>JAOTQZ010001283.1:73211012-73256200 GCA_026546895.1 Pogonocichla stellata | reverse complement strand
GCCTGTGTCCTCTTTATGCCATCGCACCAAGACTGCCCTCATTTTATTTTTTTTTTGGGGGGGGGTGGGGCAGGATCGAAAGAACAGTAATCACCAAAATAGCATTTTGCCAGAGGTGCTGCTTGTGTATAGCTTGAGCTTTTTGAGATAGGATATTTTCATCGTTTGTAAGTTCATGGTATGATCTGGCATCAGCAGTAATAGCAAGCAGGAAAACAATCAGGCCCTTTGAGTCATTCAGACTACAAAAGTCACATTTCTCTCTCGCTATATATTTGCATCTATGTGTATGTATGTAAATACGGATTTATGTGCACCTCCCTAGGTATCACATATAATATATGTGTGTCTCTATATACGTATGTATAAAATATAGGCTTCTGTACAAAGTAAGTAAATGGAAAAGTATAATATTCATTACAATATCTGTCTTTAGTAGATGGGAAATACTGAAATGAACAACACCGAATCTGTGACTGATGAAGCATCATTAGTTTCAGTGACCTAATAGAAGATATAAATTTCATGGATCAAATGTAATTATGAAAACCTGAAAGGGAAGAAAAATAGCAGAAATGTGGGAGGAATCAATCAGAGAGAACCATGTTTTTGGATTGATTAGATTCTTTCAGGACAGATTGAATTCGAAAAATAAAAAGTCTTATTTATGAGGTGCCAGTAAACAAGAAGAATATAATTACATTCAAATAGATTATTCATGTTATCCTGCATTACATTTATTCTCTTCCTGCAAATTGTTTTCTTTAAGCAATCATTTGCAACTCAGATTTCTTAAAAAATATTTATATTTATGGCTCTCTCAATAACTTTGGCAGGTTTTTTTCTGATAAAGACACTATTGAGCTCCACAACAATTTAAAGAAGCATTTGTGGATGTGTAAACTTATTTAGTGTCACAATCATTTGTTATAAGTGATTAGTGCTATTTTATTCAACTTTTTAACTGACAGCCTATTCTGATTGCAAGCAATAAAACAATGCAGTGTAGAAATAACTTTTGTATCTACTTTTGAATTATACTGACTTCAATAGTTTAGATTGTGCAGAAAAAACTGTTCCTTAAAATACAGTTACATGGAAATTTAACTGTTCTATTAACATTTCCTGTATGCTCTAGAACTATTAACCTTCACAGAAGAAATTCTGAAATCCCAGATGCGTAATATTTGTGGATTCATGCTTTTTTTTTTTTAACACAGGGCGTTTTTTTTGTGAAACTGGAAGAGGAAAATTCAACGTTCTTCTTTTGCAGTTCTTAATCCATATGTCATATTGGAAATGATTAAAATATTATTTTAGCATTTACAGAAGACACTTCAACTGTCCAAAATTCTACATTTTTAGCCAGTGATTTCTCTTTATCTAACAGCTTGAATTCTCTTGTGACTGTCACAGCAGACAAATGCACTCGCTCAGTACCTTTAGATATTTCATGAATTATAAATTTGGGCCTCAAATTCTTTGTTCTAAGTTCAAACTGATGTCACTTAGGTAGGAAGAATGGCAACCTGAATGTGAAATTTTCAACACAACCTGAATGCTACACATGTGAGACTCCAACAGTTAACACAAGCTGGTACTTCCACCACATTCTATTCAAACGTAATGAAAGGGTTTCACTGAGGTCCTACTGCTACCATTTTAAAGGTTTTATTATTGGCTGATTATGCTCTGGGACATGTAATAGGAAAAACATGTTTTTAAAGAATTCTAATAAGCAATTGCCCGTTGGGAATTAGGTATTAAGCAGTACAGTCGTTTCACTTAAACTGAAGTACACATTGTGTAGCAACAAGGAAGCAAAAGAAAATATTATGTTACCATATAAAAAATGCATGTTTTCTTTTCAGAAATTTTTGGTGTGATAATGAAAGATGAATCATCCATTTAAAAAAAAAAAGTGTAACAGATTTTTTTGTTGTAATCACTGTCATCATGGATTGAAATATATCTGAATTTTGCTATTGGAGAATTACTGAAAATATAGATCAAACTTTTGAGTTCATATAGTGATCTACTTTGTGAAATTTAGGGCAAAGTGAATCATGACCATGTCATGGACATATCTCGTCAGGATTTAACAGCAGTACAAGGTTAAGTAAGGAAAAGTGATTGAAACACTGATGCACTTGCAACATACTGAGATTTCAATCTGAGCTTCAGTTGCAGAGCCTCTTTGCTTCCATTTTTGACATTTCAAAAGCCAGTTTCGATATGATTTTTCTTAAGCAATAGGCAAGAATGATCTACAATTGAGTGCTGTAGCAAAACTGGATAGTGGGAAGTGTTTCTCAAAGGCATACCTGTCCAGCTCTTGCATTTTCACAGACAAAAGTGTCGTAGAATACAGCAAACTGTGGGGCATTGTCATTAACATCCAAAATTCTTACATAGACAGGAACACGAGTAGTATCTTTGGGGTTGCCTGATAGCAGAAGACAAACATGAGATTATTTTTTTATTAAGAGTTTTCTGTTTCCTTCCAAATTTTATGGGCAATACACATGCAAGATGAAGTTAGAATCTGATCAATATTTAGTGTACAAACCAGTAACATGTCAGAATCAGACCTTCTGAAAAATAAGGAAATTATTTGTGTAGAGTAAAAAAAAAAAGTATTGGGATGTAGTGAGCAGTTAAGTTTTTCATGAAGATAAGGGGCTGAAAATGTTAACAATATATATGAAATGTATGCCCACTACTTCAATAACAAATTTGATCACTTGGTGAGGTCAAGGTTTTGTAGGGCTTTGATCTTTAATTTTAAAATTCTTTGTGATCTAGTTAGTTTTACAGAGAAAAGACATCACTGAATTTGTGCATTGTGTTGGTTTTGGCATATGTATGACATGCATACATATTTTGAAAAATTTTCAAATGTGACTTTCCTCTCTTTCCCCTCGAAGAAATTCCAACAAAAGATATGAAAGTACCCTTCCAAAATTTGCTAAATAATTTGTTACAATGAGATTTTTTATGTTTAAATTGCCTTTAAAAAATTGAATATAGATTTTCAGACCTTAGGTTCAGAGATCATAATAACCTCCCCCTTGCCAAATGCCAAGATCCTACTATTATTTAGAGTTCTCTTTTGTTAGCATGGGTTAATTCCGGAATACAAGTGTCCCTGTTCTCACTTGCTGATCTTGTTGCCATACCAAAAATTTTAAGTAATACCTGGGTATAAAAAAGTGCAACTGCTTCTTGGAATTCTGCTGCATGGTAGCTAAGCACTACGTGATTTTTCAACATTAATAGAATTGTATAAGTAACAACAGTAACAGATTGTTCCAAATTACTGATTTTCTCCCCTTCTGCTTCAAATAAAAGACATTTAGGAGCAGCTGGAATTACATTGGCTTGCTATTAGTAACACCTTTGCTAAGGAGCATGATATGGATCTTTTTTTACATCCTGAATTGCTTAAATTTCCAGGTTTCATCATTATATAAGTCGGAAAATAATTTGTGCAACATTGGACAGTACTCTGAATGGTTGCAAGCTCAGGACAAAGCATCACAAGAAAAAATAAAAAGGTTTTGAAAAAAAACTACAGGATTTTTGGGTTTTGTGTTTTTTTGTGGTTTTTTTTTTAATTTTTTTTTTTTTTGTGTGTTTTTTTTGGGGGGGTTGTTGTTTTTTTTTTTTTTACACAGAATGTTTAATTGTCAGGACACAATGCTCCATGTAGTCCTCTGCAGTGTAGCTCTTGCCAGCCATGTTTCACTGTTGATCAATATTTTTTCCTTTTTTTTTTTCTTTACTGATATAGAATTAGCCCTAAAAAAATTAGTGACTTTGAGAGGGAGTGATTCTTAGTTGCAGATTTCAAAGAGGAGACTTTTGTCCCTTTGGAAATTTTCTGTCCATTGATTAAAGCTATTCTCAATAATGTAGTAGGTTTAGGAGGATATCTGCTCTTCTCTTCGTACTCGTAACATGAAAATATCTACAGAGAGATATTTTAAATGGTCCAAACAATGCTACAGCTTTGGGATCAAGCTGAATGGAACTTTTAAGATATATGGATCCTAAGAGCTATAAGTGTGGATACCATAGGAAGAAAAAATGAAAGTATTTCTAAGGAAACAAAGAAAATAATAGAGACAGAAACATAGATTACTATGCTAAACTCAGCTATTTTAACAGCAAAATCATGTAACTATCATCCAAGAAAAGGAATAAAACTAATTACTTCTGTCTTAAAATTTAATTGGCTAATATTTCAGAAGTAACTTGGACATTAAAGGTCAGTGATGGACATATGTGAGGAAAAGAGCAATGAGGAGACATGCTGTTAGCTACCCCACCATTGACTTTTCCAGAACATCTAGTAGAAAGGGGCAGGGAGAAAATAAAGAAGGGGTGTTTTCATCACAAAGTCGCAGCTGTAACATTACAAGCTAAGGAAAACTGAAAGGAAAAAGAAAAACCAAATGAGCTTACTAATCTCAGCTGCGATAACACTAAGGTTGTGCCACTGGGATATCTCACGGTCGAGTGGTTTAGAAGTATAGATGGACCCATTTCCAGAATGAATGTTAAATATCCTGTCAAGGTCAGTGTGACGATCCAGAGAAAACCTAAATATAGTAAGAAATTAAAAGTTTCATCAAAATAATAGAAAATCAAAGAAAACATATATTTCACAAGTCAGTACGGGTTTTATGTTCTACAATACAAAGGTTAGTTTTGAAAATACATATATTTAGTTTCTAGAAATACTTCTGAAAATTCTGAAGGTAAGCTCCATAGAATAAGGAATTAAAATTTAAATTTTAAAAATGTGATACCATAGTATAATATTTGATAATTGGAGCTATTACAAGAATATAGAAGAATTATTTTAGAAAAATCTGAATTTCAATATATTAAGTAAATAATAAATTCAAAATTTGTTTAATCCTGAAAGGAAAATGGTCTTTGACATAATATTTCTTCAGATTGAGACTGACAGCTAATTTACAAGCTGTTCAAAAGTATTGCTATAAGCTCAGCTTCTACTATTTAGGATGTATTAACTCACTAGAGATCTAGATAAAAAAAACTGTATAAAAATAAGTCCACATGTAGAACTTTCACTTTCTTACATAGATGTTAAAGGACCTTCTGTATTTCTGTCACTGTATACTTCTGGCAGGCAAGATGTCCACCAACATGGTATAGTGGTGTCAAACTAGTATCAGAAAATTTCTCTTTCGTCTTTATTTGTTTTTTAGTATTTAACATTTCCTTCAAATTGGAATTGAACTTTTGATGTGGAATTGAGTGTAGGATTTTGCCAAATACAGAACAATTATCAGAATATGTGTCAGAATTGGGCCAAATATTTGAAAAAGTTATATAGTGCACTTGTATAGTACAATAGAAACGAATGTTTATGTTTCTACGGAAATTTATGAGTGATCTAAACTGTTCATCAAGTGCATCTGGTTTCACTTACAGTACTTAACTAAATTGAGCCAAATAAAATAATTCTGTTATATGAAAGTAGTATCTATACGGATTTGGTGACTTTTGTTTGCTCACTCCACCACACACAGTTGCAGTAAATATGAAACACAAACAAATAAAACCCAAACAAACAAGTCAACAGCAAAATTAATATAAAAACTACACAAGAAAAAGGAAATTAGAACACCTAATGAAAACTTCTGATAGTGCAATAAGGACTTACTCAAATTTAATATTTTTTTTTACTACACTAATAACTCTTAACCAGCTAACTCTAATAACTGTTTTTTAAATTTCTTAACTAGAATAAAAGAAAAACCTACTATTTTCTAGAGATATTATATGTAAGACTACTTAGCTTATATTATAAGCATTTTATTTTATTCATGCATGATGTTAGTTTCATTGAAGACTAGAACTTGTTTCATCACCACTCTAAAAGCTTTTCCCTGTATGAAGCAAGAAGCAATCCTGATGGGCCTATTTCAAACCAAGTTTTCTATGAATTGAGGCACTGGAAAATATTTTGTGTCTCTTGTGTGCGAGTAAATTGCTGTTGCCTGACATATTTGTAGATTTACAGATAGCACCATTCTCAATTCAGTCTATCTCTGGAACACTAATAAATAATAGAAAAAATCTCTATGTGAAAATAATGTTCTATTACTATTTATCTTAATTTCTTTAGCAAATAATGCATTTTCAGACACTGAAGTATTACCTTATTGGACTTGAGGCAGAATCAGGATCCCGTGCCATTACTGTTCCTATTATTGTCCCCAACTCAATATCTTCATGCACTTCAAAAAGGTAGGAAGACCTGCTGAAAACAGGAGGTTCATCTACATCTTCTACAGAGATTTTCACAATAATTGTGTCTTTGAAAGGCCCAAGGTAATAGAAACGGGGATCCACATGGGTATTTTCAGCTTCGACTTTCAAAGTATAAAGTCGTCTTGTCTCATAGTCCAGTGGCTAAAAATGAAAATTGTGATAAATTTTATTAAATTAGATTCACATATTGACAGATGTTTACCTATGTACATAATGGAAACTGAAGAGAGCTCAAGCCTTATCAGATCCTGTCCTGCATTGTGGGAATACCAACACAACTAATACTTTCCCCACCACAGGAGTCACTTTGTCTAATAAGAAATTATCATTGTTTTTAGAAGAAGTATTTTTTCCTAAATATTAGCTAAATTATCTCAGCATAAATGACAAAAAGATTTCCAGTGCAAATTAACCAATTATTCAGGGAATTTTGCAGCTATTTCACAAGAATATGGATTTGAAACAGTCACATAATCATTTCAAATGCTTAAGTTACTGGCTGGAAAAGAAACATTCCAGAACAAGTTATTCATCTCTAATATTCCAAAGGAAATTCTGTAAACTCCTGGATAATCAAAATGACCAAAGTATTCTTATTGTCAAGGCCTTAAAAAACAGAAATGTTTTAGGTGTCTTGTGAGGAAGGTATGCGTGTCAAAGCTCTCTATATCTAGAGAAACAGTAGAATTTAATCTTGTTCCTTTTCATTTAATTTAATGAATCCAGCATCAGAAGGGGTTTTTTTAAAATATATTTGACATTTTTGTCAGCAGTTCCTTTTTTAAAATGGAAGGAGGAGCAGTTCACGGTTATAATTAGAAATAATTTTGGATAGAAAAGAATTCTATTCCTTCAAATTTTTCTAGCTGTCGTAGATGAAAAGTGTTAACTAATTAATGATTCTAAGGAAATGCGCAAGCTGAAAATCTACCTTTCTGGCACAAAGAAGACTTTATTAACTCTCACAGATTGTCACAGAGATATAGAAATGGTGGTTTTCATTAATCAAAATGGGTGGTTGATGGCTTATTTTTTTCTGCCTAGCTGCTTTTAAATACTAATTAACGTTCACTAAAGATGCCGAAGTGACAGGTTAGATATTTAAATACACTATTCAAAAGCAGAAAGATGCAATCCACTGAAAGAATGAGTTTCCCCACTGCCCCAGACTTGTTTTAAAAAAGTAGTGAGAGCAGATGGGAGAATATCTCTGAATACAATTGACAAAACCAACTATTTAACCTAGATCTGAGGCTATTGCTGTGTCTATAAAGTGTATAGTTCAGCTGTTAGGGAATGCTGGCTTCAATCCTAAAAGCAAAGAAGACATGCTAGTCCTGATTTATTCTAATTGGCTTAATCTGGCAGAATGTGGACCATTAATATGTAAACTGGCTACTACAACATTCACATCCCTTTTGGACATCTTGTTCAGCTACAGTGCAAAACATGGTATGAAACCTGTGGATTATAGAGACATTCCAGCACATCAACAACAATGAAAAAAACTTTTGCCCAAATATATGAAATTGTGGAAAATCAATTATTTTGTCTGTGAGAATTTTTATAGAAAAATTTGTATAGAAAAAGTTCTTTCACAGCACATAATAATCTCAGACTTAATAACTTTGTAAAGGAACACAAGCTATTTGTAGTTATTCACCACTGAAAACAAAAATTACAATCAAAGCGGATAAATAATAATAAAAAGAGGGACTATTTTAATGAATCAATGAAGTGAGCATTCTCGTCTCCTTCCTTGCTTGTTAGTACTGTTGTCTGTGGTATTGAATAAACTATTTATTCATGACTGTGAAAGCATCCTGAAAAATGCAAATTCTGTCAGACTGTTAATGACAAAATCAGAAGATCTTGTTCATTAGTATTTATTGACATTTTTGGAACTGCTGTATTATAATTAAGGAAATTTCTTGTGCTTGATTCAGCTACTAGACTTTTTTTCGAGACACTATTGAAAATCTGAAGCAAGCAAGAAAAGGGCATCTCAAGAGAAGCCTTCACAAACTAGGAACAAGAAAAATATAAGACCTCAAACTTTGGGTTATTTTTTTCTTTTTTTCCCAGATAAACAACTACTCTATGAACACAATAAAACACAAAAATTAAAAAGGAACACTCTTCTCAGAACTTCTCCCTTGGTTGCCATTATCAAGAGACGTGGAGGTATATTTTATAACACTGTTTATTCCATGATTCTATGCTTAAGGACATTTGTTTGGAAAGCTAATATTAACAGTGCTTTATCTTTAAAATGCTGCCTGAACTCTTTGGAGTTAATCTCAAAATTCCAAAGACAAGGACCAAAGTACTTCCTTAAAAGAAATTTTTGAAGAGTAAGAGAGTGGCATTTCTACTTGTGAGGTCTTAGAAGACAAACATCTGAAAATTGCTCTGACAATGCAAGACAGAGGGCAGAATTAAAGCTAGCTCTGGAACAGCAACACCTTCATTACATACACAGTGCTCATGTTGATGCCTTAAGTTTTAGCTTTTATATTTTTCAGATTCTGTACTGCATTGGTGTGTGACTCTAAACTTCTTATAAAGTGTTAGCAAGTTCTCTTCACAGTTTAGTTAGACAAAACAATCCTTTTCCAGCTCGAGAACCAAGGACACCATTGCAGCTTCAGCCCAAAAAGTACAAACAACAGCGAATTAAGGAGAGCAGTGTGGGAGGATGGGACTTCATAACCTGAAGCTATAAGTGGAAAATTAACCTCAATATGTAAATGAGTCAAAAATTATAAAAGTGTGAAAACATGTGACCCGTCATCCATCTTGGGTCCACAGCCAGGCTTTCGTACTGCCCAAGGTGTCTAGAATGCTTTTGAAGGCCTTTTAATAATTAGGTAATTTAAGGTATTTTAAAAAATATCTACTTTATTCCTTTAAAATTGTCTAGCCTCTGTCCCAGGTAGCCTCCCTAGGTATCAGTGTGGCAGCCCTCTCATACACTGGAAACAGGAACAAAACCATATAACTTGAAACTCATGTCTGTGTTCTGGCATACAGATCTCATCTCACCCAAGCAGATGAGAATTTCACAGAGAAGGAAAATCTATGTCTCTCATTAGCGAGTGAGCTGCTGATTGCTTGCTGAAGAAAACAGGTCACAGAAATACCTAAGAAATAGGTATTTGAAATCACAAAGATAATTAGTGCTAGCACACTGGGACTGGTCCACTTTTTCATACTTTACTGGCAACAATGCTTTAAACCTTTATATTTCAAATATTTTATTTCTGGTTCTTCTTAAAAGGAAATAGTACTTTTCCACTCACTAAGAGGGGATGCTTGCAAACGTTAAGCAGTTAGCAAGTGTTATCACATGACATAAGCAATGAACACTTGTGACATTGACATCAAAGTCATTTAGTGAATGCTGTTAATAGACACCTTCCGCACAGTGATGATGCCTTCCTGTGTGTCCTTCTGTGTCACAATATCAAACATATCGGTCCCATCGCCATCTATAATTCTGTACTCCACTTCTGCATTCTTTCCAGTGTCCGCATCTGTGGCTTTAACGCTGCCAATGGCTGTCCCAACTGGGGAGGACTCAGGAATGCGGAGATGGATGGTACCTGTCAAAGAGAAAAAGAGCCATTCAGGACCCCCACGAGCTGGTACATGAGCATGAAGTAACACTGTGTGACACAATAGGTGATAACATAATTTTTTTTGGTATTTTTTTATTCTAGAGAACTTGAGGCAGAGAACTATCCAGAGGAAAGGTTTATATAGACGACTGAAAACAAAATTGTAGGAAAAAACATTCATAGAAAAGTAGGATTGAGAAAAACCTTTATTCTATCTCAGAGAAGAATCAACTATATCTGCACTCTTCTTGCTTTTCTTTTCTTTGCAATTTTCTTGTCCTCATTTTCCTTTCATTCCTGAAATATCATCTAGAAAAACTGCTTTGTGTTCTTGCCAGGTTTCACTCTTCTTTTTTACCACTTAATATCTAAGGGCAATCTTTGGGATATATTTTACATGCATTTCATCATGGAATCAATAACAAGAATAGAATTCCTTGATTTTGCTGGTCAATTCTATGCAACAGCTTTCAAAATTAGATACTAAGATATCATATTAAATAAATTTGAATAGCACATTAATGCAGGGGGAGGTGTTTTAAAAATCTACAAGCAGAAATTGTGCCTACACTTGTTAAAGCCATTAATTCATACTTAAATAGGCTTATGAATATTGCAATTCTTGGTTTGTGCTGTTTTTCTTATTTGTATCCGTTTATGGTAGTGTCGTACAACTGATAAAATACGTAGAAATAAAACTGTCATCATTCAGACATGCTGCAGTAAATTAAGATAAGTATCTTACCATATATTTTAGCCTTCTATGTCCTAGTCTTAGTGTGAAAACTGTAAATAAGGATTGAGATATTCGATCCCATCTGTTGGAACATATGCTAGAAAAACATGTGGGGGACATAATGCACTATGAAGAATTCTTAGAAAAATATTTTTTAAAATTAATGCATCTACAGTTGTCATTCCAAACATGAAAGTGAATTCATCAAATCTCTCTTGGAAAACATTTTCTTCTATGGCCTTAGTTAAGTTTCCAAGATTTTTTTTTGTTCTACTTAGAGACTACCTGAGTTAAAGGAGTTAGAAGTATGCTTGAAATAACACAAAAGTGGAAATGGTAAAAGACAGCAACCGCAACAGTAAGAAGTTGAACAGGCTACACAAAAAGCAACACGTACATATATTGCCACAAAAAGGTAGCACAGAAAAGTCCATTAAGGGAGTATTAGTTTTGTGCAATCAAGAAAAATCATGGGGAGAGACTGGCAGGGCTTTATGGGAAGGCCACTGGCAACATGATTTTATCATACCTCGGGAAAGCATGAGTCATTTGAGGATTATTGGTGTATTACAAGCCAGCTACAGAGTGGCACTCACTACAAAAATAAACCCCTATTATTTATTGGGTCGTTTGAGATTTTTTTCTGCTCTACAAAGTTATTTTTTTCTGTTCTTTTACATTACTATGTTCCCATTTGACAAACCTAAAAAAATCCCCAAAATTTTAAAAAAAATGCATTCACATTTAGTTTGCAATTAAATGTTGGATGAAAAATATTGAAATATTGTAATTTCTTCACATAATTTTATTTAAGCATGTTTTAATATGAAACTGACATATAGCAGCAGAATGAATTCTTTATGGCCATGTACACCCCACATTCTATTTATATGTGTTTATTTTTGCTCAGTCACATTTTGATGTTCAATTGAGTACTTTATCCTGCATTTTCTCAGACATTTTCATTACCTTCCTGTAATATCTAAATCTGTTTACTTCACTAGTAGAGAATCTCTCTATAAATGGTTAAAAAAAGCAAAAGAAATATTTCCCCAGTTTAGTACTTAAGCAGTACTAAAAGAGACTATGATGAAAGACTGGTTTTTTTTTAATCCCAAATTAGTATTTATATGCTATAATTATTTTTATGAGATATCAACTACTCCCCACATTCTTTTTCCACAGTTCTTAAAACAACATCCCTAAGTTATGCCTTTTGGACACTACTTTGACTCCCAGTGCAATGCCAAAGTCATTAATTTAGTCTACAAAATGGTAAGAGCTCATATCATTAATTGCTAATAAGGTAGTGAAAACAGAGAGGGAAAATAACAAGAAACTTATCACCTAAAAGATAATTTTTAGTCTAACCTATCAATTTCTAGAAATCTCCACCATAGTATGAGACACTTCCTTTTATTATTTTTGTCACTGAAGCCATTTAGTGCATTGACTAAGTATGAGATGCAGTGCAGCTTTAGACACTGTGTCAGAATACAAGGTACACCAAAGTAGAATCATCCTTGCAAAATTCTGCTGTCAATCTTATTTCACTCTTCTCAAGGAAAGTAGTTTACTCTTTGCATTTACTCCAGTGAATGATGTCCTTCCATTTGACTGTCAGGAAAAGAAATGGGAGGATCAAGGAAAGGAATACTTTTCCATATACTAAGGAGAACAGAAATCAACTCAAGGATTAAAGTCTACACACTTGGGATTGCAAATACTTTAGTCAGTCATAAAGAAAGAAAAGCCAATCTTATTTTTCCATTTATCCTTCTTCCCATTCACTCTTGAATAGGTATATTATATAAAGGTGAATATTATAAAGTAGCACAGGCTATAGTCTCACAGGAGACATGGGCTGCCATAATTCAGGTGCACTGAGTTTAATTCAGACTCAGGCTTCTAAGTCCATAAATTGCATTTTCTGTTTATCACTGATCAACTTCATCTCCTTACTTCTGAGAACACTCAGAAATATTACAGTTGAAACAGAGATCTACTGTCTGAAGTTTTTGAAGACCTTTCTTTAGCACCTTGAAAAAGTTTTCAATTGCATCACCACTGTTATCTGTGTGGGTTTTAGTATATTTTTAAGAATAGAAAAATATTCTGAAAAATCCTTGCTTCACACTGTAAACAACAGAGGTTTTAGGGGTTCTTCTATATATATATATGTATTTTTTAGAAAGTATGATGCAATACATTATGTCAAATTTTCCACAATTTTAATATGAATTTCTTGTGGAAGACATTTAAGCTGATATTAAGCATTTTATTGAAACTTATAGCTGTAATATGCTGAGTCCTATGGAAGCATAATGGGCATTCTAATACTTAGTCTGGTAATTTATAAATCTGATATGGATATTATTGTTTCATTAACCTAATACGTATGAGTTTTTTATTAATGGAATAGAATAAGAATAATTTAACTTAGTTTCAATTCCAGCAGCCTCATTGAACTCAGTTAAAATAATGAATCATTATAATGTATATTTCTATTTTGAGATTAAATATATATATTTTTTAAAGTCAATAGCTATTTTTACTTTCATATATCTAGTAAAATGTGTCATCTTTATAAATGTTTTAGTTTTCATCTCCAATGAAACATGCATTTATATCTAACAAAGAAATTGGCAGAGAGAAAGTAGATATAAAAATCAAACAACAAAAGCCCATGAGGGTAAAATTAAGTTTCTTTGAAGCAAATGACACGTCTGATTTAGACTGACATTAAAGAAAAATGCAGAGATTTTCCATCAAATCCTTCTTTCTCTCAAATGTTATGTTGGACTCCCAGATAAATCATGTAAAAATGGTCTAGAAAGTTGATTCCATCATTGTAATTTAACACACTGTTTAAGAAACAAGAAAAAAGAGGAAAATAAACACTTTTGAAGCTTTTATACTGTCTTACGTTTAACTGTTAATTTTTTTCCTGTAAGGCTTTGAACATGACAAGTCTTTGAACAGTCTTCTTCAGTGTGTCCAGAGAGGAGTAATATGGCATTCCTATGGCATACAAAACAATGGAAATGCCATAATCTTCTATATACAAATGGCAACAATAAAAACAATAAATAAAAATTTGTGGGAAGAAAAAAGAAACTAAAATGATAAATTAACAACAAATTGAGAATATGACCTTTGTGAAAATTCACAAATTCTACTTACTCAATGGTGCATGACTTTTTTATTTCAGGTGTGTATATGAAATTACATGCTGATACATATCTGAGCTAAACACATATATAGTAACTGCAAATTTAAATTGCACATAATTATGTACTCCAATTGTGCCATAAAGAGCATAATGTGAAGCTCATTCTGTTATTTTGATCAAGAAGAGTGTATCAGTAACTACTGGATTGAGTAGAATTATAAAGTGCACAAAATGTGTGGTGAGGATACTCTAAATCCTTTACGTATTAAGTAAATCTAAATCATCCTACAAATATTGCAACTTCAATTTATGCAAAAGGCTTCAAATGCATTTAAAATGCTTAACTGTTACAAGTTCGATGTTGCATAGTTTAATAATTCCGTATGAGATAGAGACCAAGAACATTTTTACATTTTGGTTAGAGGATACAGTCTTGACAGCTGTATTATCAAAAGGTAAAATGCATTATAAAAACCTTCACTGAAGCTGTAAAAAACCTTAAAAACGTTAAATATAATTTACTTTAATTTGGGAAATTTTCTATGCTGTTTTGTAGCTCTATAGCTGAAAAAGTACAAATCCGTCTGATTCCCTTTGAGTAATTTCTTTTCCACATTCTTGATGATAAAATATTTAAGCAGATACTTCAATTCCAACGTTTCTGCATATATAGAATTACAACGTTTTATTCTCCAGTGGGAGAGAATGTAGGATTTAAGCAATAGGTAAGGAAAGCAAAAACATTGCTCTAATGCTCTTATGAGTCCACCTACTATTGCTCCCCATATTACTGTGAGGAATTCCAGGTTTACTGCAGTTCTATTTGATCATGTAACTGTTCTCTAACAAAACAAAAATGCTGTAACATTTAATATAGTGCTTTAATAATAATAATCAGCACATAAGCCTTTTGTTTATGTGTGCCACATAATCTAGATTTACTCTAAATTAAACCAGATGGTGATTGCTTAACTCTTACAGCACAAGTCAACTATTAAATGCAGCTTACTCTGGGGGAAGCGAGGTGGATTGTCGTTGACATCAGTCAAAGTGATGTTCACGGTGGTGGTCCCTGATAATCCACCCATCTGGCCTCCCATGTCTTTTGCCTGGATAACTACTTGGTATTGCTCCCTGTTTTCTCTGTTCATGTTCGGCAACGCAGTCCTGATGATGCCTAAAAGAAAAAAATTGGAAAATAAAATCGTTAATGATGTATTTGTTGCTGCTGCATTTTTTTTTAATATTAGTCTTGAAATAAATCTCTGAAGTATTCATTTAATGTTTCAAAGTACAAATTTCTGTCCATAAGTTTTATTGCAGTCTTACAGTAGTCTTTAGTACAGGCTATGTCTTGGTTGAATACTTGTTCTACACCACAGGTACCCTTTTAGTTTCATGCTAGAAGTGATTCAAGATATTTATGCACAAGGTTTAGGAGAAAATCTTCTGTTAAAAAAGAACAGTATTTTCTAAGAGAGAAACCTTTATTCTCGCCTTTATCAAAAATGTTGTTATCTAAATCTTAAGCTATAGTATATACAGTACCATTGTAAAATTATTTATATTTCATAATTTCAGATGTCTTGAGCTTTTACATGTATTATAAAAGTTATAAGTCATGAGAAATAAAACAAGAAATGCTCTTTCATTTCAGTTAGTTTTAAATTAAATTTTTTAGGTAATCTAAGGTCTTTTAAATTAAACATAAAGTTTGAAGTTTATGATAAGTGAAAATAATGAAAATTTTCATGACCTGTTTCTGGTTCCACAGAGAAATATGGCTGCCCTTGAAGTATGCTGTAAATTATTCTGGCACTGTTTCCATATGAAGGGTCATCAGCATCTGTAGCTGTAACTTGGACCACAGAAGTACCTGAAACATTCAAAGCCAACTTAGTTGCACATGGCATCATGTGGAGGTCGCAGAGCATCAATTTCCATTCTAATAGACACCAAAGAAAATTTCAGCTGATATCAATTGAATTTTCCAAATATGTTTGTGATCTTATAGTCAACATTAGGTACATTCTTCCTTATTTCAGGTCTTCTACATAAACTTAAAATAAACTTCCTTAATCCCACAAGTGTGATTAAGATTTAATTAGAAAATGTAAACAATATCTATGTCTGATCTGAATTCTTATCCTTGCCTAGCTTCAATGATTTCATGTATTCACATCCTCTTTCCAAAAGACATTTGTGTTTTTATTACAATAAATACCTGCTTTCCATTGCCTAGGATGGGTTTGGGGTGTTTTGTGGGTTTGTTGTTTTTCTGTTGGTTTTTTTGTTTGTTTGTTTGGTTTGGTTTGGTTTGGTTTTTTGGGTTTTTTGAGTTTTTTTCCCTTTTCTTTTTTTTTGTTCCATGATATCAGGATGATATGAAACTATACATGAAAGAACGTGACAGAAAAATATTATTAAACAGGTCATTGGAACTTGTGAAAAACAAATCATCAGTTCTCTCTGCTTTCTTAGTATTACTGTAGATAGTTACTAGCAGAAGACGCATTGTCACGTGAACTTTGAAATCTGCTGATTATTTCGATTACAGAAAATTTCCTAACCTTAAAGACCTTATCTAAATTTTAGTAGAATATGCCAGTCCTTTAAAATATGAGATGTTTGCCATTACCACTGACAGTTTTTCCTCAATCAAAATATTTTGTCCTTCGAGTCCAACTATTCCATCACAGAAATAAAATATGAACTAGACCTCGCTACTGGCATCCATAAGGTACAGATACTGTTTTAAGTATATAGGAAAGAATTGGAAAAAACCCTCGAAAAGCAATCATCATATGCAAGTGACTGGATAGCCATGGGTTAATCTGAGGATCAGAAGACTTTAAAGCTTGTTTCTCTTTTTATCCCAATTCTTTCAAAATTTTTTTCTCCACCAAATATGAAAAAAAACCACCTGTAAATCCAAGACACTTGGCACAACTATTTACTTCCTTACATCATCTGTCTACATTACATATTTATTCTAACTTTCATAGAAAAGCAAGTAAAAGTAAATGCTACTTCTTCATTTATTTGGGATTTCATGACATGATGAAAAATCTGCTGTTTACAAGTAAATTGTGTAATCATAGCACCAATATCAAGGGAATGAGCATGTTCCTAACTGTTGGAACAGAGATGAGCTCTCAGAAATGTTCAGTTTTCCACTACTAGAGAATAGAAATACTTGTTTCAGTAAGTCTATGAAAGTACTGGCATCTCATAAAGAAGGCAGAATGGACATATTGCTGGTTATATTATTCCATATTAAAATGGAGTGAATCATGAATTTAATGTTGAAAAGACCTAAGCACAAAATAAAATTTTAAGACATAAAAATTGCTACACAAGTATACAGAAATTAGGGAAAAATAACTTTCTATTGTATTAAAGATTCCTAGAATATGGCTGAATCTGAAAAAATCTGAACTTTTTTTAAGAAATAAGAATGTGGGGATGTTAGGGGATGTTCTAATAGCTTTGTCTCTCTATGATTCCCAAATGTCTCATGTCTTCAGCCACACTGATCTCCATGTGTAGATATAAATCTATATAACTATTCTATTAAAAGGTGAATAGGCCTTTCTGTTTAATATATTTAAGTTCTGTAGAGTGTTGTCATGATTCTGAAATGCACTTTTGGACCATCCTACTATAGAGAAACTGCAGTGCTAGAATGCATACTTGTTCCTAAAGAACACCTTCTCTTGAATAGCAGTTGTATAAAGGAAGGATAAGACAAATCATGCTGCAAGGTAAAAAGAAGGCAAAAATATCACAAGCCACTGAGTACACTGACCAACATGTAATCGTAGAAGTAATGTTTACAATTCCTCCATTTCATATCCATAAAACAGAGAACAGTCATAATAAAGACATCTTTTGCAACAACATGATGTATTAATCAGAAACTTCTACATTGCAAATCCATGAAAGTAATTACTTTGTCTCTATTACATGTAACTTAATAATTTCTTTTTTCTAGTTTTCACATTTCCTTCATTTGTGAAATTAGATATATCTATTAACAGGTCAATTGTATGAAACTTTTATTTCGTTTTAATTTAAAAATATATGGAGAATCAACTTTGAAGAACAATTTGGAAGGAAACTGAAGAACATGTTTAATAACTTTAAAATATACCAAATTTTTATATGTAATACTGTGTAACTGTGTCTAACAGTTACTGATGTCTTATTTGAGTGTCATAATGAATATATAGTAATTAATACTATTTCAGTGCGCATGCACATGAAACAGAGCAAATTATATTATCTGTGCTTCTCTGCAGCTGGAATGAGCATGGCTGCATATATACAATCCCAAAAATGACTATCAGAAACTTCTGCAAACTGTAGATTTGCACCTATTCCCTTTAAAATCAGTGGAAAGACACTTGTGTCCTTAATTTCATTACTGTCACCCAGTGCAATTGGTGGGTTACGATCAGGACAATGTACACTCCATAGCCCAAATACTGTAAGGATGAACTTTACTTTTTAATGTTACCTCAGCTCTTTGGCTTTTATGGATCAAGTACCTGGCAGGAGAAGTGCAAGGGCTCTACTACACTTCCAAGTGCCTTTCAGGAAGCAGAACTCCCCTTTGATCTCAGCCCTTGCTATGAGAGGAAAAGAGATATCTAGGTTTCCACAGAGGTATCAGCAATTCCTATTAAAACCTGACAGAAATCCAGAAGTGAACAAGAGTAGTGCTCTCAGTGTATCTGTTACACCAGCTAGTTTTGCTTTCCGTCAGTACACTGAAGGTCACTGATGCTCAATAAAGCAAATGTATTGTTTGTTCTGGTTTCAAACATGGGCCAGAAATCCAAAGGCATTGGAGATGATCAGTTGTGCTTAAAAACTATGGTATAGGAATCACTTAGCGATCATCACTTGATCTAGATCTTTCTCTGTCTTTCACGTAGTCACAAGTTGCTTCTGACGAAGTTGGTCTTTGACCTTCAGAATTTAAAGCCTAATCTGAACTCTATAGAGTGCATAAAGGAGACAGTGATAACATACTGGAGAGATGGAGATCGATATTTTATAAGGGCATGTAGTGATAGGACAAGGGGGAACAGCTTCAAACTGGAAGGGACAAGGTTTAGATTAGATATAAAGAAGAAATTCTTTACTGTGAGGGTGGTGAGGCACTGGGCCAGGTTTCCCAGAGAAGCTGTAGATGTCCCATCCTTGGCAGTGTTCAAGGCCTGGTTGGATGGGGTTCTGAGCAACGTGATCAGTGGGTGTCATCCCTGCCATGGCAGCGGGGTTGAAACTAGAAGATCTTTAAGGTTACTTCCAACTCAAACCATTCTATGAATCTATGAATATGGCACCATCTATGTTATTAATAACATACCAGTGAATTATGTTATTTTCTGCTTGCATAATTGCCTGTTTTACAATACCATGAACTAGAATTCAACAGTGGTAAACCTGGTCCAGAGACAGTCTTTTGTCAGATTATTGTAGTTCTCAGAAGGCATATTTTAACATAACTTTAATTACAGTGCTTGACTCTCCCTAGGGTCTAGGATTACACCAGTAATTAATACATTTGGCCCTTGCTGATTTTTTCTGCAAACATCTTCAAACACAGTGCAAGTATTAATGACTTTGACCTCACAATTTGTTTGTGATGCATACATATTAGATAAAAATCACTGGAAATAATTATCTAGGAAATGGAATCCACAAAATATCCACTGTAGAGCTGGATTCTAAACTTAGTTTTTGTTTTCTTTACTCCCAGCCGAGTTATGTGATATTTAACTAGAGCAAATACCCTCCACACGAAAATTATCCATACAAATAACAAGCCAAATTAATAGAAATTTTCTGCTCTTTCTAGTGGAAAAGACAGGAAATAATGACATCTATTTTCCCCAGAAATAATGACACGTTTCCCTCTGAAATAATCTATTTCAAGCTGCAGAATACAGAAAAGAACTAAACTGCATGTTCAGAGAACTCAATGTCAGAAAGACCTTTGACTACATGATAATCCTGTAACTTAGAAAACAATGAGTTGCAAACAAGCATGGGAGTGGATAATTTCAATTCTTTTAAGATGTCCTTTTTAATGAAAAATAATGTTTTATCATGGGAGGTTTTTGCTTTTTTTTTGGAGTTGGGTTTTTTTTTTTTCCTTTTTGTTCCATCTCCTTATGGCAGGATTTGTGTGCAGAGCAAAATCAAACTTTATAAGAGAAATCCAAAAAATCGTAATTTGGGTCCTGAAATGTTCTAAAGTCAGAAGATGCAAAAAGGTTTGTTGAGAGATCTTTATATGAAAAAAAGATTTTAAAATATCTTTCTCAGTAGGAAACCAGAAGGAAGTGTTAAAAGATGAATTCCATGGCAGAGATGACCAAGCATAGGGAATTGGTGAGCAACATTAATGAGGGAGTATGTAAGAAGCCAAGATAGAAAGTTAAGCAGCTCTAACTGCTCTCTAAAGAGAAAGAAAAACATATAATAAGAGGTAGAGATGACAGGCCAACAGGGCACCCTGTACATCACATGTAAACCCAGAAGGAGATTACATCTTCTGAAGCAAAAAATTCACAAGATGCAATAACGATAAGGAATGATTAGAGAATATATGGGCTGTGAAGATATAGAAATACATAAAAAGATGTCTAAATAGAAAGTTCTGAAAACTTTCTAAAATACACTAATAGGCAAAATCCACAGGAAAATCCATCTAGAGGAAAATAGGCTTTCTGCAGTTCTGAAAAGAAATCTCCAAATGAGCAGAAAGAGGTAGGTAAAAAATATGATAGACAGAGCAGAAGACTGTCAGCAAAACTATAAGAATATTCTGGGTCATAAACTCTGAAAGTGAGGAAAGGAACAAGTGAAAGAAGATGAAATATCTAGTAATCAGTACAAAGTCTTTAGGAGAATAAGTTGTCTTCTAGGATATCGACCCAGCTGCAAGATCCTGAAGTTGGCCCATTTGTGTCTGTCTTATCTATGTTTAATGAGCAACAGAAGAAAGAAGAGCAAGACAACAAAGAATTTATGGGCCTTTGTCAAGAGACTCTATTTGATAACAGAAATAGCCATTTTCTCAGGTGTCCATCTGGTTAGTACCACAGCTGGAGGAAGAAATCAAGCTATTTGGGATCTGAGAGAGGCTGGTGTATGGCTACATCATGATTTGGTCCCTTATGGATGGAAGCATATAGAGTAGATGAAGACTAAATAGTGTTTTTCTGACTTCCTGATCACGTTATTGCTCCTTCTAGCACAGGGAACTTCTGGATGTAGCAAATCCTGTACTCCAAGGGTGCAGAGATTTCAATCACTTCAAGTTTTTGGTACATGAGCATTTCATTCTTTCCTTTGAATTATGTGATACCATGTTTTTCTTCTTTCTGGTATTTAGATAAGTGCATACAAGGTTCATATGAACACTTCACCATTGTACCTGCAGTACAGATATTTAGAAATAGACAACACAAATACAAAACTGCAGAATAGTTGACTTTTCGGGGTTTTTGGCACTTCTTAAAGTAGAGATAAGATTTAAGTCCATTTGAAACATTGATACTCAGTACCAGGACAGAGAATGCAGTCACGAGGTGATGGCCAAGGTTTTGTGAATGCAGTCAGCGTAACATAAATACAAGGCACACATACAAGTTGTAAGTTAGTAGTCATATTAAAGACTGATATGGATTTAAAGTGCAACAAGAAAAAAAAAGAACAAATATTTATGATATATCTATAAAAAAATCACTTGTGCAGTGAAAATACATATAAAAGATGATGACAACCTCCACAGGAATTGGAAACAATGAACAAAGAGAATTGTTCTGCTGTGTTCTCCTAAGAGGCATCACATCTGATCTCTGCTACCATCTCTCTGCACCAGGTCCTCTTTCACCTGTGATAGTGAAAGCGGCATGTCTTTGATTTTGCTTTTCACCCCATTTTACTATTGTCACTCCCCAAACCTACTTATATATAAAATGATCTTTCTCTATGTAGCTGGTTTGAATGAACAGAAATGTTAAAAAAACACTGTTTGGGTATGTTTATGTGTGTGTCTAGTGGTCCAGCCTTCACACCTGATTGACAGTAAACTATCAAACTTGAATGTACCAATAGTAGCAGGAGTGCAAGGGATTCTATAAAAATATTGATGCATTTTTAGTGCATAATTCTATCCCAGAATCATATAATACACTGGATTGGAAAGGACCCATAAAGATCATCAAGTCCAACTTCCTACCTCTCACAGGACTATCTAAAACTAAACCATATGACTAAGAGAAGCATTCAGGACACTGACGCTTTCTTGGGGAGCCTGTTCCAGTGGCTGACCGATCTCTCCATGAAGAACCTTTTCCTAATGTCTCATCTGAGCTTCCCTTGTTTAATAATAGTTTAATTCCATTTTCTTGTGTCCTATTGCAAATCAGCAGAGAGGGGAGATCAGCACCTCCCCTGCCTGTTATGCAAGGACACCTGAGACAGTGACGTAGTCATGGAACAGATGCACCTGCAGGACTGGGCAGGAAGTTGTCACCATTCTCCCCTGTCCCTGAAGTCACTGCATTCAGAGAAGTGGAACAGAGTGAGGACAGGGAAGCCTTTGCATGGTGTTCTGTCTGATTGGCAGGTCTGACCCAGGGAAGGCATGGTTCCAGCAACATCTCTCTTTCTCAGACTTCCAATACATAGCATAGTGCCATAAAATGTTGACTATGCTAAGTTAGATAATGAAAATATTACAGTCCTGATAGTATAATACTTTTTATAGAACCATGTAACTCATCTCTACTCAGGTAAAGGCCATAGCAATTTAGCTTTGTAATTTCTTTTCCTGGTACCTATCACTGAGAAAATATTTATGTCATGAACTCCTCTTAATTTTTGCAGACATTTTTAGAAAGATTAACTGTTTCTACATTCTCAAAGAAATGAGTACTACAGGGGACATTCAATGGAACAGTGCAATTACATCCAAGACTGTAATTTCTATCTGCATTCCTTACACCAAGTCTGACAATTTCATAGCCCATGGCCAACAATATTGGGCAAGTAATGGGCTGCTCACAATACTATAACTAAAAAAAAAAAAAAATAATCAAGAGAGAGAAAATAGGGAAATGTAGAAATTTCTTCCTATTTTCCTTTGAATGAGGAAGTGAAACATTCCCCATAAAAATATAGATAATAAACAGTATAATTACTCCTTTTTCCATAAATTTCTCATGTAAGTTGTTGTACTAAAAATGCTTGAATTGTATGATGTCAGAAAAAATACTACTTTAAAAATATTTTGATTTGATGAGATTTCAGTACAGGCCTACACAATCACCTGTCAGATTTCTTTATCTTTCTTTTTAATTTTTTTCCTTTATAATAAAAAAACATTTGCTTAATGCTGAAGTTTCAAAAACTCATTCTATCACAAACTGAAAGCAGATTGAAATCTTAAGAATAAAAAACTATTGTTATTATGCTTCCATACATTGCTGCACAGATTTGCTGAGGCAATTCTCTTTCAATAATTATGTATTTTTTTTCTCTCTTTTAGCATTTTCCAGGGCCCAAGAATGTAAGTAGTAAATCATCAATACCTGCTTATACAAAACATTTTAAAAACTTATCATCTCAACAGCCTAATTTAGTCATCTAAAACACCTATTTGACCTATTCAAGCAGTAGAAGTGATTAAAATGGTAATAGTAGCTAAAAATTATATTGAATTTATTGTTTCCTGAATTTTTAGAATTTAATATTACAGTTATACATCGAAAAAATTATTATTATTTTTTAAAAGAAACTAAATATATTCTTAAATTTTCCAGAATTATTCCTAATGAAGTGTATGCACTAATATCCATAATAGCTCATAGTCCAAAATGTTATTGTTTATAATATTCACCAGCTGGCATGATCCAGGCCACAACTTTGTAGTTAAGATAGAAACTGAAAATGCATTGTAAAAAGAAGAAATATTAACTCAAACAGCTGTTTAATATTCAGGAAGGTGTCATTCATGGATGGAGTTAAGGGAGGAAATGAAAGCACAAGAGGATTTGTCTATATAGTAAAAAAGCAAAAGAGAAGAAAATAAAGAGAGTGTCTACCTTCAGACAGTGCATCAACAATACATGAGTCAATATATAATTGTCCTCACCCACGAAGAGAATGGAGACAGCTCTCCATTCAGTGCTTATCAACACTAGGAACTTCCAATGAAAATGAAAGAAAAGAGAAGAAAAATGGAGCATTCAACAAGCTGATTTAGTCATTCTAACAGTTCCTACGGAGGAGGATAATTCACTGTTACCTACTATCTAAAATATTTATATTCCTAAGAACTGTAAAGCCATTAATTTAGGTATTCTAAGTAGAAGTAGATGTCAGATCATAAAAATCTGGTTCTGAATGCGATTGCAATATTTGAACAAATATGTCAAAATGAAAAATACTTAACTCATCAGGCAGAATTTTGCACATGACTGGCATTTGAGAAGATGGGGAAATAATTTGTCAAGTAATGAAGAAAAGGCATTTGTGCCTCTGTATAGAGAACTCACCTACTACTGACATTTCAGGAACACTAGCAGTGTAAATTTCTTCTGGAAATGTTGGTTCGTTGTCATTGATGTCATGGATCTTGATGACAAACTCAGATTCAGGTTCCACTGGTCTCAGAGTTCTTCTATTGATAGCTTGGGCACGCAGGGTGTAAAAGGCTTTCTCTTCCCTGTCAATTCTCCGAGTTGCATGAATATCTCCTGTTTTCTCATCAATTATAAAAAGAGTACCAGCCCCATCTCCCGATAAAATGTATTTGAGGGAACCATCTCCCTTATCCTGGTCAGAATGAAGCTGAAATGGAAGAAGACAGAATTTTGTTTAGAAACAATGAAAAGAGTGGAGGATTTAAAATATCGTTATTATATTTTACATTATTCTGTATGTAACAAATGTGGTTGATACCATTAAGGAAACAGTTTTTATTCACCACTGAGTGACAGCCAGTTTCCTAACTTAGCTCCAGGAATCTTTCAACTTGACTGTTTCTGGAAGATTTTGCTTTTGCAGCAACACCTGTTCTCTGCTAAGAAACCTCTGCACCACATTCTTAAAGAAGATTTTTATGTTAATACTGACCTTTTCTTTCCTTGAAGAGATCCTATTAAAAATTCACAACTGCTGTGCTAGTTGTAAATTCACTAAGCAGATAAAGAACATGGCTAACTACAAGACAATTAAGGAAAATAGAACCACTGGTTTAATGAAATAACATATATTTTAAAATTTTCATGTAATATCGTTTATATTTCTCCAAAATTGGGGAACATTTCATTTTAAGTCATTATCACTTGCACTCCATCAGCTAATGTAAATAGACTAAAGGAAAAGCACCCCAGCTTATTAAGCATTCAGTATTGATTTAACACCCATTACTTAAGTTGCATAAAGCTTAACTTCACATGTATTACTTGCAGTCCTGATTGCCTTTTTATGAAAAATTATTCAATTATGTTTTATTGTTCAATACAGTAGCATGGATGATGGCTCACTTGATCCTTTGGATACATTTAGCATAATTTCTCTCAACACCTTGTCAGAAAGATCCTTCCAATCTCATTGATTCCATAATCAACTGAAAGAATCTGGCACTCTGATTTATTTTCATCATGAAATATATTCCTTTTTGTAAACTTACTTTTAAGTTCAGCAGAAGGACAAAATAAACTAGCTCTTATTAAAAAAATGAAGTGCAAATATGTTTTTTTAAACCACACCCAAGAAATATCAGAATATTCCATTCTAAGAACTAATACAATTTTTCTTTCAAAAAATCATTATCTGCACATGTAATAACCGAATTCATTGAATATGAAGTAAGATTATATTCAGTCAAGTGAAGAGATTTTGTTAATTTAGGCTTACATTTCAGTTCATGAAAAATGCCATACATGTAGCATAGTACAAATATCCCTCTTGCAATGCAGCCATGATAATATTTCTTTTTCATCTATGATGCCCTCATATTATCTTCCATACCATCTGTTTTAAGTATTAGAAGTAAAAATATTTAATTATTATGGTTTTCAATGTGTCTTTCCTTGTCTTTTGTGCTGAAACAAAACATACAGAGTGACAGAGTGACTGGAGGGACAAGACGAAGTCAAACAGTAAACTTTTATAATGTGAGAAATTTTCAAGCACTGAATATTTCCCAGAGTTTATATATGTGTAACAGAGAGAACTCACCAGGCATCTTGGATCAAAGCCTTCATGGTAGAAGTTTGAATGCTATCATGTTCTGAACTTTGATTTTCTACATAGAAGTATTTAGACCTATTAAACTTTGTTTACGCTACACACATGTATGTTTACTTCACAAAGTGAGTATTTTCTTACTGTTTCTTTTCATTCTACAATAAATTAAAAAAAATAGGAGATTCCACCAAAAATAAAGAGTAGGAAGGTAGATGTTAAGAAAAATCCTTTGCAAATAAATATTTTTCTTTCTTTTCCCTCTGCTTCTTCTAATGACTTCAAACTTAAGTTTTCAAGCCATTCTCACACCTCTTTTGAAGAATGAATTTTTAAAATGAAGTTCAATCCCTCATGCTCCTCCCCTGATGGCCTACAAAAAATGTGACCTTTCACATCTCCAATTAACCCTTTCACCCTTCCTTTCAAGGGACTCGACAGTATCTTCCAAGCTGTGCTCCATTTTAAAATGTCATTCAGTGTTGGTAGTTCTTGAGTGTTTTCTTCTCCATGTCTTCCTGGAGTATAATTTCACTTCAAAAACATTTTGGTCCTAGGAACTCACTGCTGGTCCATGACCACTCTATGAAATATTTTCACAGCAGAATGATGAAGAGCATGATAAGAGGTTGCTCTTCCTCAGACCTGTGACAGAAATATAAAATAATGTCCTGTTTGAGAGGGATCTTTAAATGGGCACATTGCACTTTTCCCAGATGCTTTCCGTAGCCAGCTCTGGTATCATTACTCCTTGCAAAAGTTGACGATAGTGTATTGGTGCTGCAGTGCCTGTTCTTTGACTCAGAAACCTGTAAGCAGCCCGGCAAAATCCATTCTAATACATTATCTCCAGAACAGTAAAACTCCATGCAAACAGTTCCCAGCAAGGGTGTCTGGCCAAATTTAACATACAAATTATGCATGGAAATTTTTTTTGGAGGATGATATTTAGCAAAGTCATGCCAGGGACTTGTAAAATAATTTAGCAATCCCAATAATCATATTCTGGTGCCTTAAAATATTGCCTGGCACTAGAATCCTGAACAGTGTATTGGAGACAACTAAATCAGAAAACTAAGAAAATCCCTGCACTAAAAAATATGAACAACTATATTTAGATCCAATTTAGCATGTAAAGATCTTTTATCATAGTTATTTGTCTGATATGTAAGGTACTATCATTGTTGATGATTTTTCATTGCCTCTGCTGTAGCTGTGTGTAAATCTTAATAAAGTAATTTGAAAATGGTTTTTATGCCCATAAAATAATTAACCTATTACCTCTGCCAAGTTCAAACTTTCAACTTGTATGGGTTTTTTTGTTTGTGTGGTTTGGGGATTTTTTGTTTGTTTATTTGTTTTTACCCACACATATATTAGCCAAAAGTCTGGGAAGGGAGATTAATGTAAGACTTTGAGACATCTACATAAAGACTTCTAGGGAGCTGAGAGCTGCACTTCACAGTAACATGTTTAAAAGGAATACCAACTTACATAGTTAGAAGAACACTTTAAGCTATAACACTATATTCGCTTAAAAATGTTAATAATGCCTTTGGTTTGGTAATCCAATTTAAATAATATGTATATGCATAAGAGTACAGAGTTATTGAGAACACCTTCAAATTCAGAATAACTTTTCAGGTCTTCTTTTGGCTTATCAGGAAACATAAAACTATAGAAAAAATGAGCAAGTCTTCCAGACATAATTCAAGGGGTGAAAATGTGTAGTATAGATAAACACTAAAGTGAATACCTCTCATTTTGTTTTTTTGGCTTTTTATTTCATCCAGATGTTACTAGAGGAATCAAGGCAACTAAAGACTGGCCAAGGTGCTTCACAGCCCTCTATGGTAAATCATTACCCAACTCTGAAATGCATGAGCAATTTGTCAATCAGTGCTGCAGAGATGTTTTCAATTTACTCAAGTACTAAAAAAAATTCTGTGAAATATTTCTCTGCTACTTTTAGTAAAAAGTGTTTCCTATAGTTATTTTAGCTAATGGGCATCTGTGATTCATGTCAGCCAAGCTGAGAAATGGAAAGACATCTGTTTCATTTAGCAATTTCATTGCACAAAATGATCAGCTGTGAAGATGTGGTTTTGTTTTCATATCTGTCACGGATATTTTGCAAACTCCTGTTTCAGTGAATTTCTTGCTGCTCTTCAACAGAAATATTTCCCTTTTCAGCTGCACTGGTATATATATATTATGTATATTTTTTCTCACTTTATAGGAAATCAGAACGTCAGTTAGTATTATTTTATATAGCCCTGTGTCATCATACAGTAATTACAATTACCATGAAAGAAATTTTGTTCATATCTTCTATCTAAATTGATTGGACAAGTTTTTTAATCCAGAATGATTGAAATATATAAATATTATAAATATCCAAATAAAAAAGGAAGGCCTTGTTAAGCAGAAGATAATATTTACAGACGGTCACAAAATGGAGTTGTATGTGAATACTTAAAAATGAAACTGAATTACCAATCAAAGACAGAGACAAAAACAGGTTTTAAGAGACAGATTTACTTTTTCTTCAGTTGTGGGAAAAATCCCAGAGTTAGTTAACATATTACATCCTTATTTAGGGTAAATGCAACCATAAATAAAATGAGTTTATGAAAAGATGCCTTAATCAAATTCAGCTCAATAACTTTTTAGATCTGTAAAAGACCTTCATAAAAATACTTTCAGAAACTTTAGTTGAACAACATGATAATTCTGCTTCAAAAATTACAACACAGGAAATCCGTGTTAATGAACATCCAATGTTTCAAATCAAACCTGTCCACTCAGGATTCTGGGATTTCTCCCCACCTTCTCCCATGAAATCTACTCAATTTTGAAATCTCCCAAAATGAGTATAAAGTAGGTGGACTTTTTTTTCTGATAGCATACAAAGTGTTAATCCTATTTTCACCAAAAAGTGACAACACACTACTGTGAAAAACAGAAAGAAGGTTGGACTAGTCAGATCTATTTTATCATGCAAGCTGCTTCTGGAATTCGAAATTATTTATGACAATGCCAGAAGATTTGTCACACTTACTTCTATTTGAATTTCAGATTCAGAAGTCCCTCTATGATTTCTCAGTGATTGGTATTCAAATAGCTAGACACCAGATATGACTGTATTAAAAAACTTCCTTCTAGTTAGAAAATTTACTGTAGGCTTTAATACAGTTCAAATTATTTTTAATCTTAATTTAATATACTATAATGTATAGGACACTTTCCAATACAATTTAAAGTTTTTGCAGTTTTTTGCAAAATGACAGACTATTTTGATAGTAACTTACTAAATGGACTTGTACTCTCTTACATTATAGTAATCATTTTTAATTGTATAACGCAGCATTTTTTTCTGCTTTATTCGGCAATGTGTCAATACATCAATTTAATCCTAGAATCATAGTAACAATGAGACCTCAGTACACTCTTGAATTACTCCATCTTTTAGATTTTATACAAATAAGTCCTGAGTATCTCCTAATTCTGAGGATGAATTGCAGGGCTAATTGTAACCTATTAGCTTTTTTCTAAGTAATTATATCAGCAATGTGGAGCCAAAACACACCATAGAAGCATTTGCCATTTCATTCAGTGTTCTAGTGCACATTTAGTATTAGAAACTTGACTGGATACTTAGCTGAATAGTACTGATTGTGTCTCTAAATGCAATCACAGTGGTGGGCAGATTTGACATGAAGTCAGCAAAAAATATTTCATATAGAATTCTCACAATGGAGATATTTATTTTTAGCATCATGAACTAAACTACTAAATGATGCAGTTGTTTAACATTAGCTGCATTTACTGTCAAAGATTTTCAGAACAGTTCAGATCCTTTGTGGTATTTTCACAGTTGACAGATTTAAGAGTCATGGCTTTGAGACACATTCTATTCACTAAAGAGGTTTACTTATTTAATTTTATCCAGAAGGTAACATTTAAGCAACTCTTTTCAGCGATTCTGTAATTGCACTAAGTTTTATTCAGACATATCACACATTAAATTTTCTCACTCAGTCATATTGTCAGTTTGCTAGGACTGTGCTATTGTGTATTATTTAACAGGAGATGGGCAGAAAGGAAAAAAGACAGATTTCAAAAATAATGGTTTGTGAGGCTGGGAAAGATAAGGGATGAGCAAACTAAAGTGGAAGCATGACAGGTAATGCAAGATGAGAAGTACTCTAAAATTCATTTGCAAGAAACGGAGATGAAAAATTCCGGTCTGCAGTACAGACTGCTTTCAGACTGTATTTGCTTAACTTGATTCATTATCGAAAGGAAAGATACAAATATTTGCCACCATTTTTATTGATAAAGATCACAGTAGTTCCTTGATGTTAAAAATTTTTGTTTGTTCTTACCAATGCTTTAAAATGGGAAGAGATAAATTAAAATTAATGTCATTTTTTAGCATTTCTTTCCACATCCCTGAGTGAAATATTTATCACATAAATAGAATTATAATTTTCACAGCTCCCTACAATTTTCACTACCGATATAATCTTGAAAATTCTCAATTTCCAGAAACAAACCTTATAACAAATATATATTTTCATCACTAGATTTGTATATTTTTCCTCTTACTGTAGATTATTCTAAAGGGAAGAATCACAGTCCAGAGAAGGTAAATGGTCTTGTCACTGACAAAAAAGTCTAGGATTTCAGGTGAGAAAAGCAGGATTTTTTTTTTTAAGACACATCATATGAGCAGCAGCAAAAGGTCTTTCATAGATGCACCAAGTCAATGTGCCAATACCCAATCTCCTTCATGTTCAGAGAGTTAGAACAAGAAAGTTTCAGCTTCATTAGATTGTTGTAGCTTCCGGTCCAGAAGACACAGAACCATTGAGCTAAGATCAGAGACTAATTGAATTTCATACACCAAAAAGTTCTTGCATAAGCCAATATGCATATTGTCTTCCAATTTTCATGAAATAAATACAGTCTGTACGTCAAGTAAAGACAGAAAACAGAGAAGTGCCAGAAGATCTGAAGTGCCCCTACTTTCTGGCACCTCCAATGCATGTCTGGGTATGATTAAGCAAAAGGGAATTCTTCTCTTAAAGAGAAAAAAAAGTTCTGACTCATGACAGTTGTTCAGGTGCCCATTCATTAAAATGATGGACTGAACAAAGAAACATTGTTTGGCTCTCCTCCGACTGAAATCAATATGGCACAAGCCTACATTCCTGCTTCTGTGAGTAGTCTCTGTACACTATCCTGTGGTCTCAGAATGAAAATGTATCTGATAAGATTTTCCTCAGACTTGGTTGGAGGCTTTTTAATATTCATGGGTTTTTTGTGCTATGTTTTTTTGGATGTTGACTAAAATAAAAATTTGTACTAAATATTGTATAAAGGATTAAGTAGTTCCCAGAACAATCTCCCTATTCCACCAAGGCACAGCCAAGGAAGGTAAATATGATAAAAAAGCACATACTTTTCTTTCACTGAATTCACAATAGCTTAATGCATTTGAAAAGTTAAGGGTTTGCCTGTTTAGTTTGAGGGTTTTTTTAAGGAAAAGTCACCACTTATTCCTATGCTCTCTGCATTAATCACAAAAAAGTGGTTTTTTGTACTAATTGTAGGTTTGGAGTATTTTGTGTAAACAAGAATTATTTCATTATATATATATGCTCATACATGTTTTCCTAAAGTAGCCTAGTTATTAGCAAAATAACCATTAAAACAGTTTTTATATATTCTATTGTACAATTTGCATTATATATAAAGCACTGAATTTTTTAGAACAAAAGCAGAACATTTAAAATATTGACGCCTGGTTTATTTTGCTTACCGCTGGAGGCCAGTTAAAAACATGTTGCACAAGACTGTCTTTGTTTCCTTCTGAAATCATTGTAACATGTCAATTGGTAAGAGCTTTGAAGGTTTTCGCCCTTTGTGATATGTGTATTTTCCCCCCATGTATACTCTTTATTTATCACAATGAATGACAATGTCTGTCAATCCATGAAGTGGAAAATGGCAACTTAAGTGGAGGTTGTATATCAGAATTAAGGAATAAAAACCATTTTAATAATCTCCAAAACAGTGATATCCAGGATAATGAAGTATTATTGTTAAATTCAATCCAAGGGAAGGGAAGAGAAGAGAAGGAAAGAGAGAGCTGGCGCTTTTTTTTTTTCATACGTTTCAGGAGACTTCTGATGCATCTGAGTTGATACTATAATCATAGCAGTTAAAATATTGAGGGATAAGATGTCCTGTATCAATCCTGACCTCATTTATACCATAGTGAAATCAGTGGGACTATATATACAGGAGAGATATCTTATAATCCTAAACAGGTAGGTAAGACATTGAATGAGGTTCAGTGATAGAAGAGAGGTGGAATATGTACAAACTCTTAAATGCAACTGATATTTTAATTTTTCCATCAAGTTTATCTCTTCGCTTAGTAAATTATAAATTTGTTGTTCTAGGTAATATTATTCTCAAGAAAAATCCTATCTATATACCACTAACTAAAAAAAAGTTGTATTTTAAATCATTACATAAAATTACATTGCAGAATGATTGTGCCAGTGCTGTCACTCTTACAGGATAAAAGTGTTTCCTAATGTTCAGAGGAACCTCTTGCTTTTTGGTTTGTGCCCATTGCCTCTGGTCCTGTCACTGGGCATCTCAGGAAAGAGCCTGGCTCTGCTCTCTTTGCACTCTCCCCTAGGGTGTTTGGGTACACTGATAAGATCTCCCGGAGCCTTCTCTCCTCTGGAGCAAAAAGCTGCAGCTCTCTCTGCCTTTCCTCATATGTGAGATGCTCCAGTGCCTTAATCATTCTCTGCTGTACCCTCTCCAGTGTGTCCATCTCTTGTGCTGGGATGCCTAGAACTGGACACGGCAGTCCAGGCTTGGCTTTGCCAGTGTTGAGCAGAGAGGAGGGATCTCCTCTCTCTTGGTCTGCTGTGAATGTGAGGTTACTTCTATCTGTTTCTAGAGAGCCTCATCCACTTGTTCCTGGTAAAGTGGCCTATGGCAAGCACCCATTATAAAGTCACCTCTGCCTGTCCTCTCTTTAATCCTTATCCATAAGCTCCCCATTGGCTCCTCTCCCATCCCCAAGCAGAGCTCCATGTACTCTAGCTGCTCTCTCACATAAAGGGCAACCCTCTCTGTCTTCCCGTCCTTTCTAAAGAGTCTGTATCCCTCCACTGAAGCACTTCAGTTAAGGAACTCATTCCACCAAATATCCATAATCCCAACAAAATCAGAGTACGGCAGCTGTATGCAGGTCTTTAACTCATTGTGTTTATTACCCACACCTCATGCTTTACTATACAGGCATTTAAGAGTGGAATCCCAACATGCTAAGTTCTTGAAGTTAATTTGGAGATTTATCCACTATAGTGCCTTGTAGACACCTTGAGGGCACCTCAATTACATAGGGAATTACAATCACATAATAAAATTTAATTGAATTTAATTATGTTTCAATTAATACTGTATACATAGCTATAATTACAATTTAAATTTTTTCTACCAAAACAGCATATTTTATTCCACTATCACTGTACAAAATACCAAAATAACCAAGATTTGGATGTAAATTTTGGCACAAATCATACAGAGAATTTCAAGTTATGGTGAATACAAAAAGAGAGCATCATCAGCCCCAGTGAACTCTATTCCTCAAATACTTTTACTGAGGACAAAAAAGCCCATCCTGATCTTGAGTGATGCAAATTAAGAACTGTATTCCATAGTAATTATTCTCCCTTGCAATGTTAACTGGTTTCAAAAAATGGATTCTGTGGACTGAATACATTGATGAAAAATGAATTTTTCATCAGTGAACACACTGATGAAAAATTATTTCTAATTTATATGAACTCTGGTAAACAGCTGATAGGTCTAGCCAGTATTTCCATAAAGCTTCTGTGATATTTGCTGACATTTGCAAAATATCAAAAACACCCTTTACTTAATCTCCCCTTTCCTAATTACCAATAAGGTATACCATACTAGTTATGCCGCTGGTGTTTCTTCTATGTGTGGGGTTTTATGTTTTGTCTATAGAACAAAATTAATCCTTTACATCTTTTTCCCCCTCAGAATTAGTTCATTTCCATGAAGGTTTAGCTCTTGCCTTGTGTATTATTTGCTCCTATTTTCTTCTGTCAACATTAAAATTCTCAACTATCCCTAGAAAACTTCCTAATTCTCTTTTGTGATACACAGACTTTTACACAGCACTTGAAGTAGTATTCCTTATTCCCTTAAGGACTTTTTCTATAGCATGTCATTATCCTTTCCTAGGAAATACATCAGTATTACTGAAATCTCTTCCATTGTTCTTAAACGATAAGCCTTGATTAATCCCGTGCAGCTCTTTCCAGTGTCGCAGCCGTTCAGCATTCCTTTAGCTATTCCATTTATTTTACTTGGCTTTTAGTAGACAATATGCTACTCCTGACACATAGAAAATGGTCTGTCACATAACCTGACCTAACTAAATAGGTAATTAAGAAAGTTTCCTTGTATTCCGAATGTATTATTTATATAGCAGTCTCATTATCCTTTTTGAATGATCTAAGAAATTCTGCTGATTGCTAGAGGTATTTCTAAGTCCTCTATGGCATCCTCAGTAGCAAGAATATGTAAAAATGTGGCTGTATTTCTGCACAGTAGTTCTTACAAGGGACAATTACATTTTAAAAGTACAAGAGGAATGGAGTGTTTTGTAAAACATTTAAATTAAAAAAATATATATTTTCTAGCAGAAGTTATGGGTTTTTTTCTGTCTCCTCATAGATATATTTATTTGCTGTATAGCTCTACCCAAGTAGCCTCTTCTGAAGCTTATGTATTTTGCTTGTCATATTAATTTCACTTTTTACAAGTAATTTCACTTCATTAAAACTTTTCTTAAATTTTAGTAACATGGCTTGTAATACTACCTTTATCTTTCTTGTTTCCTTTCTCAAAATAGATTTAAAGCAAAATAAAAAAAATAGAACTCTCTTTTTCTCTCCCCATTTACTTCACCTCTCACAGAGTTGCATTAACCAATCTTCTCACTGCCAAAATTTAAAATATCAATGTAATTTTAATAATATAGTACTAAAAGAGATAATTTCTATCCAAGATTTCCCAGGTAGTAATAGTTGTTAATTTTTATATTCACTCTAATATGATATTTATTAAATATTTCTAATTCCTAAAGATTCCATTTAAAATGGAATTTACAATCACCAGCATGGAGACTAAGAAATCTGAATTTATTCATACTTCACAGCAAATGTCATATATCAAAATGGATATGCAAACTCTGTCATTAGAAGATAGAGTTCTTAATATAGAAAGAAGAAATCTGTATTACTTATCCTATTTATTCTATTAATGTCTATATATTGTAACATATGTACTTCTAAATTACATATAATTACTAAGAAAACTATTAAAACATCTTAGGAATAAAACCATGAAAAGCACTTTTATAACTTAAACCAGTTTCTAAACCAAATGGTTGGAATGAGTAGTTGTGTCTTTTCTCAGCTGTTCTTGAGTGTGGAAGAGACAAAATATCCCATATGATCATCTCTAATGCACCATGCAGTCTTCCAAAGTTTTCTACAAAATAGGCGTTTTCTTGTGGGTTTCTTGTTTGTTTGCCTTTGTGTTTCTTCTTGCCACCAGTTTCATCCAGAAGTATTCCAAATCCTCATGTCCAACCTCTGTTTCTGTTGTGTTTATAAATGTCATTTGCTTGAGAATTATTAAGAAAGGAAAAACATTCTCAACAAAAAAAGAAAAAAAAAGTCCCAACCAGAACCTAAAAAAAATCTCAGATCACCAAAACGCTGGCAGTGAAGGACAGCATGATTACCCCTAACTTTACACCAAGAGTAAGTTAATTTGTTTATGTCTTTCTCTCCCAAATGCTTTGAGATACAATGCTTAGGCAAGTTGAAAGGAAAGGCATGATTGAAGGAATACAATTTCAGAGGCAGGAAGAGCACCTACACTACTGCTTGAATAAAAATGTTACCAGAAGAGCTTATTTGGTATAGGTCTGCATTGTGTGTAAGACAATAATTCTAAATCCAGATAGCATAACTGAACTGCAGACCACAGATCTAGGAAACAGAAGGAAGGCGTAGTCAATATGAAGAAGAAAGGCTTTTCTACAACCTTGATAAGGGGAACAGAAGAGATGAACAGAATTGCTGTTGAGCACCTAGGTTCTCTTCAGCTGTTAGATGTTCTTGCAAGTTATGCAGAATCTTTTTTCCAATTTTGCATGCCCAGTCACCTGAGTCTACAGTGCACACAGGATTCTTTGCAACTTCTTAATTTTAAAAACTATGATACTGTGAATATCCCAGAACATTATCTTTCTTTGTTCAATACATATTTTCCATCTAGCTCTTTGCATAAATTTGTTTATGCATGCCTTTTTAGTACACCAAGCCTCCTAACTACTCACTAATAATTTTCTAAGCTCTGAAGTGTGTTCAGACGTGTAAGGTACCTTTGTACCCGCCTTTCAAGCATTTGAATGGTCTATGAATTTAGTCTTTGAAACAAAACCATGACAGCTTCTGTTCTCAGGTTTGAAGAGATTAGGAACTCATCTAGGGTTATATATTTAAAATTGCTAAAGACCAACAGATTATAAAATTAAAGGATAATTTTTTCCCTCAGTGGTCCTTGAATGCTTTGAAGTAAATTGCTATTGAAAAAACTCAGGAATCGGAAATAATTGTTTGAGAAAGTAACACTGATGAGTTGGACAATGATGTTTGTTTACTCTTGGAAGCAAATTGTACTCTGTCTTCAGGGACTTCAGATACTGCCTCAAAACAAAAGGTATTAGAGACTTTGGAAGAACTTACCATTATCAGTCTTTTTGCTTCAGTTTATTTTTAAGTATCTTCAAAGACAAAAACACTCTTATAAATATAAAGGAAACCTTTCAGCAGGAAGACATTTTAAAAGGGTAAACATCAACTTTTGACTTCTTAGAACTCTTTTCCTCATGGGTATTTTGTTGCAAGTCACCAATTTTTCCACAGTATTACTCCCAGATATTCCTTGCTATCTGTGTGCACAGGATATGTAAAAGGTCATCTGCATCTGATTTAATAAAAAAAAAAAAAATCAAGAGAAGGAAAAAAAAAAGCCCCTAAGGAGAACCAGCCTTTGAATTACTGCTGCAACTATTGGCTAATCACACATTTATAATTTCAAATTAGGTATAGGTCAAACATTTATAAAGCTCTGTTTTATATTATGTTCTTTTAATTCCTTGAGTGAATGAATATACTGTGATGAAGTAGACTCTACTTTTCTTGAGTTGTTGCTTTGAATATAAATCATTTCAGTTTTATCAGTTTCTTCCCTTTTGGACTATCTTTTTGTGGCAAGCAGATAGAATTTTAAAGCAGAAGACAAATTGAACTGAATGGAACTGGAGAGCTCAGATTAAACTATTTCCCAGTTTCTTACACTATTTTGAAGCATGATGTTGTTTTAAGTACAATGCATAATCAGATACAAACTGAAAATTAAAACCACCCAAGAGAGATATAGCTGTTCTTCATAAAGGCAGCAAATATATCCTATTGGTGATTTTACACCTGCTGGCAGTATGCCCAGTATTTTAGACTATCTTCCTTCTAAATATTCCTGACAACTGATAGATGTTATTTCATTTCATGCTTACACAGATGAGAACTATTTATTTTAGAAATTGTTTTCAAAATGGCAGACTACTGCTACTGGGATTACTAGGAAAAAATTAATCTACCATTTAAAAATAGTTTTCTCAGACACTGAGAAAAGCAGTGGCAGGAAACCTACCTCCGTGACTAGCAGAACCGTATTGACCCCTCAGTCTCATTTACCGCTTCTCATCAAATTGATAAATGGCTTGGACTCAAGTATGTGCAAAAGAAAAAAGGAGAAGTCAAATAATATTATTCACTCTTGCACCAAAACAATAGATAGTTTTCATTAAATTATTTAGGTAAAGCTAGTCTGCCAGAATTCAAGAAGCATTGGACAGTGCTCTCAGGGATATGGTGTGATTCTTGGGGTTGTTCTGTGCAGGGCCAGGAGTTGAACTCAATCCTTGTAGGTCCTTTCCAGCTCAGGAGATTGTGTGGTTCTGTGATTCACACATTCCCAGTGTTTTGTATTTACCATGCTACCTCAAAGTCAATTCTCTATACCATTAGACATGTGCTTCCATTTACTTGGCAGAAGAGAAGGAAACAATATTCACCTACTTGTCCCTACTCATATTTGCATTCGTTTATGAGTAGACTTGCAAAGTATTTGCATAAGGGTAAAGCACTTGAAAGCAATTAGATGGAATTGGAAATACATGAAGTGAAACCCCCACACTGTTTTGAAAGTGTTATTTATGAAGTACTCATAGCAGATTAAGTTTGAATATTGCATGTAATTCTACAATACAGAGAGCTATAAAGACATGGACAAGGAAATAATAAAAAAAGCTGTTTTAACATATGTAAGCTAAGCATGTTATCATATATGGAGCAGGTGCCTGAGTAGTGGCAGCACTGGGGGCTCTGCCGGGTGTTCCCTGCGTGGAGCGGCCAGGGCTGTACCGGGTCAGTACCAGGGTTGTACCGGGGCAGTACCGAGGCTGTACTGGGGCTGTACCAGAGCCGTACTGGGTCAGTACCGGGGCAGTACCGGGTCAGTACCGGGTCAGTACCGGGTCAGTACCGGGTCAGTACCTGGTCGGTACCGGGGCAGTACCGGCTCTGCCCGGCCCGGCCCCGGGCGGTGCCAGCGGCTGCAGCGGCCCCAGCACAGGGCAGGGCTGAGCCCCTCAGCCCCGGGGAAAGCCTGGGCAAGGGAGGGCAAAACACTGCCCCTGACATATGACAGCAAATAAGAAATACTTTTTAGTGCTTTACCTCAAAAGTTCAACATACCAGTTTAGTATGCAAAAACTGTGCTTGAAACAGAAAGCTTTAAAATGCCTGCAAAGAGTCATTTTGGTCAGGAAGAACGATTAAGTGCATTTAATTTTCAATTGGCTCATAACTTTCTTTAGCAGAACCTAAAATTTCCATTAGTATCTTCCTCTGCTTTGCATCTCCTACATTCAGTTTTAGTTTGCTTTCCTTAGGAGGGGGGAAAATTTAAACCACCTCATTTTTGTGAAGATCTATAGCAGATTCCAATTAAAGACCATTAAAAGTGTTCAACGTGATACTCATGGTCCTATAGAGGCCAAGGAGACACAAGAACAGATTATATAATTAGTATTTGCTTGTAAACTGAGCAAATATAATTTTAGAGATGATATCCCACTTCTTTGACTGTAACTCCTTCAGTTATCATGATCTTTAAAATTGTGCAAAGTATGCCTAAAACTACCCATGAAAGTGAAAAAAGTCCTCTACTATGATTAGTGTTTAACTTAGTGCTATTGTATATATGCACATTTACGTGTGTCAACCTGAGCTATAGATATGTCTGCCTAAGCCATTTAGTATCTTACTGTTCTTTTTCTATGTATTTTGCTTTGCTTCTCCTTTCGGAATTGCAAGGAGTTAAAGAACACAGTTTCCTGTCTTGAACACCGTTCAGGCCACAGAAGGACTTTGCCATGAGACAAGCACAGAATGGAGAAACAGGAAGGTATGAACTCCAAAACCAGAGATCTGACCTTGCAGAGATCTGGTTAACTCATCCTGTTTAATGCATCTAGGTAAAAATTCTCCCTATGGCAAATTATTTTAAGGAAGCAACTGCTTGTACACATATCACTGGTCAAAGACCACCCCAAGTTATGGGACAGATGGTATCTGCAGCCACCAATGTACACCTAGGCCCACCCAAACATCCTTTCATGGATACTCAGAACTTGGATTGCAATAAAGGCCCCCACAGCAGGAACTTGGGATAAGATAAAGGTCATACTGTTTTCCAGGTGCTACCTCAGATGCAGGGGGAAGTTAAACTGAAAGAGAACACATCATTGATATTGGACAGAAAGAATAGAGAATTTATGGATTACAAGGAAAGTCAAAGCAGCAACTGCACTGAATCAGTTCTGATTGGGTAAAAGGTAATTCTAGCAGGGGGAGATCATGACCCACCAACTCAAAAAACTCACTGACTCAAAAGATAGGAGAGACTGAGCATGTGGACTAATTATCATTAGAAGCAACGGAATAATTTAAGCAATAGAAAAAGAGAACTGTGTTGACAATGAGCATTAATTCATTTGCTTGCTAACATGTAGAGATATTGAAAAGTATTGAACAACCTTGAGACCCCATCACCAAGAAGCCATGAGGGAAGAAGGACCAAGAGGATGCCACTGGATCCATGGGTAGTGACTATCATCTTCTTGATTTATCTCTCTCTCTCTCACACTCCCACTCTTCCCTTCCTTCTTCTATTTAGTTATATCCTTCTACCTTGCATCATATTGTTAAATAAGATCCATACTGTTGACTTAGGCATATGGTCTCTTTGCACCTCAGTTTGACTAGAGGTATCTCAATAACTGGATCACAACAGGAGCCTTGGAATCTCAGAGCATGATTTACATCTTGAGATTATGGTTCACTTTATTTACCAATGAATCATTTTCCACAAGTGTGACACAAGGTCCTCTGGCAATTATCTGTACATGGATATGTGATGTGAGCCTGAAACTGGCACAAACTTCATTGCATATGAAGATTTGATGCAGCTACAGCATAAACCCACAGAACTTCCCTCTTGTCATGATACCAGTTGATAAAGAAGATATTTCCATTTGATTAAAATTAGATTAACACTGTTAGCCAGAAACTATTTTCCCTATTAATACCCAGACTAGCATTGGCATGTTCTGAGGTCTTTCTCTTGTGTCCTAGTCATACAGTATAAAAATATAAACAGTATAAAATACATACTGTATAAAAATATAGGACATATATATATATATAAATATAATTGCCTTTCAGTTTTGTCAAATCAAACCTTCTCTGCTGTAATAGAGATTAAATGACACCAGTGTTAGTAAGCCTATTGTTTCAACTTTTTAGTCCTTTTCATTCTAGTTTTGATTTCCTTCCTTCCTTCCTTCCTTCCTTCCTTCCTTCCTTCCTTCCTTCCTTCCTTCCTTCCTTTCCTTCCTTCCTGCCTTCCTGCCTTCCTCCCTTCTTTCCTGCCTTCCTCCCTTCCTTCCCGCCTTCCTGCCTTCCTTCCATGCTCCCCTCCAATACTTCTGCCCCACACAGGTTTTATGAAACATTATGAAACATGGCTCTTGCGATGTTAGCTGTGCCTATTGACTTTACCATATTAGAGAAAAAGCACGCTCCAAGTGTAACTGGCTGTTAGATCTTTAAGGACAAATTTGATGCAGAGAGTCACTCAACACATCCAGCATTTCTCACTGAGAGAACAAATACTGACACCCCCCGAAAGACAAAATTGCTTTGGAACATCCACCTTCAGCCCTGTTGGATTTGGTCTGCACACATGAAATGAAGAGTAAAATGCAGTAATCAATTCCAGTACTATTTCACTGTGAAATACTAGAGTTTTGTTGTAGTTCTCTGTGCTTCCTCACGGTTTCCAAAATTTTACCAGTCTTAAGAGGCAACTGGGAGTGTTCACTTAGGTCTTTATGTTAAAGTGTGGGGCATATTTGAGCAAAAATATTATCAGACAAGTTGGACACTGGGAATCATCTCCTTAAGCAGTTGGGTTAAGTATGCCCTCAGTATGCCCTACTCAAGTGACTTAACCTCTCTTTCCTTCTGAGCAGACAACACTTTAAAGAAACTTACATACACAGACATCTGTCCAGAGCTGTGAAACCACAGTCTTTGAACAAATATCTCTGGCTTCAAATTCAGGCACACAACTATGGCCCTTTTGGTCATCACTAAAAGACTTGTGGACACTACAAAGCCTTTGCATTCTTCAACAACTGTCAGTTCCATTCTGTGTTATCCAGTAAAACTCAGTGTCTTGTAGGGGTACATCCAGAACAGTAGCTAACAAACAATTCATTATTTATGAGAATAAAACCTTGGGTTCAGCCTGGTTAACTCTTTGCCACTAATACCTTCTGCTGCTGTTTCCTAAAGCAAGAAATCAGAGCCTCCAGCATACACTGAGGTTTCCAAAGAAATAATCCTTTCGTCAACAGAAAATCAACCCTCTGCACACTTAACAATTTAGAGTAAGTGATGAATCTAAGCAGTTATAGTCATAAACTTCTATTAAGCTGAGTCCCAATAGACTGAGAATGAATCTTTCTCAGCACTCACTGAAAATCAATCAACCTCCAGGACAAACCTATAGGAAGCTTTTGATGTCTCTGATATTATGGGAAAACAATATTTTACTCTGACACTGTTGACCTGTTCTTAAATTCTAGGAGTCCATATATGTACCCCCAAAAGCAATCTTTCATATGCTTGAAATCAACTGGTGCCTTAAATAACCCTCTTCTCAGTCTGTGTTTTAAGTCTTGCTGAGAAGGAAATAAATTTCTAAATGCTGTTGTGTCTCAAATGTCAATTCCACCACAGTGCAGTATTTTCAGTAAGATAAGGTTTTTGAAGATATACACCTGTGAATAACTTGGGGTTTGCTTCCAAAAACACCTCACACGGAAACTGTTAAAGTACTAGCTGCCCTCTTTCACCTTGACAGATCACTATTCATTTATTCAAGTTTGCAGAATATCTTCCATCCCTTCCCATTCTTTTTTATTGATCTCTGTCACGAGAATCTGCTCTAGCTGAAAATTCAACCTCTACAGAACTTCAGTGCCACATAGCTGATTAGTGTCACCTGAAAGACATTTTGTATCTCTCAGTCAGGTCTTCACATCAAATACTAAGTCTGCACATTAGCAATTGCAATTCAAAACCCTACTCTATAGTCACTCAGAGCAGCAAAGGTCTTTACAAAAGAAAAAAAAAAAACTATGGTAGAAACTCTCTTCAGAAAACAAAATGCAGAGATTTTTAAAAGGGTTTGGTAAGTCTTTACCTTACCACTACAATAGCATCACTTCATTGGGAGCTTTTATTGTATGTGTCACACCTGATGATGAGTCCTTTGAAATCAAAACATGATATTTTCTACTACCCTCTCCAAAACCAGTACTTTTGGTAGTTGCTTCATCAGAAAGAAAAATACAAGCAACATCTGAGGCTTCACTGCCTTACATCTTAATGACTGTTACGTGGTACATCATTCAGTGTCAATAGACAGTTACTAAAACTGTAACTGCTGTTCTTGAACATGTGTCATACACACACAGATTGCTAAGTCTTTTCCTCAGAATCATGTCTGTGTTGGGACTCTCAAAGTGAAAGGAACTGAGTGAGGTTGGCATGTTCTGCTCTTTATATCATCAAAGATAATGACTACCCTCACAAGCATGTGATAGTGAATACTGCCAGGATAATCCTTTCTGGTAACAGTTCTGATATGACACACACAAATGTTATATACATTTATGTGCAAATATATGATAAATTATCCCTTGAGATACTAAAAAGCACTGCAGTGTTACTAAGAACTTCAGCCTCTCAAAGTGCTGAAATATTTGTGTCAGTTGATCTCTTATGCAACAAAACTACTCTAATGGAAATTGCTAGAAAAAGTATCTCAAGAGTAGCTCTATTTGTAAAAATATCTATCTCAGAAAACTAAGTTGGGAAAATATCTGCAAAATTAAACAATTGACAGGATCTGTTGAGACAGTAAGAGGGGAGCTAAACTTTAATGTGAATAAAGATTTTATTTATAAATTTATTTTTGAATGACTGTACTAAGATATTGTTGGTACAAAGTAGTGCTTCCTTTAGGTGATGACTACTAGAAAATAAAGTTTAGATTTAAAAGATTTTTTTTTCTGGATATACTCAAAATAAATTGAATTTTTTCAGAACAGGTTTGACATTATATAATATCTTATTATTTCAGCACTTTATTTGAAAAATAATAAATGGACCTTGAAACTGTATACTAAGAAAATTAATAAAAAGTATGAATCAGCTTTCCATAATATTAATAGAGTTTTCAGACATGAGGTTTACACTTCTTTCAGAACATTCCTGCATTATTTAGCTGAAACTGGGATGACCACTTTTACTCAGATTTTCTTCTAGTATATTTTTGCCAGAGGTACAACAAAGACAAATTGTACTATATATATATATATATATGTATATACAGGTTTGGTTTTTTACATGGTTCTTCTTTTTTACTTCAACCTTTAGTAGAAATACAGTTGGAATTATTATTTGAGGTTCTGAATATACAAAAATCATTTGCGTAATTTTGATTTGTTCTAAGGATGCTATGTATTACATGAAGGAAAGGATGACCATCCTCTTTTTGTAATAATAAGAAGTGCTGATCTAAAGAAACCTGGGAATATCCATAACCAGTCAGTATGTACTCTGCCACCATTTCACACAGAGAGTTGACTTAAAGAAGGAATGCTTCAGTTGCTATGGAATTATGTATCTCATTAATTCATTGAACTCCATTTCCACCATATTATTCTAGTTGAACATTCTCAAGGTGACCTAAACAGTGAATAAATAAGTGCATAAATTGCATTGTGAATTGTAGACACTTGTTTCTAGAGTATTGGGATATTCAGTTATTAAGTTTCCAGTTACTAAGTTTCTCTGACAAATGTTAAGATGCAGGTTAACAAACTAGAAAAATTATATCAGTCGTGAGATCAGAAAGCAGAATATTTAAAGCATAAACCCAGGTGAATCAGCTTTGGAAGTTCTGTTGATTCTCCCACTGGCATTGCACAAAAATTCTCTCTTAGTCCTTGTCCATGAATCATTGAGTTCTAACTTCTGCTTGTATTATCTCCCAAAATTTCCAAACACCACCTCCAAACACATTGAAGAGAAATTAACAGGAAAGCAGTATTTTATGTCACCCACCTATTTTGTCTCTGGATAAAATCAGGTAAAAGGAAACATCCAGAAATGTTTTGAGTATAGAACTGCGATGGCCATTGAAAGGGCAAGTGCAAAAACAAGGGAAAGGACAT
>JAOTQZ010001283.1:73181453-73197675 GCA_026546895.1 Pogonocichla stellata | reverse complement strand
GACAAATTTTATAAAACTCGTATTTGAAAGAAAAAAAAATCTTGAATGACACAAAGGCACATTTGCAATGCATATGAATTTTTTTCCTATAAATATTTCTTAGAGTGCCTGGAGTTTCACCTTGTGCTAATTACTTTATAAATATTTTAGCATAGCATTCTGTTATGGCTTTCTGTATTGCTCTCAGTTTATCTAGCAAAGCAAAAGTTTCTTATGGGATAGCAGTTTGTTGGACCACTATGACCTGATATTATGGAAAAAAAATTGTCGGGAGTGTTAATATTACTTATACTAGTTTGCTGTCATTGGATGAAATGTTCATAATTTCTTCACTTTCAGTGAGTCAGAATTACAGATCTTCTTTTACAAGCCTGTTCATAAGCTGTTACAAATATCAAACCATGACAAGAAATCTCTTAAGACTATAACAGATGCATGTATAGTGTATAATAGTCTGTAGCTTTTTGTGCCTTACATTAGACAATCTACTGTACATTGCAGCATGATGAAGTGTTTTCAGTTTAGGCAATCTAATATTTGCTGTTGCCTATGCACTGTGAAACTATCTGTTGTATGAGAGCTCCTTCTTCCCAAATGGTTCTTGCTTTAAAACAGTACACAGCAGGATGCATCCAACATTTTTATAAATTTTACAGCAGGATTAACAGTAAAGACTTGCAAATCATATAATAAAATTTACCCTTTTTGCATGTCTCAGTAATGAAAAGGATGTGTCTTGATTTGTATTATAAAAGGATATCTCCTCTTAAGTAACACATGAGCATGGGCATGATAAACTGATGATAGACATGGGTCAACTAGAAACCTTGGAGGCAAGGAAATTTTCACTTGAGAATGTTTTTGTGTACTCTAAAACTATATAGTTACACTGGCATTCAAGAGTGCTTTTCATGCTCAGAAAACATAATTTATACCTATATTAGCACTGCTGTATGAGAAAAGAGAGGTAGACATTGATGAGATAAATTAAATTATGCATAGTCTGACCCTTGGGTTCCACATTTGGATCAAGTGTGTTCTGAATGCCTTCTGCAGTATCTGTATATTACTATGCTTTATACAATCTCAGTTTGTGTCTCAGCCTTCAAGGTACAAGAGGTCAGGCCAATGGAACGGATTCTGTTGGACCACCAAGCTGAGCTGGAAAAGTCATTTAAACCTGTGGATTTCAGAAATATTCACTGGACAAACCTATTGACATTTAAGAGCATATTTCCCTTGTACAACTTCTTTTGATATATTTTTCATGTTTGATAGTTATACAGAGATATATATGTTGGTTTGCTGGCCTTCTATATGTTGTCATTTTTTGATGTTGACCATAGCATCTGAGGAAACAGTAATAATATTGGACTCTTGCAGAGATAGCCTAAAGACAGACACTGAATTTGAGATAAAAGCCAAATAAGGACATGTGTACTTTTTCCTGTCCAGGTATCATCTATGTAGAACACTTCCTGAAAATAAACCAAATACTTACAAATTATTCCAGGAAAAAAATCAATATGCTGAAAAACACTTGTAATACCCACCTCAATAATGTGAGGAGAAACTCTTCCCAACAAGAACACTTCTCTGGAGAACTAAATCACTGAATTCTACTTTTTTTTTTTTTCTCCCCATGATGTAACACATTTCGCACTCTTTTCTATGTGCTTTTCTGAGAAATACATGAATGGAAATCAGCAATAACTTTGCACTGGAAATGACCTTGCATGGGTAATTGGTAAGGGCTACATCCAGTTGCCACTAGAGACATTTTATTCAAAAAGTTATTTCATCTCTGATCTTTCTTTTCTGGTTTTCAAGGGTAACCAACAAAACACCTTTCAAAGATAAACCCAGAACAGAACTTCAAAAGTCATCCAGGCAACGAAAACAATGAACTCGAATGGGTTTATCTTTTTACTGTGCATCATATCTTCTCTCCCTTCCCTTTTAACCTCTGTATGTCTGCAGGTTATAAACTAACTAAATCTCTCTTTCCCTTGAGAGATAAATATCTCTTGTTATTCCCTACAACACTTTTTTCATATCAGTCTATTTCACTGGTGGCAAATATATATGTATATACTTTTTTTCTTTACAGAATTAATGCAATTGATAGCTATCTAATTAAAATTTCTTCAACTTCTATATAAACTGTAATTTTTCTATTTCAGATAGAAAGATTTTCTATACCTGAAAGAATATTTTGGAATATGGTTTTCTTTTTTCCAAATATATCCATATAGGGTAGCAAAATCTTTTGACATTATTAGAAGAGTTATACCTCATCTGTAATATCTCGGATCATTACAGTTACAGCAACACTAGCAATCTTTATGGCATTCATTACAGCTTCATCTATGATACAGAAAAGAAATATACTCTTTTCTATTGACTCTACAGAACACAACAATAAAATATTATTCTGTTATTCTAGATCAGATGAGATTGCAGAAAAAGTATGTGACAGGCAAGAAGGTAAATTGCACCTTTTGAAATCTCAGCATAGTGGCCTTTCATTTAACTTTTTCTGAGAGGCTTTTATCCTGTATCCTGTGCTTGTGTACCCTTTCCAAGCCTGCTTGATGAGGTCATTAATATATGACTAGCAATAAATTTACTATTAGTGAAGTGAAATCATTTGCCTTCTCAGTGAAGAGGACATGTGGTAGACAAGAAAACAATTGTAAGCTCCTACCTGTTGGATAAAGCTATGCTCTGGAGAGCTATAAATACACTGAAGTTATTATAGCTGCATAACTCAAGTAATAGAACATTGACATAATTGAGTGTGGACTAATGAGCAACGGCAAAATAGAATAACAGGAAGAATCTCCTTAGCCCAAAGGGAAAATATCTGCTTTGCTGCAACAAATGAAGAAACCTATGTGTCAGATGGAGTATTGTGTGAAGTTATGTGGGCAAGCATAAGCAGCCCTTTTTTTCAAAATGGGACAAATAAGGCAGACACAGGAGGACATTTGTAACCTCTGCACGGGGGATTGCAACTTGAAAGTTTGTTCCACAGTTTCAGTGTCCAGAGAATCAATAGTTTAACAGTGCACATACTGACCAACAGGACAAAATGGAGAGTAAGAAGAAGAAGAAGAAAAAAAAAAAAGACTGCAGAAAATCAGGACCCTGCACCTCCTTTCCTACACCCAAATCTTGCCTAGCAGAAGATAATGAAGTAGCAGCATCCATGGTATAAGGAGTGAAGATACTCCAAAATAATGACTTTTGCAAGGAGTGGGACCAAGCAGTAAATAAAAAAGTCTGACTCATCACATAAACTAAAAAGAAAGATTAGCCTGTAGCGGTGTGTGTGCATATATATTTGTTTGAACTAGGAAAGTAGAGATCTTCCAGAATAACTGAAAATGAATGGACACGATGATTTGACTTAGGAAACCCTGAAATAATCCTATGTAATTATGGACAAACTTGTTCTTAAAAGAGCTGTAAAGGGAAGAAAAATGGAGAATGGCTGGGAAACTACCCAGACCTTGGCATTCATCTGAGATGTTTTCTTGTGATATGTAGAGATTGCTTGAAGGAGTATAGATGACAGACCAACAATAAAAGTAACTTTTTGCTATTTTTGGTTTGATGGGGTTTCTTTGTGTTTTGTTTGGCATGGTTTGTTGTTGTTTTTGTTTGTTTGTTTGGTTGGTTGGTTGGTTTTGGAATTGGTATTCATAAAACAATGATTTGGAGGTGAGAAGTGACATAAGGTTTAATTTCATGACCTTACTTTTTTGAAACATTACAGTTTTTGGCCAGTCTTCTAAGTTGGAACACTAGAATAAAATGACTTGGAAATTGACAGGAAATATACAGCACCTACAGTGCTGACTGGTGTATCGTTTAAAACGAGCATCAAATGGAAAGTTTTCATCCTTTTCAGCCAAGAGAAAGGAGAAATTCTGCTTTTGGATAAAACTGAAGTCTGGACGAAAATGAAGTAATACAAGTCGTACAAGTAAATTAATTGTCTGCAATTATTTGTTAAAAGAATCAGGAATTAGGAGTAACAGAATATCAAGATTTAAAAAAAGTTTGAGGAGTATAGAGAGAATTAGACTTTTTGGTAAGATTTTTAGTGTTAGCTGGTTTCTTTTTTGTCTGAATTCTGTGAGATAATTCCATGAATGGCTTTGGAATTGGGATTACAATATTGGAGTTCTTTAGACAGTAAAGGCTTTATTCTCAGTGCCATCTGAGATGTGGTTGGATAGTGACAAAGTTTAAAGTTTCCAGTTCTGGGTACAGTTGCTTATTTGTTTTGTTTCTGTGTATGCAAGCATGTGTGCATGTATAAATTTTGCAACTATAGGGATGCTTATTCAGCAAAGTATATATTAGCAGAAATATTATATGAAGATGGAAAAAATATTCTGAAGAGAAACCTGAGGTGAAAACTAACAAAACTGAAGACTTTGTTTTGCTTTTAATTTCTATTTTATTGTTCATTCTTTTCAATATTGTGTTTCAAGGACACTCACTTCTGTTTCTCTGATAAGATCACTTCAAACAACTCTGCTAATTTTTCTGTGTTTTTTTTCCTTCATTCTTTCCGGTTTTTTTCCCCCTTATATCACTTACAGGTTCCTTTTACATGACCACTGGACATTCATAAAGCAGCAACCAATATTACCTGTTCAACCAATATTGACTAGCCCTGCATGTCCCATGTAACATCAAGCAAGACTACTTTTTGCCTAACAACTCTTTTTAGTCCAAACTGAAAATACAAACCTGCAGGAGGCTCTGCTAGGCAGAGTCTTTGCCTGTGCACACCACATCCAAAGTGACAATGAATCTTGATATTTACTCCAATGATTCTCCAACTGCACCCACAACAAAAACAAAAATCCAGAAGACAAAATCCAAACAGTGCATATGTTGTCACATTTAGCTAGCAAGCTCACAAGAGGCTGGCCTTACAGTTTAAGAATACTGTATTACAATAGCAAGGTAACTGTCCTAGTCAAAGAGAAAACAGATTCATACTTCATAGGTTTATCCAACTACTTCCTTTGTTAAACAACAAACAGTCCTAATTAAAATGATACATTTTCACAAATACAGTTAGGTAGAAAAACAATATTTTTCCTAACAGATTCCTGTAGGATTACATTTATCCCAGTAAAACTCAATGATTTATAGCAATATACCTGATACATTGTGAATTCTGTGGTTTTAAATAAGTAATTCATGCATGCGGTATTTGCAACATTTTCTAATTATCTCTCTCTCTTTCTTTTTTAATTTTGGATCTAAGATGAATAAAATGCTGTTGTAATTGGAAACCAAATGTTTACAGTTTAACTGCAATTTGAAGTCAATTAGACTTCAAAACATCTTTCTGTGTGAAAAAAATCCTGTTTATTTGTATTTAATGTGACTGAATAAAAATTGTGCAAGAGAAATACAAGGAATTTAGTATATAGGAATAATTTATGCCTGTCAATTACCATCTGGTCTCTGAGTTTTGTGGTTTTGAGGGGTTTTTTCTTTAGAACAAGACACTGTTTCACTAAAATATGGACAGCTGATAATTTAATTTCAGGGGTTTTTTTTTAGCAACAGTCTTCTTTTAAACTGAAAGGAATTGCAAGTGATTAATGATATATTGATCTTTGAAGTTAAAGAAATTTAAAAGTGCTACAATATTTTTACAGAGACATTCCTATCTTGTGCTATATTATATGTAATATATATATTTATATATATATATTTATATAAATATATTTATATATATTTTTATATATATATTTATATCATTTCTGAATGAGTAACACTGTCCTAGGCAATATCTGCACATTTTTCTTTACAGAATATTCTTCTGTAAATTTACCAAATCTCTAGAACAGCAAGTGAAATCCCCCTTGTAGAGATCACAAATGAGTAACAACACAAAGGCTGCAAAAAAAAAAAATCTCTAATTCCAATTCTTAGAATCAAAAATGTTCTCAAAATGTCTGTTTAATTCTAAATATACTTCCATTCTAGCCACATAAATTAAAAGATAATTATATATATACCACCCAGATAAGAAAACTGTCTGGAAAAAAGTTATTCTTAGGACAACAGAAATTTGATGATTCAGTGTATTTGAAGGCAAACCCTTTCAAATCTGAATATTTGAAATATATAGAGATATACGCAGCATATACTTGAGATATTTTACATATAGTTTCTTGGCACTATAAAGTAATAGTTTGGACAGACAAAAAGTATTTCTGCAAAATAATAAATACTTTAAAATTTATACAACTACAGTAAAAAGCAAAGAAATCTCACCATTTGATCCCACTAGGTGCAGAACATACTAGAATCCCTCAGTTCATTTCCTCATTGGACTGATAGCACTGTCAATGTTTCCTCATTGTACTGTCTATGATGGAGTTAATTTTCTTTCCAGTATCTTTTTTTGTGCTGTGTTTGGGATTTCTGTTGGGTACAGTGTGGATACCACAGGGATGCTTTCCTTATTGCTAAGCAGCACTTGCAGAGTGTCCAGGCCATTTTCTGGTCCTTACCCCACCCCTCCAGTAAGGATGCTGGGGGTACACAAGAAGATGGGAGGGGGACACAACCAGGACAGGCCACCCTGACTAATCAGAGGCATGTCCCATGCTGTGTGACATCATGCTCACCAATAAATCTGGGGGGAAAAGAAGGAAGTGGGAGGCATAAAGAGCGATGTTGTTTGTCTTCTCATATCACCATTGCCACACGTGATGGAACCCTGCTTTCCTGGGAATGGATGAACACCTGCCTGCCCATGGGAAATGGTGAATTAATTACCTTCATTTGCTTTGCTTGTGTGAGCAGCTTTTGCTTCCCCTATTAAACTGTCTTTATGAGTTTTCTCACTTTTATCCTTCCTTTTCACACCCTTATCCCACAGGAGAGGGAGTGACAGAGCAGCTGTGTAGTGCTTACTGCCTACCAGGTTTAAGCCAGAAAATTTTTTTTTCTTCACTCACAGAAATTATCTTCAATAAAGTTACTCTTTTTGGATATCAAGAACCATTTTTATCAGCAGATTTCTTCAAAGCACTTGCAGGGAGGAAAATGCCATAGATCACAAAAAGTGATAGACATGTCTATATGTGATAAACTCTCCTTACAATTCTTGGGTTACAAAGTCATCAGAAAAATCCGAATCTCCCATCTTCTATTAATACTAATGTCTAAAAGCTGGCTAAGAAATAAATCCATAAAGATACTGCTACATGCTACAATATATTCAGACACTTTCTGCACAACAAAATTCTAGGAATTGTCAATATAGGAAATGTTGACCGTCTGTTATCAAAATCACTCCAGGGGAAGCAAATCCATTTCCATCCAACAGATACCATGACTTAACTAGTAGATAAAGAATTACTATTTTATCCAATCTGCTTTGATAGTTTTTACAGGGTGGCATCCAGCTTCTCACTTCTGAAAGGTTTAGGTCAGACTGGATCTCTGTCATATTGCTACAAACATCATTTTTGCACCTGCCAAGAAAAAAACACATTGACCCAATGCTAGTGTGAACACAGGAAGAAGCAGTGCTGAACATTTTATTTCCTATTTTCATTTATGACTTGCTTTACAGTAAAAAAATCAATTACAAGAAGGTTAGGATTTTAGACAAATATAGGGGGAAGGCTACTAGAGGTCCTACATCAATTTATTAAGATCCAATGGATCAACAGCTTCAAATGGAAAATAAAAATGATTCTTAGGAGGCTGTAAAGGTCACATAAATTAAATGGTAATACATCCCATTGAATGTTTTTATTCTTATGACACATTGTGTTCACTTTTCCAATTTCCATCCAGTGCCACTCACAAGTTACTTGCTCTAGCCAATATTTTGAAAACGGATTTTCGTTGGCATGTTGACAACTATCCTTTCTTTTCCCCACAGCTTCTTTTTCATCTCTGGTGTTTCTTCTACTCCTCTTCCAAACACCTGCTTTAGAAAGGCAGACTAGCATAAGAATCTAATGTCAATGACAGTGTTATCCTTATGTTACTACAAGAATGTCAAGGATTTGTTCTCAGTTTTAGCAACAAAAGCCAGCTACTTCAGTGACTGAAGTGTACCTGCTAAAGATATTCACTGTTGCTACTCAAAGGAAAATGTGATAAGTATTAAAGTCCATACTATGATTTTGAAAGGAACTATGGGGATTTTTTTCCTCAGTGTTGAGAAGCACAGAACTACAATATTATGAAATATACATATACATACACATTAGCAAAACTTAGTGAAAATGTCAAGCAATTATTTTCTGCCTTTTCTTAAAGTATTATTTTAGAGTGAAACATATCTCATCTCTAATAACTGTTATATGACTGATGATTGAAGAACTCAAGTGTAATTTCTTCCAGTGCCTATAAACAAACCTTCCAGTTTACAATCCTTCCTTCACGTTACTCAGTGGAACTCTTTAAGACAGACAGCTCTATGAGAGTGAAGAAAATAAATACCAAAGCTAGAAAAAGTATGCTAGTTTTGAAAGAAAAAGTTTTTTTAAATGTCCATCACTGAATATCATGGAAAGTCACTCTCACACTGTTGAAAATGTTGCAACTTTCTGGCAACAATAAGACGCCAAACACCATTGACAGACAATGAGGTCAGCAAGGAATCATGTCATAGAGCAACCAGATCAGCAGCAGCCCTCCTGCTGTAATTTCTATCCTCAGCCCTGACAGGTCCTGTATCTGAGTCCCTTCTGTTCTGCAACTGGACAGCGGCTACCTCAATGTCTCTCTGTGCCTCAGGGTTTTTCCAAATCCTGTTCCATAACCTTTTCCAGTTTAATTTTTCCTCCAAAAGCTTTATTTATGCAAATCACTGAGGTCTGCTACAAATGCTCATCCATTGCAAGGTTTGCAAGCTTTTTCCACAGTATCAAAATATGTAAAAACACCTTACTCTTTTAATTAACTCTTTTTATTCATTATCTTATAGAGAACCTTCTCAAAAAACCTCTAGTTCTATAGAATAATATTCTGGAAATAAATCTGTGGCTGATTCTGTCACCTGGAATTCTTTGCTTTTCTTCATTTACAGGAAATTTTTCATTGAGTTATTAAATAAAGGTGATTTTTTTTCTTAGGGGACCTGGAGGGCAATAAGGAAGGAAAAATGTTGTACTAGCTTAGTAAAAAAGGATTCTAGAGATGAACATGTGTATGCTAACACAAACATGTTAGTTAGGTATGGATAGGAAAAAAAAATATAAGATAGAATAAATAAGAGTTGAGGGGGAAGAAGGATAAAAAGAAGAGGTGATAGCAAGTAAGGGGTGAAGAAGGTACTGCATTAGGCATCTAATCAGATGTCTTTGACATTTGTACATTAATACAAAAAACATAGTGAGCAAATCTAGAAAATCACCCCATTTTTTGTTTTGAAAGTTCAAAACCATATAATAAGGATCTTAGAGAGCTGGTGCAGTATCCCAAAGAGCAGGAAAATTATATTTATATTATGTGCAGAAAAGACAAGAAGACCAAAGAAGGAGTAATTTGTGGAAGAAACTATATGGCATGAAAAGCTTTTGTAGTGCAAAAGTAGAATAGAAAATGCAGTAAAGAATAGACTTTGGCTAAGACACTGTAATTTCATTCAAAACATGGTGAAACAAACACCTCAAAAATATAAAATACATTGTATTTTCAAATATGAGTATAAGGGAATAACAGGGAAAGAAGGAGGTAAAATAGACAAAGTCAAGGCACAAAAAAGAAAAGTCAGAGATATCTATAATGAATTAATTCTGTAAGAGAATTAGGAACAGAAGCAATTGAAAATTCTGATTCAATACTCAGTGGAGGAACAGTGTTTTAGACATAAATTGAACAAAGTTGGAGAATGCAGTGTGTTATCACAGCAGCATTCTTTTTACAAATAAATGTAGTACAGGTAGCTAATACAGTTATAATATATATGCATATATAAAAAATACAGTTTATATTGGCAGCAAGATGTTATGATCTTGCATTAAACAGGAAAGATAAATTAAGAATTTAGATGTGAATGACCACCTTTTGCAATCCCATTATCTGTGTTACAATATGTTTTACAACCAAGAGACGTAAGATACTGAAGAAATCCATAAACAATTTCTAGGTGAGAAGTGATGTAAACTCCCCTTGAAGTGAGTGGAACAACACTGGGCAAGGTGTGCAGCTGTAAGCAAGGCAACTGTTAAGTTATGGGATGACTCAGTGATAAGACATTTACAAAACCCAGCAACCCAGCAGCAGCCCATTCACATGTTGATAAAATAAAACCAGCTCAGCATGAAAATCAGGCATTCTCAAGGACCACACACTGTTCACTGCAATTTGCAGGTTTTCAAAGCATGGGTCTAATGAATTTACTACTGGTATAGAACATGAATTGGCTGAAGCAGCTTCAGAATAATTAGTCATTCCCTGATTAAAAATATACATTTTCCACTCCAGTTCCTCTCTTAATTCTTCCTATGATTGAATAATTATCATGCCTGGTGGACAGAGAAAAATTACTAAATGCCAACCATCTTAATGCTTGTGAGGCAAAGATCACTGAATATGATTTAACGGCAGGCATATCTGGGTTAAAAAACCCCTGATATATAAGGAGGATTGTTATCTATAAGAAAAATAAAGTACATCTTCTCTACTCAAACAACAACGGGAAGGGCTGAGCTAAAATAATATATTAATTTTGAATACTGCATTTTAAAAGAGGTGTGGAGGAAAGGAACTCTCATGACTGTCATGGACAAATGAACAAATTGGTGCTGCTACATTATAGAAAAAAAGGCATGTGAGGGGGGAGAACAATTTACAACTTAAAAATATGAAAGATTTGGACAGGGGTTAATCTGTTACCCATATCTACTGAATGTGCAGGAAGTAATGTTTAAAATTATTTGTAGCTGAGAAGAAGAAGAAGAAAAAAAACAGACCACAAATCCCAGCCCAGTTAAAATATATATATAAAAATGTATGTATATATATTTATTTATTTATTTGTAATTTTTATGATAATCACATCTACAGGCAGAACTAGCACACATTAACATAGTACAATTAATCTCTTAAGACTGTCTTGGAGATTAACTTCCTTTTCCACCCCTATCCATTCTTAATCTTTTAAGTGCTATACCCAGAAGACTAACCCTGAACTTCATTTTATTTAGACTGAAAAAAGGAATAAAAGGCTATTACATAATACATACTTTCAGATATGCTTCACATCCACACAATAACTGAACAAAGAAGGAGAACCAAGTTTTTTGAGCCAATGTTAATCATAGTGCCCCAATTTTGTGAAATCAAAAATAATAAAGTGTTCCATTAATGTAGATTCAATGTAAAATGGTAATATTTATAGGCTGGCTTTCACAGCTGTTTAGAGATTAAACATAATTTGAAAAATGAAATGCTGACTTGTATTTTCTTTACTAATATGTCACCTTTTGTTTGCTTTTTTACAGTTGTCCCTTTAGACTACGGGATTTTCAGAAGTACTTTATAACCTCACTGGAAACAGGAAACAGCCCAAGGGCCCGAACACAAAATGGTTAATGCTTATGTACCCACTGTGTCTTCAAGGAAAGAAAGATGGAATGACTCTAAGCATGCAGAAGAAATGCTGTCTGAAAGAGGAAAAATCCTATGAAAATTGCAATCATACTGCTATTAATAATGACCTGTCTCCAATATAACATTTGATTATTTTAGATATTTCTGCTGTTTCAATGCATTGTTCTAATGCAATGTGTCATTTAGCATCAAACATAAAACGTCATGTTTCCAAAGAGACCGTGGTGGAAAGAAGTAGAGAAAACAAATCAATATTGTTTACAGAAAACTTCTTACAAAAAAAAAATCAACATTTTTTTAAATTGGCAAACTACTTCATGAGACTTCAAAGTTCCTAGATTTATTTTATTATATATTGCCGTGTTATTTTACTTAAGAGTACAAATACAATACATAGCCAGTGGACAGGGATGAACCCCAGTTAGGACAAGTTATTTCCAAACTCTGTGAGCTATTTGACAGTCTTGGTTTTACAAATGTCTTATCTTTGTGACAGTCTCTAACAGGCCACAATATTTCCATACAAAGAATTCCATAGAAAGCTACCAAAAGTACAGGAAAATCCAAGCACCTAAACTTGGCAGTTTACACAGGTCTTACTTTGTGCTGGAAACCCAACATCAGCACACTACAGAAAGATTTTGTTTGCTTTTCACTCCTGTGTAGTGCTAAATGGGTAAAACTGCACATCTTCAGAGAACTATGCATCATATTCACCCTGGGTTATATGTTTCATCTCCCAGTACACAGCTCAGACATCCTGGTTCTTCTCTCCCCCATGAACGCTTTTTTTCTCAATGCTTCCTCAAGTATGGCACATCATCTGATGGAAATGGAAGCCCTTTGAAAAGGACAAGCAAATCCCATCAGGATGTGTTTACAAAGAGTCCCAGAGATTATATGCAAAGAAACCAAATTATTGGGAAGACATTCCAAGATGAAACTGATATAGAATACTGTTTTCAACACCTATACATTCATAACTGTGTTCTATAATTTCTGATTATCCCAAGTAATCAAGAAGACTTGATTTTAAGTTTTATTTGCTATAAAATGGTAATTGCAGAGCTCTCTCTCCAGGCTAAATAACGATTGTTGGTTTTGTTTTGAGTTCAGAACAAAAAAAGCCCCATCAGTTGTGCAATTATTATGTAATTTATATTTCACTAAATAATCTTCATAGGCTGCCCAAGCATCCACATAACACACACTTCTAGGAGGTAATAGGACTACAGACTAAGCAGAGTGGATGTATTCCGGGGGTGGTAGTGGCTGTATTCTTTAATTATAATATATTAAATGGACAAAAAGCAGACTAAAGCTCTTCAGCAATTCTGAAGCTGTTTGTAAACTGCCTTTGCTCTTTTGCAAACAACCAGGCAGGACACAAACAGATAGATAGGAGGTCAGTGCATATGCACAAACACTGTTGCAGCCCAATAACCCCGATTACCTCACATACCTTTTAGTAGCTAATAACTTATATATGGTAAAACCTGACTTTTCTTTATTGTTAATTAAATCTTCATAAATAGTAGCCTTTATACACTGAAAATTAGGAACTGTTGCTGTACATCATGAACACCCTTGATAGCATTAAATATTCTTAAAAGCACCAAAGTACACCATAAAATCATTGTTTAAAACTAGCAGAAGGCTAAAGAAACATTAGAAAAAATATATCTGTCAGCATACGCGAAGTATCATAGTGTCTCCGAGGATAATCTGCATGTGTACTGATACCTAGAGATAGTATTTTCTTATGGATAGATGTAAAGGGACTTATCACATGATTGTTGATGTTTGAACAATTCCTTAATGTTTCTCCTTGCTGCTGTGCCATATGGTCTTTTACATGGTTTCAGGGCATTGCTGCACCAATGAGGTCTGTTCAAGTTTAACCAATTTTTGTGGATTCTGGTGATACAGCCCAGGAAAGATACCTGAAGGAGGTGTGACATTACTTAGCAGCCCACTACAACAGCTTTGTATGCCCAATTTAATATATTTTGATGCTAAAAAATAAATGTTCTTTTTTTTAGCTACATAATAAAGTTTCTCACAGAGGACTTCAGAGTCCTTTCAGCCTGTCACAGTAAACCATTTGCTCATGAGCACCGATTGTTTCAAAGCACTCAATTGTTAATTGAATTTGAAAGCATTCAGTTGTTAATTTGCTATATTACATCACACAGAGGAAAGATAAACACCTGTGATTGACAGGAAATATGAAGTGAGAAGCAATGAACATAAGGAGTATGTCCTAAGTAAAGAACATATCACATAAACTTTGAAATACCTGTACCCACATGGCACAGAAAGAGAGCAGGTGATCAAGAATTGAATAAGAGCTGGGCCACTTTGCAGTAAAAGTAGCATTACAAAAACATTGCTTATAATTTTGGAAATTTTATGAAGGTCTGTGCTAGTCAAAAAAAATTAAACGTGGAAAATTGCATTCAGATATATTTGTTTACCAATATTTTTAAGTGCTTTTACATAGATGCATAACAAATCTACATTGTTGTCACTGCCTGAGGTGTCTCCTTAGGCTTGAGATTACCTCAAGAGGACATGAAGGTGGCTTGGAATTCAGGTTTTCCCTAATGGCTGCCAAAGAGACTGGAGGAGGCTGTTCTTTGTCGTTTTCAAGATTGTTTATTATTTTTTATCTCTGAAACTCTTTGTCTAGCTAACAGCGATCTGTTCAGCTTGACATTCAGGGCTGAATGTGTCGGCCTTGGGCCAGGCTTGTCTACTCTAAATTACGTACCTAAAATTTACAGTTATTTTCCAATACGCTACAATTTTATTACACTATCCAACTTTGTCCCCGTCCAATCCAAGGATCCCAACATGCCATCCAACATGGATGGCATGGAGAAGAAGAAGGAAGAGACATACCACTCCTCAAATCCTCCATGTTAGCTAAGAACCCTCTAATATAAACATTCCTAGAAATCCACCTTTTCTACCGTCTAACAGGCTAATTTATACTCGACTTATCTTTGTGGCTTGTATTTCTTCCTGCAAAGTTGGCAGATTTTTCCAGGGGCTTAAATCCAGCCCCCAAGACTCCTGGGTACCATGTCTTTGAGACCCCCACCAGAGGGGTTTAGAGGCATTCAGGGAAGCCAGGGGAACACCCTGGGCTCACACACATTATATCCACTGAATTTATCCAGAATCCCACCCTGCATTGTCTCTGGATAAGCATATGAGTTTCAAATAATTTGATCACACTCATATGATGAGAGTTACAAAGGAATGAAAGGATGAGAGTATCTATTGTCTCACAATAGCTGTAAATGACCTTAGACTGGACTACTGAAAAAATCTTCATCTCACTCCAATCAGTTACAAAATTTTGAGTGTAAGGATGAGACCATACACTTCAACCATGTAACACATACATTACACAGAGTGGCATAACATGCAATTTGGATAAATTTGGCTTGTTCCATTTTTCTCATACTACACTGAAAATTATTTTAAAGATATCTGTCTAAAGATCCCTATCTCTACTTATTAAATAGTATTTCTGTCTTTGATTGGCAGTCTTCATTAGCAAATCTTCCTTATTTTTCACCCACGTTGCTACTCAAATAAATCCTTCAAATTATAACCTGAATGTAAGCAGCTTAGGTTTCTGCTGCTGTGAAAGAAATATGCTCAGTAGAAGAATGAAAATTAATCACACCTACTTAAGTTCTACTTCCTTTCTAAAACTCCCATTTTCCTACAAATTATAACTCAGCAATTTAGGTACACAAAAATAAATAGGTACCAGGATGCTCCCACACTAGCAGGATTTCAGGTCAGAATACTCAGCATTGTGAGGTTGTAAGCTAAACCACCTTCTACTATTCTTGAGCCAGATTATGAACATCCAAACTTATTGCTTATTATATCACAGGAATGAGAGAAGACAAGATTTCCTTTGCTGTCGGACTACAGCAGAATTCCCGGTTGTTCAGCACCAAAGCACCCCCACGCCACACTCAGAGAGAGCAAGATCCCTCTGAGCAAATTTGGCAAGGGCTTCTGAACCTCTGCAGAGAAAAAAGCATTTCTGTGACCACAGGTGGTTCAAAGGGCTTTCAAATTTCACAAATCTTCTGATCATTCCTGCTACAGATACAGAAAAGAGCTATAGAAATCAAAGTGAAATAGATACTGTGGGAGAGGAGAACCAGAGTTTTAGCCTGCCAAAAGTCCAAGTTTTGATACGATTGCCCTCTGCAGACATATCAAGGGGCACTCTATCAAAAAGAGAAAAATGTAATTTCATATCAAGTGTAATGCGACACATGAAAAAAAAAATTACCATAAATTGAGTATGAAGAACTGAAATCCTTCTGGAAATCCAAAGCCAGTACCTCGTTGCAAAAATACTGGGACCCCCAAGTATCAAACTGCTTTTAATGTGGACTTTAATAAAATTACTAATGGCGTTGCATGATGCAATTTCAAGAAAGGGAATTAAGAGAATGGGAAGGAAGGAAGGAAGGAAGGAAGGAAGGAAGGAAGGAAGGAAGGAAGGAAGGAAGGACGGAAGGAGGGAAGGAGGGAAGGAGGGAAGGAAGGAAGGAAGGAAGGA
>JAOTQZ010001283.1:73149650-73181353 GCA_026546895.1 Pogonocichla stellata | reverse complement strand
AAATCCTTGGCAGTGTTTGACTTATAAAACTGTAGTATTTCAGTGAGGTAACTTATTAGTATTCTACTAAATATATAATTTTGTATATTGCTTTGGATGTGAAAATTTCTGCTCAATGTACTCTGAAGCAAAAGTGCAATTAAGCACTTCCTAGGCAATAAGAATGTTCAGCTCAGCACAAGTTCTCATTTTGCACTTCCAGGCTCTGATCATGTGAATTCTCCATAAAATTTAATCATTCCAACTGTCCTCTCCATTTCATTACTAAAGCAGGCTGTTCATTGTGGTCCTTAAATCAATTAAATCAACTTCCTGACAAATACTTATTGGACATCATTGAAAGGCTATGAAAAAAGTCACTGCACTCTAACAATTATGTGAGCAATTAAAATTACCCTTTTATTAAAATTAAGGTGGGAACCAATGAAGTATCTGAAAAATTATAAGTTCTGAACATAGTACTGCTAAGCACTAGCTGAGACAAATATGTAAGGTTGAGGGTTAAATGGAAGTTAGAGAAAGTTAATCTCAGAAATACAGTTATTTTATTCTTATTTTCTGCTAGAGAATTTGTCTCTGAACAAGTCACAACTTTCTTTAAGGGTGAAGTGGCCCAAAACACAGGTGTGTATACATATCTGGACAAAATTAAAAAAAAAACAAAAAGTGCTGAACTTTGTATATCTGATCAAATCAGCAATGGAAATTAAACACAAGCTTAAATAATTTTGAACTGGTGGGGTCTCCCTTGCACAGAAGCACATGAGTTCATCAACATAACCCGGCCCTCAAACTTCTGCGTTTTTTCTGCATACAAACTCCAGGGTTGCAATACATAGTAAGAGGTGGCTTTCAGTCCTCCCTGGAGGCAAACTCCTTCCCTGTTATTATGAAGAGGGCATCAGAAATCCACTGACAATGAGGAGCTTCTGCAGTGCTTCAGCAGGGCAGTGCTGTCCAGCCCTGAGTCTCCCGGCTCTTCACACGACTCTTCTGCCTGAACAAGCACTCAGCTCTTCAAGCATGGCCTAACTGACAAGAACACCTGACTGCTGCTGTTAACCAAAATGCCTGTCAGAAAAGTACCAAAACACACAGAAAGAGGCAGACTAACTCCTATTTAATCTCCTTCAGGATTTTTTTTTTATTTTTTTAATGAGTGGCAAGGCAGACTGTGGACTGCTATCCACAGTCCTTGTGGATGGCAATGTGGACTAACAAAACAGAAGCAGGAGAGCCAATCATTGTCACCATTCCTCTTCTACGTAAATCAGATGTCACAAACACCCAAGGAGCTAGAAAAGAGCAGCCTGGTCCAAAACGATCATAAAGACTTCTGGAATATCTGGAGATAAAGATGTTGTTTTCCTTTGGCTAAGGAGAACTTAATCGAATGCTATTAGAGAGACATTTCTAGAGACATAAAGGTTTACTTTATCTGAAAATGTTTCCATCCTGCACAAGACATTGTAAGGTTATTAAAAATTATGGCCAAATAATAATAATCATGGGAAAAATATGTTTTAAAATTTCTTAAGGCTGGAAATTTCTGTCCCATTTTTAAGGAACTATAATTCCTTTTGCCTTTTTCTTCCTGAATTCTCTTAACAATACTAAAAAATGACAGCTATCCCCGTGCCAGTCTGTCTTAGTGCTTTACATCAGAGCAGATGGATATAAATCCACTGCAGGAAAATACATTTTTATTTCTGAAGTATGTTGATTTCATCACATCAGTCCAATAAGAGATAATTTTAATTTTGTCTTATTTCTGTATTCATGCCTAAGACAATTTAAGTTATTTCTGCTCTGTAAAAGGTAGGGAAGGAAAGAAGTGTTGTATTTGCAGATAGTATATACCTAGGTTTCTCTGTTTTTTTCTTCACAAGAAAACAACCAAATTTATTTTGGCAAAGTTAAGTTTAACCTAATGCCAAAAAATTACATGTCAGTGTCACTACTTTTAATTTTGCAGATTTTCTATTTTAATAGCCCTTCCCAGTTTGTCCTAAGAATTCTGACCTCCGAAGGACAAAGTCATAGCTAGAACTTATTCAGATTTTTTTCAGGAGCCTGAAAAGATGGCACAGCTACCTTGTGCATGTAAGAACAGCACATGTTATTGACAGGAACCTGTACTTTTGTGACCTTTATGTCTTGTTTAAAATTTCTGTAGGCTTGTGGGCCATGAAACATGTCAGTTATTTGCTACTGCAGTTGTACAGCAGGATGAATTTCTTTTCTTTCACTGCCACAGCTTAGGTATGTGTTGCTTAGACTAAGTGGTCGTCACACTAGATATAAATAATTTTGACAGTCAGGAGAACACACTAAATACACAAGTTCCACAGATCAGCAGTCAACCTTATCTGACAGACTAACCCCAGAAACAGTTTTAAAAAGCAATTTTTCCTTTTGATCATCTAGACAAGTGCAACGACAGACACTTTTCACTCTCCCCTTTATATACAGGATCCAACAGTTTCCAGCATAAATAATGTATTTACCTACCTAAAATTCTAACTAAATTATGCACACTGGTATTGAAAGAGCAAAATCTACTGTTCAACAGGTGCAATTTGAAGAAAGGAAATACAAGGAATTTTACAACAGAGATGAGGAGATCCTAGCAATTTTCAAAAAAATGTATTCGAAATTGTGCTATACATATATCCAGGCTTTTCTGAAGATAATCATAAAATCATTAACTTTTCACCTCTGGAAGCTCCACAAATAGGAAGAATCACTTCAATTGGACATGTTTCCTCTTCCCTCCCTAACTTCAAAAAAGACATTGATTGATTGAATTATTTCATCTTTCTAATACATTTTCCTAACTATCTTATATTCTTTTTATCCCTTAAACTAATTTTACTTCCCTCTTATCCACATAACACTGTCTGAAAATTTTCTTAATCTCCTCTCAGTGGAGACTTTATCTTTGGTGACTTATGACATGCTGCATCATCTTTCTGTACCTGTGTTTGCTTTTTTGCCCGTCTCATTCTGTGTTTCAGCTGAAGCATACTGCCTTAGCTGAAGCTTTTAGAAGAAAGTGCATTTTAGAAATGCCTTACACCAAAAGTGGAAAGAAACCCTCCAAAATATATAACAGAATTCTAGTACCCTCCTCTTTCACATTCCACAAAATATTCTGTAGTAAGTTTGCATTAAATGGAAAAATAGAAAAAAAATTATGCTGACATGCATAAACAAATTGATATTAATTCAGAATAAGATGTTAAGAAGATTTAATTTTGGTAAATATCTTTCTAGAAAACTTTTTTAGATTAAGTTTGTGAGGCATTAAGCTTCACACTTTTCTGTCTGTGTTTCTATCAAAACTATGACACATATTTAGATTTATTGTTCTTGTAAGGGAATTAATATCTTGTCAATTCACTGGAATGAGTAATTGTAACTCTCTTTTGTTAAGTCACTTATCACTTTAATTTTGTAGTCTATTACAGGAGGCAGATATAGAAAGAGAGAGAAGTATTCAATACTCAACTGTTAAGAGAATTTTACTGGGATAAGGAGGAAATAATCACATCACATACTGTACATCACATCACATACTGTTGAAATTCTGTATCTTATTAAATTAATGTTATGATTCTTCTTCTCATTCTAGCTGATAGGCAAGAGAGATTTATGCCCAGTTAATCTCAATCAGAGAAATCACTCAATCTCTAACCAAAGAAAATGAATGCTTCACCTGTTGGCTGACTTATCATAGTACACTGAACTTATCACAATGGTACCTCAGCTAGTGATTGCTTATTAAAAATCAAATTCTAGTGAGCAACATTTTGATATTTACCATATAGCTGATAGAAAAATATATCTGGAATTTTTATCCTTCTGATTTTTTTTATTTTCTGTACAAATATAGAAAGTGTATAGTACACACAGTATTGGTCATGTGTACAGAAAGTAATGGAATCATCTGGCATTAAAAGAAAAGATGAGATCTTAAAACAGTGTTCTCATTTTGTACCAATTTTGATTGATAATATTTCCTCCTTCAGCTGGGAGAATATAATAACTCACAAAGTAATAATCTGACATTGATTTTCAATAACTACAGTATATTTAGGTGTTATTTGAACAAGACTATAATTTTATATATTTTTTTAGGAATAAAAACATCCTTGCTTTTGAAAGAATGAGAACCCCCACCTGAGTAAAAGCAGGACAGACATCTTGATTCTCTTCCCAGCTCTTTACAGAGAATAGTATATTTACATCTAGAAACTTTCATCAGACTGGAAGTTAGAAATAAGGAAGCAAATATAGACTATTTTATAGAAAACTCCTTCAGAAACTGAGCGAGAATGTGATCTGTACTGATTGCAGATACGTACAAGCATTATCTTTAAACCCTCGGATATTAAGCTAGTATTTATTTAGCACAGAACAAAAACTACTCATTTTTTCTGAATCCCAATGAAAATACTAGGAAAATATACAACATTCCTGTGCTGTTCTTGCTCTTTTTTTTGGATGCAGGCTGGTATGAATTTTCCCTTGCCAAAACCAGAATGTAAAATGAAAAACAAGAATGCTATCACAGACCCTGGCTTTCTTTTAAACATTACAGGATGCTGAAGTGAATATTGCCTTGAGCTAGCTAAGTATTAAAGTATTCTACAGAGATGTAGTGCACTACAACAATAAAAATATATTGACAATTGCCTTGAACCAGTTAAGTATGCTACAGAGATCTAATGCAGCAGACTAAAAATCTATTTCTATGTGGTAATGACAGTCAATTTTTGTGAGATTTCTCAGATCGATACTTACAGACTCTTAAAAAGGAAGAAAACCAAAACCCAAAGATAATTTTGTCCTATGCATGAATTGGTTTGTTATTTTACAGTCACTATTAAAATTCCTACATATATATCTATCACCAAAGCAAGGTACATTTTTACTGAGCTTAGAAAATATGTGCTGAAAAGACTACTTCTTTGTTTCATATAATTATCCTCTTGCCACGAGATGGCACTAAAAGATTAAAAATATCCCCATTCCTAAGGTTTTCATCTAAAAAAAGGAACACTTTACAGGGAATTGCACAAGAAATGTTTTCAATATTTGACTTTCAATTTGGTTAGCAAGTTATGAATATCATTCTGCTTACTTTGACAAACTACTGAGATCTAGAGACTTACCATAGAGTTAATGGAGAAAAAAATTGTTACACAAAAGCTTAAGTTTCCTACAAATTGCAAAAGACTAGCTGTGGACATTTAGAACTATATATTTCTTATATAGGACGGGGAAATAAAAACATATCCAGGATATTAATAAAAATTGAACAAACACAAGAAAAAATAACTCCAAAGCCATCAACAATGTAGAGTTTCTCCAAAAGAAAATTTATGAAATTGCAACATCTTATGCATTATGAATTATTCCTTCACTCCACTCAATTATCCCTCCCAAATGCAATTAAAAAACAAAACAAAACAAAACAAAACAAGACACCAAAGCACCGAAACAAAACAAAACAATAAAAAACAAAAAACAAAAACCAAAACAAAAAACAAAAACCAAAACAAAACAAACTGATTTCAAATGTAGTGAGCTCTTTAAAAAGCTGTGTGGTATATGTGAAAAGTGTGAAAAGTGAAGAAACTCTGTTTCTACCTTGTGGGATACCATATTGTCAAATGAATGCTTTTTTATTCCCACAGCAATACCTCATCCCATATGAAGACTATTACTATATGTCATGAACAGTTTGGAGTGGACTAACTGCATAAAACCAAACTGAAACCAAATCCCATAGTCTCAAAAAAATTCCCATAGGACAAAAAAATTCAAACCATGACCATTTCACTGGCAATTATTTAATGCAACACATTTATTAAAATTCCAGCAAAACTACTGTTAAATAAGAATCCTAACCTCCAACCATAAAGAAATACAGCATCTCAGAAAATAAAACTATAAATTCCATGGCAAATTTCAAGTCACTATAGATTTTTCTTTTAAAAAAAAAAAGTTAAGATTATAAAAGAAATATGTTTGTGTTCGTATTGTCCTGATTTTCATTGCCAGTATTTCTGAGAAACATTTTAAGCTACCTTCAAACTTTTTTTTCTGCACGTGACTTTATTTTAGCTCATATATTTTAAAGCACTAATGGATTATCCTTGAGAAGTCAGGGCTTGATTAAACATTAGAAGCATTGAAATGAATTCTGTTTACTTAGATAGAATTGAATACTTTAAAGTATTCTTTTCTGTCATCATGCCATTATGAGATCACATTTTTTTTCATGTTACTTTCCTCATAACTAACAGCTCTGTTTTAATCCACTATAATGATAAATAAATAGCTTCTAAACTTGTCCAGGAATTAGTTTTTTAGTGCCAGGGCATCATGAATTTTTTTTGTGGTGTTCTTGGGAAAAGGGTTTTAATATACTAGAAGTAGACAGGGACTCCAACCAGCATACCCAGACTAACAAGGAACCAGACACATCACTAAAAGGACCCAATAGTCATGGATACCTCTAAGGCAAAACCGCCTGGGTGCTTTTCCAGAAATTCAGCCAGAACCGTTTAACTGGCAGCTGTGGGACTGCTCCACCTAGGCTGCTTTTATTCCATTAGCCCTGACTTTCACAGCCTGTCCAAGTGGCAAAACAGCCTCAGACCTCACATGCACAGCCACTTACTGGTTGGATTTTGATGGCTGCAGCCATGGAGAAAGGAAATGGCAGGTATTTTCTCTCCTGAATGTACACCACCTGAAATTTAACAAGAGCTCACTGCTCTGTTAACACAGAGGGTTTGGTCTTGTGATTTAGGAGGCTGAACTACTTGGAGCTCTACCATGGGTTTTTAACTCCAGCTAAGTGGTTGTTGTTAGCAGTGAAAACTTAAAGCTCATTTGTAACTTCTGTTCTAAAGCACAGTATAGCAAATGCAATTTAAATCCCTGAAAGCAGTGAAATGCATTTATACTAGTATTAGAAAAAAAAAAGCAAAACCGAAAACCTTCTGATTTCATAGCTTAAATAATTGGTTTCTCCTTCCTTGTCACAAAATTTTAGTTCAGAATATCTCAAGCCTAGTGACCTTTTTTAGTTACATTATAGATTCTCAAATTCTCTAGAAGATTTATGCTCATCAAAACTTTAATGGGTTTATTAATATAATGCACTATGTCTTAGTTCTTTTTCCTTTTCTAATTCTAATTATTCTGACCTCAAATTAAAAAATGGAGTAAACCAACCACGGTAGGAATATATTCACAAATAGAATGTGTTTCAGAGTGTTTCAGATGCCTTGTTAATCAAGGATGGAAAGAAGAAATATATGATCTTGTCTTAATTTTCCATCCTATACAAATATTCCACACATGTGCTTAGATTTTAGAGAAGAGATAGGTTTATTCTGGTGATCAGAATGATTAAAGACTCTCTAAATAATATAAGCTAATAAACAAACAAGCAAACAAACAAAAAGACATTTCCACCCTAAGAAAGGTTTTCTCAAATTAATTAGATGAATCAGGACACTATTCGGGTTGAAACCACTTAGGAAGGGAAATTTGAAGTAACAGTATAAGCAATTTGATAAGAGAGTGCTATTAGAGAGGAAAATCAATCTATCTGTTCACATTCCATTCAGTTGTGACTACCAGAAAAGAAAGTCATTCCAGTACCACATAACACAATTGCTTTTAACTTCTTAATCAGAAACTTAATCAAATGCCCCCAAATCTTGGAGAGAACCAAATGTACCTAACATGCCTGTGACTCTGTTCACCCATTTTAATCAAGATGCCAGCTTCAGTACTATCTTCACCATGAGCACCATACTCTCACTCAAGGGAAAGAGAACATCTCAGCATGCTAATGTGAGAAAATCACCTTTGCCCAACAGAGGGGAAAAAATCACTACCCTAAAATGTTTCTCACGACAGTGTTCTAAATCTCACTCTTTTACTGACACTAGAAATTTCTGCCAAAAGACTGTAGAAACTATCCCTGAGAGAAATAGAATTAAAAGACAGAAATACTATTTAAAACTTGCCATGGGAATTTGGAAGCAGAAGTACATTTAGGGAGCATGGATGTAATATGCTTAAGTAGATCTTAAAATATATTTAATCCCATAATGAAATGTAATAATTCTGCAATCTTAGAAGCAAGGATATTTTTTGATTTGGCTGCAAAGTAATTAGGTGTACCCCACTAACCCATTCATAAACTGAAGTCTACACTATTACTTACCACTTAATACAAGACTATTCTGATTAATGGTGCTTTTTTTTTAGCAGAAAGTCAGGAGAGCAGGCTAATAATTTTGCATATCTTATGCCACAGAATCAAACCTATAATGCATGAAAAAATAATATAGCATGCAACAGTATTGACATGTAAAAATCCTCTCCCATACTAAATGAGAGAAACCAAAAAATTAGAAGGTATCTGTACTCATAATGGAAATATGATCTATAGCATGATGCAAACTTTTTATAAAAGACTATTTGCATAATTTGTTATTAAAATTTATTCTTACAGTAGGAAAGCAAGTAAGAACTAAAATATTGTCATTTGCTTGCTTCAATTGATCACATTTGTGGATTTTTTGTGTTAACATATTCGTTTGTTGTTTTTTTTTTTCCTTCTCTTTTTCTATTTTTCCTGGAGGTTTTTTGCAATTATTTCTAAAAACTGAAAGTCCAGGTAATCTTCTGAATTATCTCAACATTTGAAAAACAAACAAGCAAATATACACCCAACATTTCCTTAGGAATTAGCTCATATAAACTTTTAGTGAATGTATTACCTATGGCGTTCATGATATATAGAATCAATGACATTTTATCATAGAGTTATAGGAAGGGCGGGGTTGGAAGGGACCTGAAAGATCTTCAACATCATGCAGTTCCAAGCCCCTCCTACCATGAGCAGCGACGCCACCACTAGTGTGGATAGGGCACACTTCACTGGGCAGCTTGTTCCAGTGCCTCATTACCCTACGAATTTCTTCCTAATATCCAATCTAAATGTCTACTTTTAACTACTTTTCTGGTGACACAGAGGTGAAATGGATGTGCATTTATGGTTCCCAGTTCCATGCATCATGGAAAAGACATTAGGGAAAAGACAACTCCCTACTTCAAAGAAAAAGAACTGATATATTATGGGATGATTTTTCTTGGAATTCTTTGAATCAGAATAAACTTAACCATCCTCCTTCTATTCTCAATATTAACTCCAAACAATTACACATACTTTGGGTTCTTGTATCTTTTTTCACTCTCATTAAAAAACTCATAGATTTACTCCATGTATTTTGCCTTTTGTGTAAGATATGAAATGTTCAAAACTCTTGATAAAGGCTGTGATACTTAGAGGAACTAATGTCAGAATGCACAGCATCTATGTTTCCTAGACCCAGGTAAGTCTCTGTTTTATTTGTGCTTGCTATTAGGACAAATGTATGACAGTAAGATCATTTTTGCATACATTAAACAGATAGAAATATTTGAACTACTTAAGGGTGGTAGACACATGCAATAAAAACACTGCATTTTGAGTCTTGCTAATAGTGCTGCAAATTACATTGGTATACATTCTTCATGTTCAAAAAAATCTGGATATTATAGTATTGCAGAGTTCATGAGGATTGCAGTCATCTTTTAGGATCATGCTCTGGTCTGGATAAGTGGGGATATGTCGTGTTCTTCATGTTGGAAAGCAAAACATTGCAATAGGTTGATACAATAAACCTATCTGTAATGTGGTAGGTGATGGAAGAGTGTTGCTTTTCATTATATCCAGTTAACTTCTTAAATCTTTGTATTTCCCTGATGCAGCCTGTTGGTATATGGTACACACTTCCAGATTTGAGTTTATATCCCAGAGCAGATGCCCTGTGACAAGCTAGGAAGTACCTCTGAGATGCTACTGGAGCTTTATGCCTCCTGGTGGACACACTTCTTTAAAAAAAATTATAAACATAATCGATTTCATAAGTTAAAAAAGACAAGAAATGGAAGTGGGGCTTTCAGAAAAAGTCAAATAATAAAAGGCTGTATTAAATTAAGAAAGAAACTTTACAGTATTCCACTTCCTAGAATGCAAGCCCTGTTTCAGATAAAAGTTGTCCCTGTTTTACCTCTACTGTAAACACACACACACACATTTGAGGTAATTGTCTCTGACATTTAATAATCAGGAAGACTGCATGGAAAAAGAAATGTGTATAAGGCTTCAACTTATAAGGCAATTTTTTGCCAGATCACTCACATATTAAAAAATAGACTGATAGGCCAGTAGAGAGAACATATAAGCTCAATAGCCTTTGGTTGAGTGGTGTTCTGGATTCCCACGAGATGAAAACAGAGAAAAAGAAAAAAGTGTTCAGGTTCAACCAAGTTTTTTCTTTGTCATTTTGTTTTTTTCTGTGTGCAGTGGTAAGTATAATATGCACAGCTCCCAGAGATGATGATTTTTTTTTTAATTGTTCTCTTGTAGAGTCATTAACCCACAGAAATAAGCAAATGTGCATGTTAGGGAAGTCACCATGCCAAGGATTCAAAGCTGAAGAGATGTAAATCCAGGGAGCAAAAAACAAGCAACTTTTAATATAGGAGTTCCTCTTGGCCTAAAGAGAGATATGGAGAACATTTAGAGCTTAGGATACCATTGCTGCTTCTTTTCTTTCTTTTTAAGTTTTCCTAGAAGTTAGTTTTTCCAGAAGTAGAGGATTTTTTTTTTCTCAAAAAGCAAGTGTTCACATTAGTGGATGTGAAAGTGCAGGATGTACAGCATATGTGCTTTTTAATCACCTAATGTTTCAGTGAACTGTACCTTTAGTTTCTATGACCTTTCATTGATAGTTACATACTACTCAGAGCAAATGAAAGCGTGCTATGGTGTGGCATCCTTACATGCAGTGAAGTCACCCTTCATAATGTTTTACTCAGGCACATTTAAACTGTTCATGAGGAGATGGGTTTTACTTTTCTAATTTCAGTTTTCCTCCTTTACAGTAAACGATGTATCAATTAGTATGATAGGGAAAAGCCCATAGCAAATTCAGTGGTAATACAGGAGAAATATTCATTCACTGATTCACTGAAGTCACTCACAAAATGTTCCTTACACCCTTAAATTCTGCCCAAATAATCAGTGGTTTTCTTCTATTTCTCTCAGTCATTTAATTACTAGTAATGTCAAAGAATTAGCCACAGAGCAGGTTTTTTCAAATCCATAAAGAACATATTGTGAAGTCCAGTTAAAACACCTTGGTGTTCACAAATATTATTTCAGGTGATAATAATGAATGAATGAAAAATAATATTACCATAACCCCATATTCACCCCACTACTACTATTCAACAGTAGTTCAATCTTACTTTGACCCCCCCTTACCAGTGCTGCAACCTAGTGGTATGATAGGGTATAAAATTATACTCCTTTTCAATCAGCCTGTAAGTATGATTAGCAGACCTAAAAGAAAAAATCATTTGCACAGAATTATCCAGATGAGAGAGGCTCTATTTCATTCATTTCTTTCCTTGGGAAATCACGTTGAGATCAGGAAATTACTCTCTCAGAATCAGAGGCAGATATTATCTTCAAATTAACCTTTTCTGACTTTTACATTTAATTATTTAACAAGGAAAAAAACTTGCAATACTTAGCTGAAATTTGTATACTGCTTTGTATGTCTAGATGTGTATTTTATTAATCTCTCTCTACATTAAATTAAACCTATGCTTATTTGCCTCCACATATACCATTATTATTCTGCATTTTCCAAGTACTGTTAAGCACAGAAAAGAACAGTAGCCACAGTGTCTACTGTGAGCACATTTCAGTATTTCATCATTCTTCACAGATCCTTTGTCTATTGAGAACATGCAAGTATGAAGTTTTTGTGTATCTATACTCATTTATTCTAATGCAAATTCAGAAACGTAATTTAGGAATATATAAGATTCTACATATAGTCCTTTTAAGATGTATTTTGCTATTTTCTTTTTCACAAACTCTACAATGTGTTATAAATATAAGCTATTGGCAAGGCAAGTAGACAAGATCTATTTTCCAATGCTACCTAAAGTAACAAGAAAACCAAATAATCAGGATCAGTTTTCAGCTTAAATATATGCATTATAATCAAGACTCTTCAGAGATTTCAGTGTTCCTATTTAAGTGTACAACACTGTGTTGACACCACACATAAAAATCACAGACATAAATCTAAATTGAAATTAACAGAAACTGTTATAGAAATGATTACCTATTCATTCAAACTTTTATGTAACAAAGTATATAAAAATATGAGAAGGCTCCCTCAGGCCCAAACTAGATTGAGAGTTGATAATCCAAGAAGTATTCTTCTTTTGACATAAATCCATATTGACTCTAAATAGCTGGTTTTCAACTCTTGAGGAAGATAACCTGTTTCCTTCTTGCTTTCCTTATGTCCCTAAGTTCCTTCTTTCATTTCCTCCTCTAAAAGAGCACAGACTGCTATTACATTCAAAAGGTAAGCAATTAATATAAAAGTTTGTGTAACTGTAAAAATCTCAATAAATCCTAGTACCAGACTCATAATATTCCTAGTAAATGGCATATGTGAAAAGGATTTAGAGATTCAGAAGTGTGTTCCAGTCTCCCACTCTCTGCTTTTCCCCTCCAGTAATATCACCATATAAATTTACAGCCTACTACCTTTAAGAAAAAAAAAAAAAGAAATAAAAAAGAAAAAAAAGAAAAAGACACTATTTTTTATAGACCTGCTTCCTCACACTGTGCACATACTCACACACTCACATACACATCCACACATACATGCACAACAAGTTGTATAATTAAAAAAATACCTTCAAAGCAACGGGAGTGCTGTTGGGATAATACTGAGGCTTTTACTGAAATGAAAGACGAAGATTATAGGCAACAGCTCCATTTGTGTGGAAGCAACAGAGATGATAGGTCCATTTTAAAACGCTGGTTGCTATTTGTCACTGATTGCACGTGTAGATGCATTCTCCTAAGCTGAAGGGCTGTTGGATTTTTACAGCTGCAACTGGTATCATGTACAGTATGAGCCTATTGAAAATTTCTTGTGCAGCTGACAATACCATCAATAGTTAGTAGTTGGGAGCAAGGATTTAGATTTGTATTGTGCTGAATTAATTTAACACCACATCAAATATGGATTTTATTGCAGCAGTGACAGTAAATGCTCACACAGGTGCAGACTGAATTTTTCCTCCCTCCACCTTTTCCCTTCTACCCCGTTTCCCCTTCTCCTTCCACTCCTCCTGTACTGAAATGTCAAACGAGGCAATTCTTTCCCCCCATCTGTGTGCATATAGCTCTGTAGATATTTGAAATATTGCTTGTATCCACTTTGCTATCCCTCTCCACAGGGATTTCCTTCATAAGAAGCATTTTCTGTGAGTGTGGATAATTACTCTGAAATCCAATGCAGGGCAGAACAGATTAACAGTGAAAGCTGCAGTAGACTTGCACAGGTATACAGAAAGTGAGGGCACATATGTGTATGTTTCATGCTATGTTCATAAGTGTTACACCATGAAGCACATGAAACGTGCTATTTTCAATTCAATTAGACTTGTTCCCCCCATACTGAATTTGCAAGAACTGGCTATAGATGGAAAATGCTGCCCAAAAGACAGCCTGCTTACTAGGAGAAAAAAAAAAAGCTTAGTGTTTCAATCCTGAATGCATATGATGATATCGGTTTACTTTGAGGAGAGAATGCACAGCAGTTATTTCCTATCCCTTGTCTCATTGCTCCTGACGTATATTTATGAAATGCAAAAAGTTGTACACAGTAGAACAAATATACGAATTGCATTAAACAACGTACTCTAATATAGTAACTGTAATAATATCAACAGAAAGAAAATAAGAAAGGTTCCTACCTTTTATTCTGCTGAGAAAGCGAAGTAGCGTCCACCCCAACCAAACTGAAAAACGAGCTATTAGAGTCCTTTTTTCGGTCAGTTTTCCCCTGTTATTTTTTAAGACTGATCCTACTTGGATCTAACTCAGGCTTTTTCTCCCAGCATCACTTAACTCTGGACAGTCCGGAACCAGAGCTAAGGGGGAGCTCTCTCTCCGATTGGTGGCTTTAATTAAGAGATTGTTATTTAAAAAAAAAAAAAAAAAAAAAAAAAAAAGCCAAAGAAACCCCTACCCGCCACAAACGAAGACACACCACACACACACACACACGCAGGCAGGGTGCCCAGACACTCACACTCACACACGCCTCTCACTGTGCCTGCTCGCAGGGAGCCGGAGAGGCGCTGCTGCTGGAGCCGCAGCACTTACCCTGGGAAGGTTGGAGCCCGGGGAAGTGCAGTCTTCCCGAGCACACAGTGATTTGCAAGTGAATGCGGTGGGAGGGTACAGCAAACGGAAAGCTTTTTTTTTTTTTTTTTTTTTTTTTTTTTTTGTGAAAGCCTGTCGCCCTCCCTTCGCTGCCAGAATGGTTCTCTGGTTTTGAAGTCTAAGCCTCATCTGCTTAGCTTGTCGTAATAATGAATACTGAAAACACCTCCACTTTTTGTGGTGTGTTTTTCTTCATTAAATGTAACGCTTCATCGTATCACCAGTGGTTTTACAGCTGTGTTTATGAAAGATATATCTATTTTAAAAAATAGCATGCTGCCAAGTTAAAGGAACACCTTTGAGGGCTGAGATAAAACCATGGAGTAATTATTTTCTTCATTGAGCTGCTTTTTCTATTAGATTAGTAACATTTTTCCTCACACCTCACTATTTTGCTTTAGGATTAATACAAAACAAGACAGGTTCATATAAAATTAGGTATTTTCACATTTCCAGGGGTTCTGAAAAAAAAATCAGCATCATTACTAATTCCCCATTAATATTTTCCCCCAGCTGGTACTTGGGATGCCTGGTTTTATTTTAGTTATTTTATTTGGACTTCCCATTTTGCAGTACGTTTCTTCTCATCGAGTAATCTGTGTTGGTTTCATGTTTCTAATACAGCAAATTGGACTTAGCACAATCCTCCTTGGATCATATCAAATTCAATCCTTTCATTGTGATACTGTAGAGAGTTATGTGTACATTAGTTAGAAGAGATTTAACAAATAGTCACATAAGATTAAACCAATGGATGTCAGTATTGCTCTATTTAAGAAGTGTCATAAGAGGCTTTCTCTGGTTGCAAAAAAAAGTCTTCAAAAAAAAAAGGGAAAGCCAAATTCTCTTAAAACAGGAGTTGAAAAATGTATCTGGGAGTAAGGAAGAAATTAACAATGAAAACTATTTCATTTTAGGAAATTTAGTAAAGAAATATGTTGCTTGCTGAGTGTTGTTAGGCTACTCAGTGTTGACTGTTCTGCAGGTTTTTAGCTGCTTTCAGGAGAAAAGAAAAAAAAAAAAAGGCAAGATCCATATCACAACTAGTATAATTTCCTAATGTAACCACCTGCTGCTGCTTCCCCTTATTTGTAATCATCAGTGGGAACAGAAATGACCCATCACCTAAGCACAACCTTTTGGCAGATGAGCAAGTCAGCATTTCAGTAACATGCTATACTAGCATGTGAAGACATCATCTGGAGATAGAAACAAGTAAAGCAGCAAAATGCCAGGTGGTGGGGGCAGAGGGAATATCTTTTTACTGCCATATATGAAATGATTTTGTTTTGAAAAATTCTTCTACCCTGACAGATTTTTAATCTTTTGAGCAAAGCAATTAAATTCATTGACTTTCATTGGATTTGGCCTCATAAATACAGAGTGCCATGTATAAAATCTCTGTGGAAAAAAGAAAATTCTTTCCTTCTCCCTTTCCCATTCTTTCATCAATATAAAAATCAGAACTGCCATGTGCCCTCTCCTGGTTTCCAAAGACTTTCATTCTCAGTCCCTTGACAGGAAAGGAGAAGACTGGAGGATCTATCTCAAGCTTCCTAGTCCCTCCCACCATTTGATGCTACACTGTGTAAAGACACATTCACAGTTCCCAGTAATCTGTGGGGAACTGGTGATTTTATTGAGGCACCTGTGCTGTCTTCCAAGTTTGCACGTTTGTTTGTGCAAAACTGGAAGCACAATATTCTTTTATTTTAGGCAAATCCTCTCATGTTGATCTGAAGATAAAGTTCATGGAACTTCCTTTTCGGACTGTACCAACTGCGCTTCTGTCTCCTAATATATTAGATTTAGGCTTTGACCCCATAGCAGAATGCTGATTATGTTAGAATAAACGTTGCCCTTTCAGTTTAGTAATACTAGTAAATTAAATTATGATGCAGGTACAAATATGTGCAAATGTATATACATGCAAAACAGCTTTTTAAAGCTGGACTGCTTTTTGGATGATGAGCAGAATATTAAGTGTTGAATATTAAGGTTGAAGCCTCATCTCTTTTTAACATTTTTCTCATTTGCAACCCTGAAGTTGGCAAAAATGGCAGTTTCTGTATATGCACAAAAATCTTTTCTACACATGCACACACACACACACACAGAGAACTACGGCAAATTTTGAAATCAAGAAAATAAATGGAATAATTCAGTAAAAAGGAGGTCAAAGACCCTGACTATGTGCTTACTCCCATTTCTGAGAAGTATTTTGGTACATTTCTTCTAGGGTTTTATTCAGTGAAGTGAATCTATCCTATCTGAGAGAGATATTAATTTATTTGGGCATAGTTACTGCAAGTCACACTTGTACCCTTAAACTGGACTGACTTTAGGAGTTAAGGTTTAACTCTAGAAAAGCCATACTTGTCACAAACTATGGTTTCTGTTGGTATGGTCAGCTGCTTAAAATTCAGTGCCTATGAATACTAATAGCATATGGACATCTGAGGAAAAACATTTATTCAACCATATACTTATTCATACACATGACAGTAACTTTAAAATAAGGTGGCATCATAACCTATTTTTAACACTGCCTAATACTTCCCATTAGAACAGTCAATTTTTAAATATTTATACATTTTCCAAACAAATTATTTAGGATTAAATTTTCTACACTGATGATCTGCCTTGGGCAGAAATAACTTAAAAACATTTCAGCCAAAATGATGCTGAAATTTCAGAGAATCGGGAAAAAATATACAGCTCAAATTTCTCACAGAAATGAAACAACCTTCATGTTTCGATGGCAGAATGTGAAACTCCACAGGGTACAGCTGGCCTTTGAGTCACAGCACCTTACCAATGGGGACAGACTAGGCCAAGGAATATGAAAATAAGGGGTGGTAGAAGCAGGAGTGGAGGCTGGGAGACTCATTCTTCTTGGCCAGCAAACAGAAAAAAAAAACCCTAAAAACATATTTCTGATAAAGACACAAGAAAGAAAAATAGTGGCAAAATAGCGTGAAAGAAATAAATTCATGGAAACTGAACAAGGAAAGCTGAGATGGGGGAAAAAAAGAAAAAGCACACGAGATGAAAAGACAGACAGATAAAAATCTTTCCGGAAAATGTGGGGTTACTTTTTGCTGTCTCTGCCTTCAAGGTAAGCAGTTTTATAATCTGAAATTATGTATCTATTACCACACTACAGTGGAGATGCTTTCCTTTATTTTCACTTCTGCTTACAATATTGGCAGAGATCCCATAGGCCAATAGTTGCATTTTTAGGAAGACGAAAAAGTGTAAGAAAGATGAGAAAGAAATATCTAGAATTAGACCCCATTCTCCTAACTAGCAAATGTCTGTCCTGCCTACTGGAATTCTCTCCAATCAGTGTTGGCCCACATGGAGCATGACAGCACATTAGTAGCCTCATGAACCCTTGAAATATTGATCATTGTCGTGCTTGTGAAGACTCCAAACTTAGCAATGGCTTCTATGGAACCTAATGATCCTAATTCTCCATGGTTTTATTGCACATTTGATATATTTTTTTTATGTCTGTAAAAATGTACTCAGGAACTTTACCATAAAAGTCAAGTGCTCCAAAATTAACAGAGGCCAGAATTGTTTGTTAGAAATAAAGAAAACTAAACTAAAATATTGTAGTGCATGTATATGAAAAGAAATCAATTTATTACACATATATTCTAATTATTTCCCATCTCCCTTCACACAATCCTGAAAGCACCCTTCCTCAATTCACAAGATGGGCTGGTTTATGGGTAAGTCACAGTCTGGCAACACATATCTAGAAAATATTTTCTTTTGTGTTGGCCAGAAAATTTGCAGGGAATGGAGCTTAATGGATGGGAAAATAGAATTTTTCACAATGAAAACATTCTTCTTTGAACATGACCATATCTAATCCTCTGCTACTTACATCTATTTGATGCTTGATGTTACTTCAACAAGTAACAGGTTGCTTTCCTGTTATGTCTTATTATTACCAAGTTTCTGATTTAAGTGCTAGGTCTAATATAAAGAACTGCTGAACACTCAGTTTCATGTGCTAAAGTAACAGCAAAAATTGTAAAAGCAGTCTGATTCTCTGTGTGTTTTTACTAAGCCAGCCAGTACTTCTGATCATGCTCTCTCTCTATGTCTTAAATTCTATTTTTCAGAGAAGGTTAAATATCATGGCCCTGAGTCAGACACTTAGTAAGAGGACAAGCTAATGTTTGTAAAGCATTAATATTAGGAACTACAGAAGTCCTTAATAATTATGCAAAAAAGTAGGATTTGAAAAATATGCCCCAAACAACATCATACACTACATTGAATAATCACAATGAAGCAGAATTTTTTTTAAAGAATATGTGCCTTTGAGACAATAATCTAGGAATATATCATGATTGCTATGCACCACATTGTAGCTGCAGGATAAGCAAATAATTTTAATATTTCTCGAAGTTCTGTAAACTTGAATCTAAAGCCTTAGCTGTTTTCTTCTACAATGACTACCTGCACATCTGTAATGTTGGTTATTTATTCCTGAAATACCCATGAATGTACAAGGTACTTAGGTACGGAGTCTTGTTGGAGGCCACTTGTTAGCAGTAAATCCCAAGGATGAGTATCAGAGACAATACTGTTGAACATTGTAATTAATTATCAGGATAATAGGGCAGAGTGTACCCTCAGAGAGTTTTCTGCTGACACCAAACTGGAAGGAGTGGCTGATGGGCCATGCTGCCATTTCAGAGGCACCTCAGCAGGTTGGAGAAATAATGAAAATAAGAAATGATGAACCTCACGAAGTTCAACAAGGTGAAGTGCAAAGTCCTCCATCTGGGGAGGAAAAACTCCATGCACCAGTATGTTCCAGAAACAGACCAACTGGAAAGCAGCTTGGCAGAAAAGGGTCTGGTGGTTCTGCTGGACTCCAGGCTGAACATGAGCTGGAAACGAGTCCTTTCTGCAAAGCAGGTTGATGGCTGCATTAGCAAAATACTGCCAGCAGGCCAAGGGAGGGGATCCTTCCTCCCTGCTCAACACAGGCAAGGCCATGTCTGGTGTCCTTCGTCCAGTTCTAGGCATCCCAGTACGAAAGAGACATGGACACACTGAAGAGAATCCAGCAAAGAGCATCTCACATATGAGGAAAGGCAGAGAGAGCTGCAGCTCTTTGCTCCAGAGGAGAGAAGGCTCCGGGAGATCTTATCAGTGTACCCAAACACCCCAGGGGAGAGTGCAAAGAGAGCAGAGCCAGGCTCTTTCCTGAGATGCCCAGTGACAGGACCAGAGGCAATGGGCAAAAACCAAAAAGCAAGAACATCAGGAAACACTTTTATCCTCTGGGGGTGGCACAGATGTGCCACACAGATTGTCCAGATGGTTGTGGAGTCTCCATCCTTGGAGATGTTCAAAAACTATCTAGGCACGGTCCTGGACAACCAGATCTAGATGGCTTTTTGTGAGAAGGGCTGGGTTGGACAAGAGAACCTCCAGAGGTCTCTTAAAACCATAAAAGTATAACAATAAACAGTAGGGAGAGGTGACAGTAATAAAGGAACAGAGGATCCCATGTCAAACAGTCTAAGTACTGTGGAGGAACACGCTGGTAGTACTAGGAACAAAAGGAAGGAGGAGCAAAATATTACATAGTGCATGCATTAAGAAAAGAAATCCAACACAACAGTACCCTATTACTCTTCTAAAAGTAGTGTCTCCTCTCCATTCCATCCACTAGTGCTCATACCAGCTGCTGCTCTGACAATACCACCACTTCCTTTAACTCTCCATGCAGTCTCAGCAATATCTTTTCCAACATCCAGTCTTTCGTTCATTGCAGTTATTCCAGAATCTGCATATCCTGGTATCTGCTAAAATTCTTTTTATAAGAGTTTATAAGCTGCTTTTATAAATCATCTGCATTCCTATTCCTCTATCTCAGAGTGCAGATGTTCTGATGCTACAAGTGAATTTTAGTACAATAAACTAAAAAATTTATACTTACTCGGAAAACATTTACAAACATGGAATTGAGTGCCATTTATAAATGAAGCATAATTCATACAGAAGTCTACAGACAGAAAAGATTTAAATACTGAGACAGTTGTCAAAAAAATCTTATTGTGTAAAAACTTGTCTTTGATTTACTTAATAATTATGGAAAAAAATATAACAACCAGAGGGGCAAATCTTTGTGAGTTATCGGTAGTAGTCTTCGAATAGCCTATCATTTCTTTAGCAATTAGAATAGACAGCGCTTTTCTAAAATAATGTGTTATTAATACAAGCATACAGAAGTCTTTTGATAGAACAGCTATCCTCTGATTTGGATAAAAAAAAAATCTGTATAATACTATGAAAACAAATACAAAAAAAGACATCTTTACTTGACTTCACTAAAATTACTCTGGATTTCTCTTTTTCAAGTCAGCCAGTTGTTTGGATTTTTTTTTAGTTAGTACTAGTTCAAGCCTTGTTAAAGTTAATTTGCAGATATAAGATATTACACAGTGTGAAAAACCCACTGCACTGCAAAATGTCCTTAGTAATAGTTATGTGAAGGTTGCCAGATCTCTCTTTTCCTTGAGTTTTCAATTTCTTAGTTTTCATTCAGTGATAACTGCACCAGAAATGTTACAAACAATTACAAAATCTTGTTCTTTGATTCCCTCCTAGCATTAATACATCTCTCTGCATTCCTAAGTAAATGAGATTTTTTATACTTCAGGCCTATTGACATGTTTGCTTTAGATGCATGGTTTTGATTTAATATCATATACCAGTGCTGTTACACATAAATCTGTCTCTGCAGGTTTATAAGGAGGTTTAGTGTCATTCCATTACATTTAAATAAGAATGTGCATGTAAATGCAATTGCAAATAAATTAACAAATGCGCAAGGAATCCTTCCTCCCTTGATAACATAACATAACATATCTGGAAGAACACAGATTAAATGTATCAATTTTGCATTTGGCAAATGTGATGGTGATACATTAAGAACAGCTAAACTGCTAACCATCTTTAGATCAATTGCTCACAATTGAAAGAAACTACATTCCCTCAGAGAACAAAATCAAATTCAGCATACATTTTCTGGCTAAATAATACCAGGAATTATATTTATAGACAAAAGTAGACAGTAAATCAGAACCCTACTCGGTAGAAAAGACAAAAATACAAAAAAATTTCTACATTTCAACATGAGTATAATGTTGTTGCTATATTACATTTGAATTCAGTCTTAGGGACATTTTAAGCTTCTTAGCCATTGAACAGTTCATATGACTCTTGACTCTCCTCAGCTTCCACAGATTATGAAAAGTGCTAGTCTTGTGCTATCATCTACTTGTCAAGAGGTTCGCCTTCAAGTCAGTCTAGCATATTAGAAGTGAAATTAAGAAATTAAATAAAGGAAGTTATTTCTTATACTGTCCCTGTTATATGTCAAGCTTCCAATGTACAAAGCAGCACACCTGGGGAAATGGTTTTTTCCACAGAAACTGTCCTAAAGAGAATGACATACAGAGGGCACAGGTCAGATAAAGAAAAAACATTAAAAACAAACAAACAAACAAACAAATCTGCCCCAATTGTATCTTAGCAGATCTTAGGTGATCTGCAGGTCAAGCTCCAATTAGAAGGTCTGGAAGTCCCATTAGCAGTCTTTCCTATTCCTTCGAAGTTTTCACCTATAGATACTCCTACAGGAATTAGTCACATGCCTGTGCTCCATCTTTACTTTGAAACACCTCCTCAGGAGAGATTTTACTAGGGGCTGGATGAGAATTCTTGTTCTGACTGAGAATAGAAAGCTATAACAGGGAATGTTGAAAATATTTAATATTTTCTTATTAGAATTGATTCAGATATCTGTTCTTTTACAGATATCTGTTCTTTTACACTACATGAGAGCATGTAGTGACAGGACAAGGGGGAATGACTTCAAACTGAATGAGGGCAGGTTTATATTAGATATTAGGAAAAAGATCCTTACTGTGAGGATGGTGATGCATTGGAGCCTGTTGTCCAGAGAGGTTGTAGATTATCCATCCCTGGAAGTGTACATTTCCAGATTGGATGGAGTTCTTTGCAGCCTGGTCTAGTGGAAGGTGTCCCTGCCCATGGCAGGGAGCTGGAAGATGATGTGTAAGGTCTCTTTCAACCTAAACTATTGTATGACTATGATTCTTGATTAGCAAGCATATTCAGTCTCTTCTGTCTAAAATTGGACAAGGTTAAACTCATTGGATAGAGAGAGGAAAGTTATCTAACAACAGAAAAATGATGTGACATTGAATGTTTCACATCCTACCAAAAATAATGGCAATGATAAATCCCCTATTAAATATCAACCTGGTGTCTTCCAAATAGTTCAGACAATATTTATTTCTATTCCAGATAGTCTAAACAATAATCCAGTCTACCCTTGAGAATAGGTAGAGGGAGACTTCTCTATAATTTCTGACTCAGTACCAAAATTCAGATAGAAAACCAGGAGTTTCAGTTCATATGCTTAAAATACATACATTTAAATACTATAGAAGTGATAAGATGGAACCTAGGATCCTTACCAATCAGATTAAAAATATACAAATCAAATACTTCCAGATTCTGGTTATAGCTGTTTCATGCATGCTTTTTTTAATTGTATGAAACACCAGCAAATTATCTCTATATATAAAAGACTTTGTGTAAATAAACTGATCAAGACATAGTCCGATATCCAGATGTAAGAAGAGAGCTTCGGTGTTACTGATATATTTTTGACTAGAAGTAAAGGAAAATAGAAGGTGAGGAAAAATGAAGGTGCCATTGTAAAACAAAAAAATTATAACTTGTATAGGTGGATATTAAAAGATGTGTACGAAGCAGCAGAAGGCAGTCTTATTATTCTTGTAACAAAGGAACAAGACGTTGAAATAACAAATGTTAGCACCTTTTCTTAACATCAGAGTTTACCCTAAACTCCTAAACACAAAGTTGAATCTCGTACCTGTATGTTTTCCATTGAATTAAGGTGGAAAAACCCCAAAACAGGCTCCCATAAAATAGAAGGATTACACTTCAAAACAAACAAAGCAAGAGTTGATAATTGACGGAAACTCTGCACCTGTGCCTAAACAATGTAGCTGTTGCATAATATTGCACACGGCATATTTTTCTTTTTTTTACCCCTCCCAGTAGTATGCCTAGCTTTCTTGTCTTAAACTTTCCTGACTGCTACAGGAATAGCAGTATGTTTCTCTGAGGACAGAGTAAAAATGAACAGAGTAGAAGCACAAGGAGTAGAAATTTACAAGGAGTGAAAATACAGGGAGTACCTAAACGAGGTCTAACAACTCATCGTACTTTGCAAAACCATCATCAATATATGCAAGCAGAACTGTTTTGTTTTTAAACCTCTGAATTCACATGTTACAGATTTTCTTTTCCTGGAAAATTTAATGAAATCATCAGCTTCCCTATCCCAAATATACATGCCAATCAGAAGACTTGTGTGGATTTAGGTCTTAAGTAGCACCCTTGATTGGAATTCTTGCTCTTCATATTTTCAGTGGGGTGCCAAACAGACACAGAACTCACTGCAGACACAGAACTCTCTCAGAACTGCATAAAAAACCTGTCCTCATCTGACAGGAAAGACTTCAGAGTGCAGAGTGCTCAACTCTATCACCAGGGGCAGGCTACCTGAAGTCAACAAATGTTCCTGTCCATGTTTGGATGACACAGTCATTCCTCCTTGAACCTTGATCTGATCTTTCTGTGCTGAATCCTACTGAAGTGTCACTGAAAGAATATCTCATTTTCAAATCAGTCTGTCCTTTACTGTTTCCTCAAAAAATATCAGCACTTACATTGTGTGCAGAACTATCATCATTAAGCTATTTGAAGAAGAGGCATGTTAATTGTCAAAAGGAAAAATTTAGCCAAATAGCAACATACTAAATTGCAATTCAAAATCATGTGATAGCTACAGGAAAGTCTCCTTTTAGAAATGGATGTTTCCAGAATAGGCAAATATATACATAACTAAGGACATGACAATGCACATACCCTTTACAAAAATTTAGTCTGTAGTTAATATAAGACGTCGTCACCATTTAATGTCCAGTTAGTGGTTTAAATAAAATCACTTTATTGCTTGGACAACCGTCCAACACATAAGGACCCACCCCATAAATATGCACACATAAAAATCGCCATCAGTACTCATTACAGTAGCTACCTTGTTGGCAGCCGCAACAAAAATGGAAAGGAGATTTGCTTATTTGACAGCATAACATCTGATGCCAAAATAAAAATGGCTGAACAAACACAGAAAGCACAAGCAAAGAAAACTGCCTATGAAGTCAGATGAGTTTAAAATCCATCAATCAATCAATTAATCAATCACATTTGATTGAATCAAAATCAAATGAGAGCTAATACACAGAATGTGTTGCTTTGTTGTCAGTATTCATGGCTTAGTCAAAATAAGGCAAGGGAAAATTCTTGCAAATAGTATGACAAAACACGATTAAACCAATACATACTAGACATTGTATATTACTCCTGTGTATAGCTCTATGTTTCTTTCTGTAATATTGCACACTTCCTGGCATAAGCAAGAATTAGTGTTATTTCTGTGTTTTGTTAGATATTTTAATAGCAACAGATACGATTTTGTTCATTTCTTGAAATTTAGAAATTGTTACATTTATATTACTCCAAAGCTGTTCTGAAGGTTTATATAAATATTTGTTACCACAATAATATTACCAACTATTTCTTATCTTCTGAAAAATACACTGATACATAAAGGGAATATACTGGATAAAGTCAAATGGATACCGTTCTAGAAAAATATTCTTCTGTGACAAGATATTTTTATGCAAGAGTCAGGAAGTGACCTAAAAGTTACTGGAAAGTAATTTGCCTTCAAACCCTGACTCTTCATCATTTTAGCTAAATATGGCCTTTAGTAGCATAGTAACATAATAATAAAATAAACCTCTAAACAATGATTCACCGTTTGGTCATTTAATACTTTCTCTTTTTTGTTCAAAAATATCACAACACAGCACAAAATTAATTTCCAATATAGCTTTCTAAAAGACTATAATATTATAGCCTCAGGACAGTAGCATTACAAAAGGAAAGAACATTTAAAAAACCTGAACCAAACTAACCAACAAAAAAAGAAACTCAGTCAAAGAGGACCCAAATGAGCCAACACCCTTTTATAGCTTATCTTCAAACCGGACATCAGACAAGATGCCTTGGTATGCTCTCTTGTTAAGTCATTTATTGTGCTACATTTTGATCCCAAAAAAAGGTGAGAATTCAAGAGTTCTGACATCTAGCATTTTTAAATCACGCTTCTGTGCAGTATAGCATGAAGTTATAAGGTATAATGACGGCCTACGGGACACTATTATCACAGGTTTTTTTCAGACCTAGTAACTAATTTTTAATATTTATTTTGTCACAAATGCCATTTTCAGAATTAGTAAATAAGAGATGCAGACAAAAGAACAGAACCCTGAAAACCAGACTATCATTGCTTAATGTTTTTCACTTAATATTGCCCTTGTTTAGTTTTTGATTAAAAGTAAATAAAAATTTCTTTAAAAGGTAGCTGGTCTGTTAGGTTTCAGGACAGTTAAATTGTATAGAAAATACAATGCACAGTGCACTCAGCGAGAACATCATGACAGCCTCCTAGGTTTCATCATGAAGAAAAAAACAGTCCTGAATTTTTGAAAAAATGACATACATAAATCAAAAAATGTAAAATTTAACACTAAACTGTGAAAGCTGTAAGATGATGCATGGAACATAACTCACTATTAATGGGTACTAGGAAGAAGATGATAACTGCAGAAAATCCCTTCTATAAGTATTATAAAATAGCTTATAAACTATGAAGGCTGTCTAGTCTAACTGTAAGGACACGTGTCAAGTTCTAGAGATAATAATCTATATTCCATCTCTGTCATAAATGCTTTTCATGAATTTTGGCCAATCACTTATCTGTGTTCATCACTACAATGGAGATATTAATTACAGAATGAATACATTTCACCTTCAATTTGCAAATTGCTCATGCAAAGCTTACAGTTTCCTTGCATTTCTTCTGTATAATTAATCATTTAATTCTCAGATGACAACGTTGTTTTTTCTCCTGATGAAACTTGCGCAATGCTGGCTAATTTTTTCTTGAATCATATATGATACTCTGTTTTTCCCTAATTGAGTCCAATTTAACCAATAAAAATTCTGTTACCAGCCACAAAATATTGGTGATATGTACGTTGGGAAATCATGTCTCAGTTGTCACTAAAGAACATGGAATAACTTCGGTCGGAAATACCAAATAATAATTGTATTTATTTAATTTTTATTCATTGGCTTTCCCCAGAATTGTAAGAACTATCATAATAATGTTCATACAGTGATGTTAGAAAACAATTGGATGTCAACAATAAGGACAATAAACAATAATTATTTACATGCATTCTACAAAGGGTATTAAAACACGCTGTATTTTTTAAAAAATGTTTGAGGATACTTGTTTTATTTTGATCCAGAAGAACAATTCTCAGGTTTGCAGTAAATTTAAAAAATTTGGAAGGCCACTATTCCCACTGAATCATCAAAGGATTTTCCCCAGAACCCAGGAATGTTTCCAGAATATTCTTTTACTCCACAGTGAGAAGCTAGACAGAGAGAGATGGAAACAGTGCATGCAGAGAGGAGCAGTTAATATTTCACGACAACAAGAAATATTTGGGTAGAAAATACTGGACAAGAGAAAAAAAAATTAACCTAAAACATTCTAATCTACAGAGTCAAGTTCACTGCAAAGTTAGGATTAGACAAACCTTCTATGGATCACCAGAAAGGCAAAAACAAAATCCAACTAAGACAGCTGTTGTTTTCATTAAAGACATGTTGCTTTTCTCAAAATGACAATCTTCCTGGATCAAGCTGACAGAAAGTCAGGTTTTCTGGTGAGTACAATATGCCTTAGCATATACAGGAAAGACACAATTACGTTATTTCATAAAAGCATGATACATTTCAAAGACATTTTGGATTAAAATCTTTTTTCCTCACTTTAAAATGTTGCAGAAATAAGAGAGAGAAACTTATCTTATCAAAATACTCCGAATATCAGAAGCAACATTCTGATTACAGTCATGTGCTGAAATTTCAGTTTTTTTGAATAAAGATTTTTTTCAAGATATAAATTAGATATGTCCCTTCAGTTGCTGAGAAAATAACAACTGAGAGAAGCAAGAACATTGTGCTTTCTTGAAAGGTGACAGGAACTATTACAGACTCAGCCTTGTAGTAATCTCTGTCATGTACCCACTGACTTTTTGTTCAGATATCCTGTGGACATACACTTAAGAGAATAGTCATATCAAGATCTGCTTTGCTTCATTGTTTCATTTTCTGTGCATCACTAATGTAAAATATTTTTAGAAATAAACCCCTTTGCTTTGAATGGAAGCATTCAGAAAAGAACCTTGAACATATTAAAATTAAATAGCACTGCATTTAAACAGTACTTGATGTATCATGATTTAATTTCAAGTTATCTTATTTTTAAACTCTGAAAATTGCATTTAGCTTTATTTTCAAGCAATCAATCAGCCTTTAACATTCTTTGTCTTTGAATAGATGTTCATAAAACCAGCTTCAAGCTAGTCCTTAAAAAAGGCTATTTCATTATCTAGTTACCTTGACTATGAGCAACTCTATTCCATGAATTAGTTAATTTCTGATGAACCATCATCCACTTTCTACTTCATAATTGCTATTGGATTTATTTTCCTATGGAAAGGAATAGAAAAGATGGATGCAGAGTGAAACTGCATTAAAATAGAAGTATTTGTTAAAAGATGGGAGGGTCAAACTTAAATTAAGGAAAGCCTTCATGTTGAGTCATATAATGAATTTTTAAAAATAGAGCCATTCTAGTTTAACTAGCATTTCAGAAATCATTCCGTTTCTCTTGAGCAAAGCATAAGAAAATCAGTTAGTAACCGGGGAATACGAATGTAATTCTTAAGTGTGAGTAAAGAAACCATTCAGGACAACAGCATGGAGTTGCTAATTTTGGTTGCATGTGAATCAAAATCAAGAGAGCTTCTGAATGGCAAAAGAACTTATAAAATTATTTGGTTAAACTATTATAATTGTGACATTTTACTGTAACCTAGTGTGGGTTTTTTTCTGTCAGCGAGGAAGAGATTGTATGTGGGTGATCATTAAACTTTATAAACTCTTACTAAGTTTTGTTTTTATCTCTCTATCACCAGTGAACTGTAAAGATGTGGAATTAAAAAAAAATGGCTCAGCATGATTATATATGCAGCAATAACTAATTTCTAGAATAAAAACTGAACCTATTAAGGAATTGAAGTACACACTACACTGCATATAGAAATGCACTGTCATCTTGAGATGCAAAGACTCACAGCTTTTAAAAACAAAAAAAATATACTTTTCATTAAAGTAAAACTTGTGGGTGAATAACAAGGTGGTCAAATTGTAAAATAGTAAGCAGATAGTAAATGGTTTCTAAATAAACTATACTTTTTAATCAAAGAAAACATGGCTAGCTGCATATGCAATTGCCTTGCATTGTTCGGAGGTGATTTGACATTGATTGGTATTTCTCTACAGTTTTTGAGTCACTTAGATACATATGAACTCATCATATTTTGTGCTATATGTAATTTTGTCAGTTCACAAAAGAAATCACAATAATGCACCAGCTCTTTACACAGATTCCACTTGCTATATTAAAAAAATACATGCATAATATATAATGGTTAGATACATGACCTACATACACATACAGGCTATTTTATTTCATGTAGAAAAAATACTGCTTCACATGTAATATGCCCTTCTTATGAATGTCAGTAGATTTTGAGATGGAGGAGTAAGAAGCTGTAGGATTTCCATGTCAGATTAAAATAAACAAATAAATCCTTACAGTAGTTAGCGATACACAGATTAGGAAAAATGTGATTGATACTAAATATTTTATACCATGATAAAATATAAGCTTCAGTTACATTAAAAAAAAAAAGGGACAGTGGGGGACCCAGCAGCCACTGTCAGTGGCAGTGTGTGCCTGGGATTGTGTCATGAGATACGCTGACCAAGATTTTTCTTGGCCATATGACATTTGTAACATTTCTCCCGAATGAGCAATTTCTGGTATCTAATGAAGGGTGAGTGCACATTAAATCTTTAGCACAATTAAGCTTAAAAAGTCAGCCAACAAGAATAAATAAGTGCACTGGAAATTAGCCTCCTACAAACTCATAAGTCTTCCAGTAACTCAGAGAACTATTTAAAAAATAATTTTTATTTATTTGAGCTTCATAAATATATTTTCTTATTTCTATTGTTTATGTCAGTGAAACATCTAGAAGTTTATTGGTTCTCTGTAACCAAGTTCTCCCACTAATATATCATTCTTGGCCTGTGAACATCTTACTTTGTTTGAGTTCTGAGGTTAATTTCCAAAGAGAATTAATGACAAAGAGAAAGCACAATATTCTTTCCCTTGCCAGATGCTTTACTTACAGAGCAATAACAAGTCAAGAGACCTTGATTATTTATCTCGGTCTACTTTAGCAGATTGAGCCATTAGTTATGAAAAGCTTTAATGCTGTTAAAACAACTGAGATGAAATAGGGAGATGGCACATATACTGTTTATCATTTTGGTTCCACAATTTCAAAGAAAACTTATTCCAGAAATAAATACAGTATTTTGTCTGGGGAAAAAAAAATGAATGAAATTTACAAAATGCAATTGGCAGGAGACAGTAATCCAGGTATCCATTCAGTAAATGACTGAGAAAAGTTCTGCTGCCCAGGAGACATCTTCAAACTGATAATGCTAGCATGCCAATCTACTTTTCAAGTTGAATTTTTGTTATATAATAGTAATATAATAATTAAATAAAAACTAAAGAGGTTAGGACACTGGTATGCACCACCAGCTGTTACTTATCACTAACCATCTCCTGGATTTGTATTGCATAGTTTTAGGTTACCATCCCACCTAGACAGGTTGATTTTAAAGTGGCACTAATGGCCATGTAATGAAAGATGATATTTGAACCTTGGTTACATTTTAAAAAAAGATAAAAAGTATGTTTTACCTCTCCCCCAGGCAAAACTTGTTTTAACTTAGTCAAATGCAAAAGTTTTGAGTGGGACATAATTTATCAAAAGTCATCAAGTCCCAATCTGTAGAAACAGTAACTTTTTCACTAGGACAGAAAGTGTTTTTTTCATTCTGTCCTGTTGAAGCTGCCCCTGAATATGAGGAAGAACCTCTTCACTGTGCAAGTACTGGAACAGATTGTCCAGAGAGGCTGTGGAGCCTCCCTCACAGGAGATATTCAAGAGCTTGCCAGTGTGGCCATACAAAAGGCAGTAAAGGCCTTGGGCTCTGTGTAAGCTCTGCTCAACAGTAAGAAAAACATCCTTTTATTATCAACCTTTGAAACACCAGCCAAAATCAGCAGAAATTTTCATTCTATCATCTTTTAGTCACAGACTTTCTTCACTTAGTGAAACTACTCTTCCTAGAAATTTTTGATTTCTTCATTAGCGAAAATTTACAATGAATTTCAGTATTAGGTATCATAAAAAAGGAATTCATTAACTTGCCTCTGCCAAAAGTTAGGGGGCTACAGAGACAAATTAATAACTTGTCTAACTTGCCTTGGAAAGGCATTGTAAAAGTGTTTAATTGTTTTCTACCTTGTGTGTTTGGAAGGTCCATTAAATAATGCTGTTTAATAAGTGCACTTTTATACAGTGTACTACATAAAAATTGTATATATTACTTTGGAGGAAGTTATTCCAAGAAACATTGTAATTATATTGGTGTTTGCCTCTTCCAAAAAACTGTTTGCAAGAATGATACTTCACATTCTATATCAACAGTGATTTACGCAGCTCAGCTGAAATGCCTATGCAATATGCCAAACAATATAATCACCCCCCATATATGCACATTTTTTAGAAATTGAAGATATTCCTCTTACACATAAATTTTTCACAGAGTTGCATAAACTTTACACAGTCAGCTGATAAGGAAAATGCAAGTTCAAAGTAATAGTAAAATTATTTCAAAAGTACAGAGTCATCTCCAAAGGCCTAGGAAGCGAAAATGCCAGGTCAATATGACTTTTCCATTCCTCCAAGTTGTTTGATTATATTTTCCTGAATTTCTGAAAATAAAGCCCCAATTAATTTTTGAACTTTTTTGTTGAGTTTGTTTTCATAATCTTTGTCTCTAT
>JAOTQZ010001283.1:73134740-73149468 GCA_026546895.1 Pogonocichla stellata | reverse complement strand
AAAGAAATTAAATAGATAAGTTAATTTTCTTGGAACGGGAAAAACAAATAAATATGCCTTGGATGAAATCTGCAAGATACATACTTGGAAGATATATACTATGAACACAATACGAAAATCATCTAACCACTTGTACTGCATTGAGCAAGTCTATTCAATCAGGCATTCATATTTCTAATGATGAATATAGTTTATTGTAAATTCAAACAGAAAAATAAATTTTCTTCTAGAATTCACAGTCCTGAGTGTTATAGCGATACAGCACAATAATCTTGGTGATGCATAGTCACAGACTGAGTGACCCTCAATAGTACCCCATGGTATGCCTGGATCTGAGGTAGACCTCCCTCTATCTCTTTGCTAAATGAAAACACTCAAGAGATCTCCAAGAACCTTTGATCCTTTGCAGTATTTTACTGAAATATAACTTGGAATAATGGAACTCATTTTAATGAAGATTCAATTTTGATGAGGCAAATAAAAGGTTCAGAAAACAGACCTTGAAACTGTGGCTCTCATTTCAGCACAATGCCATGTATCTGTATGTCCACAGCAATTTATGAACAAGTAAATGCCCTTCTTCATAGGAATATAAAAGCTCATTAACACTAGAGAGAAGGAACAAACCCCAGCTTTGTGTTATGACTCTTCCCTGAAGATGGGGTAATAGATCCTTTGGGGTGGATTAGAGTGAAATGACAGTATTTTTGGCAGTTTTATTTCAGTTTTTATTTTAGAACAAATTGGTTGCAATGGAAAGGAGGTATGTAGCCATTTTTTGTTATCATGAATAGAAATAGAACATATAGAAGTATAAAGAAAATATATAAGAAAAGGAAAGAGAGAAAAAAAGGATAAAAGTAGATAGTGGAGAGGAAAGAAATCACCACCCATTGATCCAAAAGTGATACCTGTTTGTTGCCCATTGGTTGAAGTAATGGTCCCAGTCATGATCTGGCTGGTGTGGGGGAAGCCCATGAAACACAAAGTTCAATGGGCTAACAAACGTTCAGGTTTGGGTGGGGATGCCCAGGTACCTGGGTGGGAGTTTTGCACTGCCTGATGTAACACTGTGGGTCATGCACAGTCCTCTGGTGGAAGGCCCCAGAAATGAGTCTGAGGGGGCTTTTGATGTGTTTGTTGGTATATGGCCCTTTCTAATGACATGACCACTATTTTGCCTTGCTTCTCATATTGTGCCTTTTCAGAGGGAATTGTCATAATAGAAGCCATCACATCTCTGCAGAATCTGATTCTTATTGGCCTTTTCCCTTATCTGGCCAGAAAACAGCTTGTTTAAAGCATCACTCAGAGATTATCAGGGACACAATAAGTAACAGGGCTCAACTGGCTTATCTAAACAAAGGTCAGCTTGTTGTGGTCATCCTTCAGCACTGAGTGCTCACAACCCCTGTCTTGTGTGGATCAGAGGTTTTGCCACCACAAATCCCAAACTCTCCTCCTCACCTTTGCTCGGGGGGTGCAAACCTGGCCTCTGCAAAGCACCCAGTACTTTTGCAAATGGCCAATTGTTTGAGTCAATAACCATTAACATTTCAGCCACCCACACCTTGGAGAACTGTAAACTGCTGAAACAGAAAAGTAATTACTAGAAAGCAGATGAAGGAACATTAATAAGTAGGAGAAAGACTGTAATTTTTTTTTCAATATCGAAGCTCCAAAATTAAATACCTAATGTAGTTATCACAAACTGTTAAATAAATATAATTTTAAGATATGGTTTCTAATTCAAACTGGGATATTTTATTAGCTAATCGAAACTACATTACAACCCAACACGGCATTACAGTGTTCAGTATATCTAACTTCAAATAAATCTAAACTAAAGTATGTAAAAATATGCAAGTATTTCAGATACTTCTACGTGTCTGAGACAAGGGATTGGATTAAAAACATGTAAGCAACAAAATCACTGTGACATTTGTTCACTATTATGGTGCAATAAGTTGAAAATCAGAAATATACTGCAAATAACCAGGGAGGAGAAGACAGAGAGGAAAATAAAAAGAAAAAGTTTCAATATTTCTAAGTTTTTATCCACAGCAAAAACTTTTAGTAACTTTTTAAAAAATTTACAGTTATCAACAATAAATCTTTCAGAAACCATTTTTGTTTTGGAAAATGGAAAAATTACCTACAGGCATATTTAATTTCCTCATAAAATCAGGCAACTTCTCTCTTTAAGTAAGAAGCTTCCTTCTCCTATAGAGAGTAAATTATAATACTATTGGAACCTGCTACTAATAATTCACTGTCCAATAGGGAAATCTCCCTTTGCTATTCTCCCTTATCTGACTTCTACTATGTATAAAGATCTATAATAGGAATACATCTATATGCTATATACATATATATAGATAGATAAGAAGAGTTGAGGGAGAAATTAGTCTAATGTGAGTATGGAAAGTAGTACAAGCAGTAAAAAAAAAAAATCTCTTTTCTCTAAAATCTTTGGAGAACTGTTCAGCTTGGGTCTAAGATTAGTTTGTCTACAAAAAGAAAAACAAAACTCACCAAGTAAAAGCAATTCCTGAGGTCTATCTTGCTGAGCTGAATTAGTGCATGGCAAGATCCAATGGCTGGGGTTCTTTTGATTAATCTGTTTATTTGTTTTTTTGGAGTTTTTTTGTTGGTCAATTTAATTTGGCAATATAAAGTCTGCCAAAGACATTTGTAAGATCACTACAACTATTTAATTTTCATTTTTACTTTGAATCCTTTTCTAAAGGCATTTTAGGAGTTTTTATTAAAGCTTAAAAGACAGAAGTGAATTTCCCTTATGCTATTATATTAGCTGATTAAAGTGGTCACTTGTGACCATTATTACCTTCTTATTCCCTGTCTTTATGCTGTTTTCCTTTGTTTTCTGTGACAGAGGACTTTCAGGTGCAAAGGTCTTTCAGATAAATGTTGATGTCAACTTTTAAACTTGGGGATATAGCATTAACTGGAAATGGATATCCCAGTTCAGTAACAGGCACTTTCAGGACCACGTCTGGAAACTATCCAGTTTCTGACTGCCCTGTACAAGGGAGATAATGCCCTGGAGTGATTCCAGCAGAGGGCCACAGGGGTGAGGAAGTGTTTGGCTTTAAGAGGAAATGTAAGGGTGAATTAATTGCTATCTACATCTACCTTGAAGGATGACATGGCATTACCTTAAGTAATGGCCAGATTCCCACTCATCCAGAGTCTCACCCCTGCTCTACAACACATCAGGAAAAAAAAGAATGAAAAGACTCATGGATTGAGATAAAGACAGGGACAATTATCATCAAAGGGGGAAAAGCAAAATAAATAATTGCCAAATAAAAAAGATTTGAGGGGTGTGAAATAAAAGCAAAAGTTCACACATCACCTTTGCCCACTCCTATTCTCCTCTTTCTTCCTGGGTTTACTTTCACTTCTTCATCTGTCACTCCTCTACCTCTTCCTCCCTGTTGTGAATGAGTGGTTTAGATTACTTTAGGCACCACCTGGAATCACAAAAACCAGGTTTAATACAAAGGCACCAGTTCACCTTCCAAGAAGAGCAGGGGCATGGGAATGGGGTGCTGTGCTCAGTCCATAACAGCTGCTCTCTGCTGCTTCATGACAAACTTACTACAGGGTGGGCTCTCCAAGGACTGCAGATTCCCTCTGGGATTGTCCATCTGCCCCATGAGGGTCTCTCCTGTAGCCATAGAGGCATCCCTCTGGGGGCCTGCTGTCGGGCAGGTTTTGCCCTCCCTTGCCCAGGCTTTCCCCAGGGCTGAGGGGCTCAGCCCTGCCCTGCGCTGGGGCCACCAGCAATGCCTTGTGAGCAAACCCGTCTCGGAATTCTTCATCCCTTAAAGCCCTGTCCCTGAGTTGCTGCACAGCATGGGGTGGAGCGCAGATTGGATTGACAGACCCCTCAATGTCTTGCAAAACAACAAGTTTCTGGTCAATGTATTTGTTTACAAGTTATACAGGTTAATTTGGAAATACCTGCTTGGAGCAGTTAACAAGGCCAGAAAGTATTATATGAAATGCATCACTGTATGGTCAGCACACTTCTGAGCTCTGGCAAACTCAGAGTTTGGTAACAATGCCAAGTACCACTGAGGGTTCTAAAGAGCCCAAAATTCTTGTTTGTAGATGCAAATCTCATTCTGAAGTATCAGTAGGAAACATATGTGATGGATTCTACATAAATTAGTCTATTTTTGTGTAAAATGGATTATAGTAAAATAATACTAAATGCATTACTGGTTTCAAGATCAGTGACATTTCAAGAAACTCAAAAGCTTACCAGCCCTGTAGGAGACAGCTTTAGTTTCTTCCTTGTCCAGATGTGTATGAGATTCCTTTTGAACTTTTGACTCAACTCCAGCACAACTTTTCACTTTCCGAGCAGCTTGAGGATAATGCCCATTAATTTTTTCCTGTGGCCTCAAACATAACCTCCCTGCTGACACACATCTTTCCATATGAGTGTTTCACTTCAGCTTTTTTTTCTAAACTAGGAGCTACTGTGCTGATTTCCAGAAAAACTATGCAGAGACCAAATACAGTATCTTTCTCTCTTCATGGGAAAAAGAAAACCCTTTATCATGAAATCTTATATTTTATATTTTATTTATAATTTACAAAAGAAAAATAATTTTTAAAAACTCAAACAAACAAACAAGCAAAAAAAATTTAAAAAAACCCAAACCAACCCACAACACCTCACAAGCACTTCACACCAAAAATTAAATTGAAATTCCAAAAAGTACATTTTAGGTGATTAGATGGTTAGATAAGGTAACTGGTGGCTAGGCAAGACAATATGGCAACTGTGATCATGCCACAGAAAGGAAGCCTTAAAATAAAGCAAATTTTCTCAAAATCATAGCAGAAATATAACAGACTAAAAGTGCAGTGTCACAATCGAACCTGTTTAGCCTTCAAGCCTTAAAAGAAATCAGATTTTGCATCACACAATGTGTTCCACATGTAAAAGGGAAAAGAAAAAAAAATACCTAGTCCATAAACACATTGTGGAAATAAGAGGGCTAAACTATACAAATTTCAATGGTTTTGACAATGTAGGCTGTATTTAGCTTCTGACCACTGCTTACAATTAAGATGCAATTTGTAGTTGCAAAGGTAATCAAATTAGAAAAATGGGAGTTAATTAAGTTCTGGCAAATGACAATCTCAAATTTCCTCATGAAAAGCCAGGCAAGGCTTTACTTAATCAAATGTCACAGTGACATTGACAATATTGATCTCATTGCCCAGTTGCCTTATGGAATGCTGGTTGTAAAGAAAAAGTTAAAGGATCAAACAAGTTAAGAGAGGAAATTACCTGAACATTGAGGGAACTTATGCGTGTCAGGTTCTAATAATTAAATATTCTAGTGACATTTTACATTTAGAGAATTGCAAAGTCTGATTTCTATCTTCCTAAGTGTTATAAGTCCTCATCCTCCCTAAAAGGTGTTAAATGTCTTTACTGGCAACTTAGTTTTTCTGATGTCAGCATAAAGATACTACCTTCCTCTGTATCTGTCTCAATATTTGCCTCACGATTTCCTTCCTATTCTGGCTTTTTCCTTCCCATTTCTTTTAAATCATTGCCCTTCCTTATCTCAAGCAGTGAAAACAGCAAAATCTTCTCACTCATTTTGCATGCTTTTTCTACCTTACATCTAAGTTTCCACAGTTCTGGAAAAAAAATTCCACACTTCCTCTTGGCTCACCTCATAGATGCTTTCAACTCTCTCTTGTTCCATTTCTGTTCCACCTGATTAGGCTGCTCTTGGTTTCAGGCTGTGTTTCCCCCTTAAAAGCCCAGGAAGTTCTATTCTCTGTAGTCTGACTTCTTCCCCCATACCTCATGAGCTGGAGTTAAAAAGTTGCAAACTGCAGTTGTTTTTTTCTAGTTTTATGGCAACAATTTTCCAGGTAAAATAATTCAGGTGTTTTCCTCATCTCAAGGTCTTTTTACTTAATTAATTGCATTTTCATGATGAAATCTCTGAAACTGTTAGGTACTGTCTATGTAGCAGGCAATATATGTTCAGAGAATTCCCACACTTCTACCTGTTTTGCTTAGAATTTTTCACATTTCTCCAGTGTTGAATGCCAATATACAATGCACCTACCTGAAATATTTTTCTCCAAAATTATCTATGGGCCCATTTTAGTTCTGCTTAGACACTACCTTGGTTGAAATCCTCATCAATGTTTTTCCTTTTCACGACAAATGAGACGCATCCACATAGTTTAACAAAAAAATTAAAAAGTACTTTTTAGTCCTCTTGTATTCATAGGTCCTGGATGGGAATAAAAAACTTTTCAGTTGATTTTTAAAATTAATTTCAAGTGACAAAGAGAAAACTGCTAGGCAGCAGGAAATTTAAAACAGTGGGCTCTTTTACTAATGGCTCAATGCAAGAGACCACTACTGAGTGAATCTCTGTAAACTCTTCTGGAGGAGGTGGCTCACAATTGCATTAAATAATCAAGTGCTTTGTAATTAACTTAATATGAAATATTTTAACAAAACTTAGTATGGCAGCAACCCACTGAGTTAGTAATGTTTTCTAAAAATTCCACTTCAACAGCTTCTACTGACAATATATTTTAAAACGCCTAATGAATCTTAATGAATTAGGAATGTTTGCCTACTACTATGAAAAAGTTTTGCTGCAAAGATACTTAGGTAATTTTTGAAAAAATTAAAGGAAATAAATTCATCACACCTTTGAATAAATATTTTTTTTTAAATTGACCAAATGCACAGACCAGAAAGTTAGAAAAAAGTAGAAGTTACAGATCTAAGGAAAGACAATCTATTTCACGCAAGCAAACAAAGACTGTTTGGTTTGTTTTTACAGTGGTTATCTTTACTTTGATCAAATACTAGGTCTAATTCTTTCCCTTTCCATCATTCCATCATAAATTAAAAAAAACCAAGCAAATAAACAAACAATTTATTTAAAAAAGAACTAAAGCAATAACTATTTTATAAGATGCCATAAATGAACAAAATATGCCCATAATCTACTTTATCATATATGCTTCTGTATGTCTTTCAAAATAGAACCTAGGTATATGACAACTGCGCACAAACAATACTTGGAATTGGTGCATGGCACTTTGAAAGCATGTTATGACTATGGTGCCTTGTTGTGATGGTAAAAGTGGGTTATTTCTGAATTGTGAGAAGTTGCTATTGTATTACAAAATACATTTCTTAAACCTGCTAGCTGAAAAGCTGGAAGTTGTCTGCTAAAATATTTTCTTATGACCTATGAAGACATATCCACAGATTCAGTTAATGAGTTACCGTGGGTAGTTCTGAAGAATGGTTAAGACCTGAGATAGACCTTAACATAAGCAATGTAGCCAGTCACTTGGGGGAACAAAATAAACGTATCTGGGTGCTTGCTTTCCCCAGGCTGCATCCCTGGAAACCCACAGGGCTTCCAATCTTGTCTGCACTACGGATAAGCCTCGCTACTCACAGTCAGTCACAAGCAGAGGTGATTCTTTCTAACATTGGTATTTTGTAGTCCCTCCTACCAGCAATAACAGAAACAGTGGTTTCTATTCCTCTCCATTTTTCTCCAGGATTTCTTATGAATAAGACCCTGGCATAATGCTCTTGAGCAGTGATGTTCAGCTTTGGCCACACTGTCAAGCAGTCTTAATTTACCCCATCTCTGCAGCACTCATCTCTGATTTCATACAAAGACTAACTCAAACAGAGCATTAAAGCCTTTGCCTCTTAATTCTGCTTTCATTTTTATAATTGCCTGTCATAATCACTAGCATAACAGCTACTATTTCTTGCAAGAGTAATAGAGAAAAAAAAAAGCAAGAAGAAAATTCCTTCTAAATAAGGTTTTTGAATTTCAGTCAAATTGTACAAGTTTCACATCATGGAGGCAATCCTTTCCAGGGCAAGCTTATGTTCTGATTATAAACAAGTTTGTGGAACTGCCTTCAATAGAAATATTTACTATTTATCACTGAAAGGGAACTTACTAATAGCAGTGTGACAGCTCAATAAATATTCTGTTCTGCATGTGGCTAAGAGAATTCAAGACTGAGTGATAATTTAGCCACATTGCTATACTGATTTTTTTCATACTATCTGCAGTTCTCTGCTCCATACAATTGAAAAACATATATTTCTTTTCATTGAATTATTTTTGTAGTTTCCAGGTAGGGAGTGAAATCCTGCTGAGCAAGGAAAACTTCCTTTTGGAATAGATGTGAGTGTTTTTAAAGGAGAAGACCTTGAAAACAAAAATCACCATAAGCAAAGCTAAATTTTTAAAGAAGTTTTTCAAATAAAATGCACACTTATGCATTTGTAAGTAAGATCACAAGTCTTTTAAATTAGCCACAAAGAATATATAAAAAATACCTTCTGTGGATTGTAACGATGGATTGCAACAGGAGGTAATTCAGAAAACGTTTTTTAGGAAACACAGCACTTTCTAGTTTATTTGTGGTGTTGCTGTAGGCTTTTTGAATTTTTTTCCAATTTAAATCTTTAACTTGCGAGTTAGAGGCTGTTATCCACTTATCCATTTAATTGTGAAAGCTTTTCGAAATCACATTCTTTTGTCCTGGTTGTTGCTCCAACACACTGATCCACATCACATGCTCTTCTAACATCACCAACTTTACCTTTTGCTTGCCCACTTTTCTGCAAAAGTTTGCAGATATTTTTATCCACTTATGACCTCTCAAATTCAAGTGACCACTGAACTCACTTGCAGTTCTACTCTCCCAGTATTTCATGGGTAGCTGGTCCTTAGCTGGGAGGTTTTTTTGGGTAAAGCATCTTCACATGAACGTGCAGTCTGTGTTGGAAGCATGGCACAAAAGTGCCTCTTAAATTTTCTTTCAAGCTGTACTTAGATGTAAATGAGCATCTAACTCTTATGCATGTAAAGAACATTGCCCTTCCAATTTTTAAATAGGTAACCCTTAAATATTACAATGAATAAAAACCTTGATATTTTCTCTAAATCATCTCTAAATACTTAGCACATATAGGGCATATTTATTCTGCGTAATACATACTTTAGAAAGTTCATAGCCACGTAGTTGTGTCTAACCAAATGGGGATGAAACATGCTCAAGTACACTAGTTACCTGACACTGTTCCTATAGGGAATTAGAGCACAGAAACACAATCTTTGAAGACTGCAAATAACTAATCAAGAATTTCTGTGCAAGATCAAGAAGTCAGTACACCCATGAGTAAATGTCTAATGTCTTCTGCCAAGAAATGAAAAATGTTCTGAAAAGTGTTTTACCATTTCTTGCTCTTGCAGATTAAAGAAAACTCCACAGATCTCTCCTTGACATTTTCTAGGTATATAGTTTGATTTTAAGTTAACTTCAATGAATTGCAGTCCATCACAATTTTCTTATGGTGATATTTTTTATTAAAAATTATGCGTAAGAAGAAGATCAGGAAGGATTTAACTGCTGTTGTTATAATTATTTATAAATAAAATTTTAAATAAGTGGTGCAATTAAAAACATTTCATAGTCATACACTTTATGAACAGAGGTTTGTAAATACCAGTCACCATTTAGTACTTTCTTACAGAAAACACTCTTGCTGCTATGAGATTTTTTTATTCTGTGAAGTACTCTACATTGTTGGAAGACCTGCCATCTCTGGCTTGTAAAAAAAATAGATTTTTGTTTGTCTGTTTCTCTTTCTTACACTTCCTTCTCCTCACTTTTTAAGTAATTCTACAGTTAGAAAAGACCAACAAAAAACAACTGACTGCAATGGTTATTTTGTCTAAAATTACATTATATGTTTTCAGAGTCCTCGGCTACAGTGATGAAAGACCATGGGTATATAATAGAAAGAATCTAAGACAAAGGATTTGGGAGAAATCTGCATATTACTCTTTAATAGATTAAAAAAAAAAAAAAACCAAAAAAAACCCCCACTCAGTCCATTTTCCATGCATTAGCATTTTAAGTTTGAGACTTTTTTCCTCTAGAGGTATATCAGTTCTCATGGGCAAGAATTTAAGTTTTTACTTGAGACTTTCACCACACCAGTAATTTTGGCCCCTATAACTGAGTAATCTTTTGGGCACAGTTGTAAGTTAATGCAGTGATATCTTGCCATGTTCCCAAAAAGCCTAAAATAAAGGCTGTCAGGCTTGTGAAATAGCATAAAAACATCATTAATATAATTTTCTATATGCTTCTATTACATATTGAGCTTGATGAAAAAAGAGAGAGAGTCACTAATTTGTTTCTTCAGCTAGACTGTAGACTACTATCTCTAAAACACGTTGGCCAAAATGCCTTTCTCTGGAGGTAAATTTTTTTTGTGCAGGGTGGTTGGTTTTTTGTTTTGGCGGGTTTTTTTGTTTTGTTTTGTTTGTTTTGCTGGGGGGGGGGGAGGGATCTTCCTGAAATAAGCAAGCATTTGAATATTTGGAAGACAATAAAAATTTCTAATATAAGCTTGTTGGTTAGGTCTTAGTGAAGACATTTAACCGGGTAGGAGTTAGTGGAAATTCGAGTGAATAGCTACTTTGTTTTTAATGGCTAGCAGCAGGATGCAGATGTCCTAGTTTTCAAACCAGTAATATGAAGTGAGTTCATCTTTGCCTTCTCAGGCTGTGAAAGAGGCACTTTAGTGAGAGCCGGTCTTGCTGAAACATAACACAGGATATATATTATATTGTGACATTTTTTGTGACAGTACTGATCGACTCAAAATATACATTAATTTCATAAAGACTCAAATTCTGGCTTAAGAAATCATGGAAGTAATATCTGAGGTTTGGTCTAGTTTATATTTCACTTTGCCATTTCATACTATTTTTATCATTTGACGTGTCAGGGAACTCCTAAATCATCCACAATAGCCAGAATTTCCTTATAAACTTGTGAGCATAAAACACTTTCAGCTGTGTCTTGAGTGAAAGTTATTGAAGAGTCAGCTTTCTGTTGGCCATCAAACATATAAGATCTTAATAACTTGGACATAGATACAGAAGCATGAGAACAATCCTATTAAATATTTCCTTCATCTAACTTGGATCTCAACATAGATCTGAGTAAATTATGTGACTATTCTATAACTTCCAGTAATATCAATTTTTATATTGTAAATATTAAAATAGGAGAGATTTATTTTTGAATAGAAATTAACTATTACTGGTCTTGCTAAAGAAAAAAAAAAAAGAAATACGAAGCTAACAAATAGGTCTTCTGTATCAAGCCTTACAAAATTATTAAATCTTGAGTAGGAGTTAATAGTTGTTCTTGATAACATACACAAGTAAAACCTTGAAATGTGACTTACAAGATTCTTGATTTCCACTTCCAGTACACACATACTTGTACATATATTGAAATCTTTATCTAATACTCACATTAATACCTGTATTTCATATGACAGAATCGATTTTGACACTGTCTGATACATGGATGAGAAGAAGCTGAGTCACAATTTGAAATATGAATACAAAATTTGCTCCAATTTTCTCTCCACTACTCTCTGTGGACTTAAAATGTTTACAAGAAAATTGTCCTTACCCTCATAAATCCTTTTTGTGTTTCAAGGTAGTCACTCAAAAATTTCAAATTGTATAGATTGGTTAATAGTAATAGAGAAATATTTAATTTGGTTTCCATACCAAGAGATTATCACAGCCTGCAAAACAAAGCCTTCACAAGTTAGTAATGTCTGTGTTAACATTATCTACATTCAGTTAAATATCTTAGAAACTGGGAAACTATGGGACAGTTCTTAAGTGACACAATCAAATTTTCTACATAAAATCTACTTTCAGTGGATAGCTAATATACTGAACACAAACAAGAAATTAAGTTTGAATGATGTCCTTTCTCAACACTGGCCATTCAGTTCTTTCATAAACAGCAATTGTATTTTTTTAATCAGAGTGTCTGCACGACTTCCTGTGCAGCAGAAACAAAAAGGAGTCATTTCTTAAAGACACCATTCACGTATCATCTTCTTGTCTTAATCCCCCTCCATCCTACAGCTTCTTTGTTAAATAAAGATACTTATGCTTAACTGAATTAAGACTGCAATTGGAGCTGCTTTGAATTCTGAGTTCTTAACAGTGCAGCCTAAACAGTCTCTTGTATTAACATTCCACAAACCACACAAATCAGGCTATCTAAAGTGTTAACATGTTCTGCACTAGATGAATGCATTCAGATAACAAGGAAGAATCAAATTGATTAATAGGACCCAGATTAGTCTTGAACTGCTCAAATGATGCCCTGGAGATCCATCACCATCTGGCCAACTGTCTTGTCCCTGAAGGAAGAGAAATACCTGTTTACTTACTAGCTGCTCATAGCTTGGAAAAGACAATATGTTGCTACTGCTGAGAGGACAGATCAGTGGCTACTGTTGTCCTCCTAGAGTAGAGGCTGGCTGTACATCTGAATTTCTGCAGTGTTCTGACAGTTCCTCTCTTGTATCTCTTTCCCCTTGCACAGAGGAGAGGTCTGTAGGTTGCTCCTAATGCCAAGAGAAGGAAGATGCTGAGTGCTTCCACCAGATGTAGAGTAGATGAAAAATGTAAGGAAAAGCAATGGCAGCACAAATCCAGCCCCAGAAATCACCAGCTTTGTACTGTGCCAATGTGTGACTGTATACGGCGTATAAAACTGAGAGAGATTAGCACACAATGACAGAAACACATAAACAAGAATAATTTTCATGTGTCTGAAAGGAGTTAACCTTTATATTAAAACAAATGAAATATAAGCTGACGCAAACAAAAAGAAAAATTAGCACATCAGTACAAAAACTTTCCTAAAGGTGCTTAATGTTTGCTCTTCAACTTAGAGTACAATTTATTACTGCATAACTACCTAAATTTTGGAGACTTAGGAACTTCCACTCAGCATTGGCGGACTTTTAGATTTACAAACCTTGCAATTTTTAAGAAAAACATAAAGATCCATGTCATTCACATAGATCAAAATAAAGCCTTCAGGTCTTTGGTTGGTTTTTTTTTTTTTTTTTTTTCCATGTGTAATTCCTTCATTTCTAGTTAATTTTCCAGTGTAAATAGCGTAATCTTTCATTAATATTATTCTGGAGGACCCTCTGTTTCCTTTATCATGCATCACATCTCCAACTGTAGATAATTTGAAAATAAACTAATTTAATCCCTCAGTACACATTTATATTTTCAGCATTTTGTCTTACTTATGCTTTCAGAATTCACAAAAGAACACTTTTATCTTAAAAAATAAATTTTTAAATATCAAGAATGACTATCCATTAATATTGTTATTAATATTTTTATTTTCAGTTTCTTCATGAAAATCGTATGAAAAATATTCGTTTGGGCAAGAAAGTCATGTAGTTTGACATACAACATATATTCCATACAATCCTCTACAGAGGGAAGAGAGAGGTTCCTATATTTGCGATAAAAGGAAAGGCAAACGTGGTAGACTGGTGATAAGTTGCTGTATTAGAGTCTGTTCAGTTTAGACATAGTCACAGGATCACATGTCCCCAGTCAGAAAATGGAACTGACCTTTCATATTCAGAGAAAGAGAATAACCACTTAGCTAGCTGTTATTAATGCAAACACTAAACTACCCTACCTTATCTTTTCAGCTTGAAGGATGCTACTAGCATGTCCTAAATTTATAAAGTTTTAGAGGCAAGAGAAAATAAAGGAAACTGCAACATACAGGGAATTTAAAAAAACCCAAATTTTAAAGTAAAATTGCTATGCATAGTATGTTACTCACATACCATCATTACTTGGTTGCTTGCTGCAAGAATAACTTCAGAGTGCAATACATGAATAGTTTTCTCTACAAGGTCTCAAAGCTGAATACATGTAGGCATTTTAGATTAAAAGATTTAACTAAGAATGATGTGCTTGAGTTTTCAGCTGAAATATCAACACATAAATGTTACACTAAATATCTGGGATAGTTAAAGTTTTTCTGTATGTTTAAGAGACATCTGAGTAATTAAGTAGTATCTTCCCTCAGATAAAAGACTGTCATAGTACAGAATTTTATAGAACAATTTCTAGCAAATAATGAATCTACATATTGTTCTTTCATATAAAAAAGCCTTGCTCAGTAACCTGCAAAATATCTTACAACAATTGCTAACCTACAGTGTATCATCAGTACTAAATAAATAGACTTCAAACATTGATATGATTAACTTCAAGTGACCTCTTAAATCAAGAAGCCAAATTTGGTTTGTTTTTCCCCTCTGTATTAATAAATTCTGTAAAAGTGTTAGGCAGTACCAGTTATCTTTATCAACTACACAGCCCAGTACATAAACTGTTGCAATAATAATAGCTCAAAACAGCTTCAAAGCAAAAAGCTGTAGCTGAAATTAGACTTCAGAATTCTTTTCTACCTTATAATATATTCTGTGTAGAAAGAATTTGGTTTAGGCTGATTGAATGTCCCATTACCTATTCACACTGCAGTTATTTTTTGTAACTGAGTCTGCAGAAGTGCTGCATGCTATTGAATGCAAAGTAGTGTTATAGGCTTTAAGAAATTCAAATTAGAATATAATATCACAAATATACAAAAACTTCACTTTTAGATTTAAAAAATACATTTCTTTCATGTAAATGTTCTAATCTGTGGAAGGAAGGAAGGAAGGAAGGAAGGAAGGAAGGAAGGAAGGAAGGAAGGAAGGAAGGAAGGAAGGAAGGAAGGA
>JAOTQZ010001283.1:73122083-73132815 GCA_026546895.1 Pogonocichla stellata | reverse complement strand
GAAGGAAGGAAGGAAGGAAGGAAGGAAGGAAGGAAGGAAGGAAGGAAGGAAGGAAGGAAGGAAGGAAGGAAAAGAGAAAGAAAGAAAGTAAGAAAGGAAAAGAATAAACTTGGATCTTGACTATATTTTAGTGAAAATAAACTTTTAAGACATTGATAACAAATGCAAAAAACCTCTTAGAATCATGGAATGTACTGAGTTGGAAGGCACTCACAAGGATCATTGAAGTCCAACTCCTGGCCCTACACAGCACTATCCCCAGGAATCACACCATGTTCCTGGGGGTATTGTCCAAATGCTTCTTGAGTTCTGTCAGGGTTGGTGCTGTAACCATTTCCCTGAGCAGCCTATTCCAGCACCCAAACACCCTCTGGAGGAAAAACCTTCCTCTGACATCCAACCTAAACCTCCTCGACACAATTTCAGGCCATCCCCTTGGGTTCTGTCACTGGCCCCTTTCACAGAGAAGAGTGATACCACTGGAGACCTTTCCAGTTTTAGACACAGTAGTCCTCATCAGTCCAAGGAAATTCATAGAAAAATCAGACCCATTACCCATGTACGATGCCTCCAACATCAAACAAGTACCACAGATCCGTTGATTACTGTGCCCTGGAAGAATATTTGGAGGATGCAAAGAAAATACAAGACACTGCTGTATTTTCTGGGGTATCAATGTTTAAAATAGAGAAAAACATACACTGTAGTCTCGTAGCTGACCAAAAATCAGCATCTTAAGAGATTCAAAGATTTAGTTGTTAGTTACATTTTTCAGGACATACTCAAGTTTTCATGCAATAGGTGCTGGTTACACAACTCTCAGGAAAAATGTCTTCTTGCCAGCCAATTGTGCTAGTAGTAACACTAAATTAGTTGGCATCTATGCAACAGTTAAATGCCATGTAGCCCAACAAAAATATAATGTATACTATAGGAATAAGACAGACCTTGGTGATCCTAAAAAGAATGTGTCAATTGAAATTTCTCACATTTTACAGGATTGTGAAAAAAAAATAAATTTGAGAATAGCATAATCAGAATGTATAATCAGACTAGTAAAAAAAATGCTTCTGACATATCAGCTAGGTTGACATAAAATATTGGTATTCAGAAAATTGATAGTTCATATTTTTACAAAAGTTGGAGATTATTTCAGTAAAAGTATTCAAAATATTTTTCCATTGAAAATATTCCTTTCTAAAGCTTCTTAATGCGAAGAAGCTAAAATCCTTTTTCTTGCTGAATTACATAGAAATTCATTCTGTTGTAACTATTTTTCCATGCTATTGTTGAGTGTCATGCATTTTCTTACCTACCTACTTACCATATGTGAGCTGTAGAACTAGATCAGTGTGCTGTATAAAGGAAATAAAGGTGACTCTGAATGAGAGTGCATAGATGCTACTATGGATTCACACAAATAACTTATAGGCAGTTATAAGTGGCCTTAGTAAATAAAATTAGATTCATTCTTCTGTACTTGCCTTTTCTTTCTGAAGCTGACAGTAGAAAATTAGCTACTTTCCAAACTTATGTCATATGAAAATTTCTGTTATGTTAATTTACCAAGGAAGATACTTTGAGCAAAAAATATAGAGGTAGAATATACTACACCTGTGGAAGCAATTATTTTGGTATACGAGTAACAGGTGTAAAGAAACAGAGGTTATCATGTTTATCTGTATTAGACTGAAAATAATTCCACAAAGAAATCTAAGAAATCTAAGATACTTAGTGTATCAGGGGAGGAAGAATTGCTGTTATTCCCTGTGCATTTATTTTAGATTATATAATATAATTTGCTTTCTTCTCTTCCAAGTATTTAATATATGTACTATATATTAAATATATGTACTGTAATACAAGATGAGAAAGAGGGAAAATAATGCTAGATATAAAATAAAAATATTTTTCACAAGGGTGCACTCTTCATTGTAATAATACAAGTTCCTAAATTTGTCGAAATCGGGCTTGAGGTTGTCCTGGTTTGGGGCAAATTTGGAAGGAAACTTCTCAAAGGGATGTTTCCCTAAAGAGCGGAATTCAAATGTGCATTCTTAGGAGCTGCTACCTAGGAAAACAATTTTTTTTAATTAAATTGAAGCATTTTACAATGTTCGACACTATTCAGAACAATGGAAAAGGCTTTCATAGGAGGCAGCCATTTATTCAGCTCAATTTATCACTTAAGGAATCATTCCTAATACAATCCACACTCAAATTATTGCTTGATGAATCACATCATGCCTTAGCCATGCTGGCAGAAAGCCCTTCCCAGAAGCAGAGTACATTTCATCACCTCTCATCCTGTTATCACATTGTACCCTTTACCTTGTGAAGGATAAGAATGTCAGCCTGGATAAGGCAGAGGAGAGAGATACGGTTTCTTACAGATAGATAATATAGACAGTTGCTTATGCACTCCTCCACAGAGAAACAATGTAGATAACGTTTTCAAGAGAGCCATCAGAATTGTAATGGGCGCACAGTCTTTCCAAAGATATACAGATCATTATCAAACATTTCATATTTCCTTACATGTCCCCTGGGGTGCATGTACATGGTGGTGAGAGAAGTTCAATAACACACGCTGAAAACAAAACAAAGATCAAAAAAATTAGCTTCAGAGTCCTACTCTGCCTTTGATCCTAAGGGAAACACATACCTTGCTTTGCCTAGGCATAATAATTCTGCACTTGTGTAACAACAGCCCCATGCAAGGCTAAAGGCTTGAGAAAGGGTAGCTGGAAAGCTGTCTGGTGGAAAGGGACCTGCAGGTGCTGGTCAACAGCTGGCTGAACACGAGTCAGCGTGTGTCCAGGTGGCCAAAAAGGCCAATGAAATCCTCTCCTGTATCAGCAATAGTGTGGCCAGCAGGAGCAGGGCAGTGATTTTCCCCCTGTACTCAGCACTGTTGAGGCTGCACCTCAAGTCCTTTATCCAGCTCTGGGCCCCTCACAGCAAGAAGGACATTGAGGTGCTGGATCATGTCCAGAGAAGGGCAACAGAGCTGGTGAACGGTCTGGAGCACAAATCTCAGAGGAGCAGCTGAGAGAATTTGGGTTGTTTAGCCTGGACAAAAGGAGCATCAGGTGAGACAGTATGACTCTCTAAAACTTCCTGAAAAGAGATTGCAATGATATGGGAGCTGATAATTTGTCCCAAGTAACAAGCAATAGGACAAGAGGGAATGACCTCACTTTGCACTAGAGGAGGTTTAGGTCAGATATCAGGAAAAATGTCTTCCCTGGAAGGGTTGCCAGCCGTTGGAATTGGCCTTCCAGAGAAGTGGGGGAGTCACCATTCCTGGAGGTATTTAATAGATATGTAGACATGACACTTAGGGACATGGCGGAGCGGGGCTAACAGTTGGACTCAAAGACCTTAAAGGTCTTTACCAAACTAAATTGGTCTATGATCCTATGATTTAAGGGCTTTTTTCACACAGACACTTCAGAATTTCAGACAGTGTTGATGCAATCCTTATTTTCCAGGTGGGGAATGGGGACAGAGACATTAAATGAATTATTGGTAAAAGATTTCTAAAGTAGAACATCCTAACCAATATAATTCAATTTTTTTGACTTGTTTTTGTGACTGATGTATATGTTATTGTCAGCAAGTCGTTTCTTACTGTAAACTAAGAGGTTTTTAGTAGAATCAGACAAATGACAAAGTTTAGCTATGTTGCAGAGTGTTGCAGAAGTGTTGCAGAAACTTTATTTCATATACTGCTAGATTTGGTACATGTTAGGCCTTCAGTTTAGTGATATCTAAAGATATCATCTTGGCTTTCTTTTGTTGTCTTTCTTCATTGTACACTATCAGCATGGCATGGAAGCTGACATCCCTGCTATCCTGATGACAGGGCAGCCCATTCAAGTGCTCAAAATATCAGTGCAAACTATCCAAACTGATCTGCTTGATGTTGCCTGGAATTAATGCTGAAGCGTTTGCAGGAACTCTGCATCTGGAAAGTTTGTTATGCCTGCTTGATGCTTCTGGAACTATTAGATAAGATATAAGTACTTTTTTTTTGTCTAGGGAGACTGCATATAGTGTCAGTTTGTCTTATACATGGAGTTTTGTTTGTCTTTCTAAATACATTATTGCTGAATTGTCCAAGTGTACTACTAATTGACAGAGTTCATGATTGCTATTCAAGATTTCTATTTTTGATGGAGAGTACATGATTTCTTTTCTCATAGTTTTACAGTCTGTCTTGTAAAAAGGATTTGGTTAGCAGAGGGTGAGAGACAGATGCCTTGCTTCTGCTAATCTTCCTTACAGGGTCGGACAGACTCTTCCACAGGAAGCCTGATCACCTTGAAAATCTTTCTACAGTGTAGGGTACCATTATACCAGGTCATGAGGACAGACTGAGTGTAGCCAACCTACATTGTCTGGTTTTTATCAAACCTACTGTCTTTCTGAGGAAATTTTTTGTCTGTTTTCTTCAGAAATAGATAACTAATCCTATATAATTCATACTATGAAAAATATTTAGTTTTCCTTTTTCCTCTACCTCTAAGTCCATATTGCAAAATTATCTTCCAAGAGGGCATCAATATGCTACACTGTTTTCCACGAGAGCACCTTCCCTCAAAAGCCTCCATTCTTGGGAATAAAGCTAACTAATAAAATGTGATAATAAAATATCATCCAACATGGTAATACAGTAAGGTATGTAAAGTATGTGCTTTAAACATTCATTAGCACTGTGACTTTTCTCAAAAGTTCTTTTTAAGGAAGAATTCAGGTTTTGTTTTTGTAAAAAAAAGGATCATTTATGAGCTAGAGAAAAAACACTATCACTGTTTTAGAACATTACATACATGACTAATATACGCTCTTAGTTAACTACATAAATTGTACTAGTATAAAGTCCATTCTAGTGCCTATTAAAATATGAAATTTTCTTTTTTATGCAAATCAATTGCCTGATAATTTACAAATCTTTATTTGATTTATTTGATTTTGCTCTTCTCATTTAATCTTTCATATGTTAGGAGAGAGCGCTACATTTCCAAGACTGCAAAGAATATCATAGACATGGTACCACTTTGCATTACCTATCAAATGTTTCTTCACAGTTATAGCTAAAAACAGTAGAGTATCTCTCCAAAGGGAGACTAATTCTATTCCTTAAGTAAATATTTTCAGTGCAAGTTTGCAGGAAAAATCCCCATTTTTTCTCTTCAATTTGGATTACATGCAAAAAAAAAATTAGTAACAAATATTTTGGAAAGGCAGTAGCTGTGTATGGCAGTGGAAATGAAATTGGATTAACACAATTGGCTATTTCCTTTAGACAATGGTGTAGATCTCACTACACTATCATGAACAATTTTCATTAGCAAATTTGAAAGGGAAAAATTTAATTTTACTTTTTCCCTCTGTAGGAATTCATGCTTTGATGGAGCTTTTGTTGCAGAATTCTGTTAGCAGATGAACAATGAAAAATCAGGGGAAAGAGAATATCATAGTACAGGTAATATTTAAATATACAATCTTAGTTAATGGGAAGAAATGGTTATTTTGTATTTTTGGAAATACATTCATCTCATATAATTGTCAGGGTTTTTTTGCTAAGAATTTCAAAACATGTTTGACCTGCTAAGTCTGCCTGATTTATCATTTTCCTGAATCAGGAAGAAACTATATTTCCTGCTTACAAAGACATTTTTAAAATATATAACTTTAAAAAGAAGCATCCTAAAATAGTCTGTGATCCGGATGAAAACAGATACTGATGTCTTTCCCAGATTTCCCATACCATTTTAGGCACCAATTGCTCAGATTTATCAATAACTGACATCCATTATCTTCTGCTTGGCCCTCTAAGATGAATCATATCTACCTTTCCATGGAAACTATTATACAAATCTGCATGTGTAGCTGTTTCCTAGCTACTGATCCCCTATAGCATCGCTTAGCAGAGGCACCTGTGGCTTGTTTAGCTACCAAGTTGAAAAACGAAAATACTGCCTGAAAACCAGCATACAATACAAACAAATCTAAATGTACAGACTTAGCTTTTATATTTAATTGTGCACTCAAACATATTTGCCTTTGTTTTACAATTTTATGTAAATATTGCCACTCTGGTTGCATAGAGTGTGTATTTCCAATTATCACTTTTTCCTTCAAAAATATATATTAAATACTCTTCTTTTTTATATTAGAAAGACATTATGAAGCTTTGTTTGCTGTTATCTTTTTTTTCTACTTATAATCAGTAAAAAGGTAAAATTATTTTGTGGGAGTAACTGTTGCAATACACACAGGAACTTCTGGACTTGAACATACACAAATACTTAGAATGAAAAATCATTGGAAGAAGAGAAGTATCAGAAAACTTTAAGACACCACAAAGCAGAGTAATATAACTTATTCCATTTCTACTAGAATTCTTTTATTTTTCATGACATCTGGATAATCTGTCTGGGAGGCAGATCAAACTGTACCAGACATATAATAAACACTTCATATTTTTCCCATCATTTTACATTCTTATTATGTAAAAAGTTTATTGAGGACCATTAAAACAGAGATATTGGAAAAATGGATCTCTACATCCTTATTTTCCTCTCGTTTTTCTTCTACAGTCACCTTTCGTGTCACCGTGTTTCCCATTTATACTCTCTCTCTCTCCTGCTTTGTGCTAATTTCCCATTTGTTGGCCTCAGCATACTCTGATCAACAGGGCTGTTGTGAAACTTCAAAATATTTGTAAAGACCAGCTGAAAGGAAAGCAGATGTTCAAATCCTCATCATAAACAGACAAATTAAGGCAGTGTTCAAGACTGTTTCTCTATAATATTTTCCTTTGAGGCACTTTCTATGGTTTGCAAACACCAGATCAATTATGAGGGTGAAGTATCACAAGCTCTCATGCAGGCAGCCACTAAAGACACAGTATATTCATCTAGAAAAAATTAATCAAAACATTTTCTTTGATGAAAACCCTGAAGAAACATATTAAAGATATGAAATGTGCAAGGAAATAACATTGAACACACAAACATATAAAGAGATTGCAGTGGAAATGCTAATTAGGAGAAGTTATAAAGTGCTTGTTTCAGTACCTTAGCCAAACTCCAGTCTGAGGTTTTTTATGCCAGCTAAATCCATTGGTTGCACAAATAAAAAACACGACAAATAAAATTTCTTTAGAACTTGAGCTTGAAACTTTAAAGGCAAATATAAACAGATTCGTTTTTCCCTCTACTTTTGAACTGAATGCTGACTTAGCTGCATATTATTGACAATAAGCCTCAGTCTTTGACAGTGGCAAAGGCAGATGATCTAGAAGATGAAACACAGCATTTCAGCTCAATATAAAGAAACAGCAAAAGCAAACAAACAAACAAACAAAAAGGAATTTTTTTTTGTCTTCCTCCTGGAGTTGGAATTTCTAAAATTTAGATTATGCAACATTACTCTTTTATATAAATAATCAAATGTAAAAGCTCTAAATCATACTGATACTGCCCATCCACATTAGGAGATAGAATTTTAAAAATAATTCTTCAGTAGTTTTGAAAAAAATAAATTACAACTACTATTTTTTTAATTGGAGGGAGGGAGCTATCTTACACCTATGAGTCTATCTGGTGTACCTTAGCTCTTGATTTACTTCCCAAGTAAATGGGATCTCTTCACTTGGATTAGTAATTATCTATAAGTAGAAAATGATGACTAGATCAATGGAGGATTAGAAATTTGATACTACAAAGCTATCTCTATGACTTGCTTTAAACTGAAGTTATGTAATCCTTGATTGTACCTAAATCCCCTCACACTTCTGTGCACTCAGTTATTTTTTTAATCCTATGCAGAGTTACCGGAATTCATAACTCAAAAATAAACCCCCAAAATTATCTAAGAAATAACACACTAATTTCTAACTTTCATTGACACTTCATTCATATTTTTCCTCAGTCCCCTTTAAAATCTGATGCTAACTCTGCCTCATCGTTTTTCCTGAGTTTTCTGTTTGAAGAAGGTAGATAAACATAGCTCCAAATTCCTCAAAGTATTTCCCCAAGTGATTCATTTAAAAGAAGTGAAACCATTGGGAAGCTTTGAAGGCAGTTACAACTAGTAGTCCCCATATAGCCGAAAATAACAAAGATATCACCCCAAAGGAACTGCAAATTAACTAAGAAAAAGCACAATTTACAGAAACAGCTAAGAATTCAGCTTAATTTTCACATTTTCCTTTTCCCTCTCCCCAATAACACTGTTACCTTACACATCTGATTATTTTGTTCTCGTACCATCCCAGGTCTGTGTAGCCACACCTGTATAGTGAACTCTCATGGGATCATTGATTTACTTCTACATGAAGACTTGAACTGACACAGCCAATGTGGTGATGGGAGTGCGTGGCTGTGGCACACATTCAGGCACTGCAATTGAAACAAATGGTTGTGACATTACGCCCAAAAAGAATGACCAAAGAATACCTAACCTACCGTAAGAGATTAGGTGCTAGTAGTCTTATATCTCACAGCAATCTCTCCAAAAATTATTACAGCAAGCTCACTCACTGTGCAAAAGCCTGTTTAAATGCTACACACACACACACACACACACACACACAATTATATACAACTTACAGAAAAATAGCTCAATATAACATATTTAGTGAGGACAACCCAGATACATGAATCAGTAGAAATAAGAAGCAATTGAAGAAGGAGGAGAGGAGAAAAAAGGAAATTGCATCTAAACTGCGCTCCATTTTTCACCTGTTAGACGTATCTTTTCATGGTTAAAAAGTTTCAAAGGACTACTTCAGCAAAATAAGGTTCTCAGAAAAATTAAGAAAAAACCCAGGCAAGTATGTAGGAATCAATCTTTTGTGGATTGTGACGAAGGAGCTTGTCTACCTACTTCCTTTTTGTTTATTATCTAATATCTTGAGTATGGCCCTAAGGGGAAAATACAGCCTAGGATTTATTAATACTCCCTGTTACAATTTTAAGTAAGCATTTAGATTACAAAAATGATGGAAACAGACACAATGACCCTTTTTTCTTTCTTAAGATAACTTAATTATTTTTGTTTGAATTCCCACAGGAAACTGTTCTGTTTACTTTAATGTGAATATAAGTAAGCCACTAATCCCTGATGATATATTAATTTTAATCACTTGACACATCAAACACTGATATGTGAAGACAAAAAAATGTATATATATGCTTGGATGTATGTATGAAAGCATACAAGAAATCATATATTCTTTCTTTATGTCAGTAGTAACCAAAAGCCAATCAAATGGCTTGGTATTTATGGAATTAGATTAAAAGGAAAAGCTCAATATATCCATAGAAATAGTGGTTGCAAATCAAGTAGCACAACACTTTATCAAATTATAAGAAAAAATGTTCAATCAGCATAGGAACAAGAAACAAGAAATGAGCCAACAGTTGTCTATACCTACACCTACTACAGCATCAGAGCTGATTTCAATAATTGAATAATCATTGAAATGATAAGTGCAACTATATAAAAGAAGAGTCATAGAGGGAAGATAGGCATCTTCTATTTTAAATCCTATTAAGTTAGCCACTTTCCCTGTATGAATACATTTAAGATAAGTAGAAACAAAAAAATGTTTATAAGATTCTTTGGTTTTTTTAATGGTATAACTCTCCTGTGATTGAAGTTCCTTAAGTTTTGCAGTCTCTGGGGAGAGTTAGGTGCTTTAAAATGGCAGCTCTAGAAATCCTTAGGTTGAACAATGAGCCACTCAAAGTAGGTAAAAGAAAAACTGTATGTATAAAGCTGTATCAACTTGTTTGATGGAGATTTTCTCTGAGGCTCAAGTAACGCTATCAAGGATTTGTAAGCCCCTTCTGTAACTGCTCTTTCAAAGAACTGAAGAAGGTTGTTGCCTAGGAAAACAAAATTGTGAGAAAAATAAGCAGCTGGTGTTTCTGTACTTAGTAGTTAGGATCCTCAAGCAGATATCTTTTAATTTCTTTCTTAAAATGAAACAATACAAATCTCCATTCCTCAAAATCATCTGACTTAGTAGGTCATTCATTAAAAAATAATTGGTATGTACATATGTATGTATATATACGTAACGTCCTTCACCTCGTGGTTACCTCACTGGGAAGTGACCTTTATTTCACAGAGAAATAGGCCCTTCCTTCTGTTCAGAGCCCTATGCCTGAAACTGGGCTTCTGCCCTCTAATTGTCCAGATGCATCAGGATTTCTCCCAGGGTGAAGATGCCACCACTTAGATCCCTGGCTGTTCTTTGAGTGCCAAAGACCTCCTCTAAATAGACATTACAAAAGTGCTGAAGGGAGCTTTAATTTCACAAAGAAATAGGCTCCTGTTTGTGTCCGGGTCCCTGCGCCTGAGACTGGTTTTCTGCCTGCTAAATTTCGCCATGCATCAGGATTTCTCCCAGGGTGAAGATGCCACCACTTAGAACCCTGGCTACATTTGGGGTCACAAACATTTTCTACAAAAGGTATTAGGAAACTGGGAGGATGAGGTTCTTTTCAAAGGGAAAAGGGTCCCTGTTTTTTGTCCAGGGCCCTGTGCCTGAGACTTTCCTTCCGACTGCTAAATTTCCGAAAGGATCAAGATTTCTCCCAGGCTAAAGATGCCACCACTTAGAACTCTGGCTTTTCTTTGAGTGCCAAAAACCTCCTCTAAATACAAATTGCAAAAGTGCTGAAGTGCCATTCATTTCACAGAGAAATAG
>JAOTQZ010001283.1:73109380-73121983 GCA_026546895.1 Pogonocichla stellata | reverse complement strand
TTTCTTTCCGTTTTGAAAAAAAAAAAAAAAAAAAAAAAAAAAATCACTGACAACAAAGGTTTCCTAAGCCTAATTCTTGTCTGTTAGATTGAAAGTCTCTGAGATTTACATTAAAAATCAGAAAAAAGCCTGTCCAGTCCTGGCTTTCTTTATCAGACAAACTTCTTTCCTGGGAGCTAGAAAGTAAATTATGATAGTGCATAATGAGACAAAAGACAATTCTGAAAAGGGCTCTGTAATTGTATTTATGGAATCTAGTGTCTCAGATCTGCCTAAGACTTTCATTCTGCTTAGTAACCATCAAGTGTTCATAAATGTAGTTTTAGTTCCTCATCTTCTGTCTTCATTACACAGCAATCGTGTTTTCCAGTAAGAGTATCTGAACTCAGTGCTGCCAGATAATTCTTGAATGGCAATTTCATTTTAAATACAAAAAATATTTACTTCTTAAGATGGGTTTTATTCTGATATTATCTTCTGTTCTAAGAATATTGAAAATATATTTGCTTTTATTTCTTTCATCAATAAATGTTCATGCATTCTGCTTTCCTCAAATGGTAGTCTTGAGTATTTCAAATCTAATATTGAAGAGGAAAATAATAGATACACATCTCCTCGTTTTCTTTGTTGAGTAGGTTACTTTTATTTGTTTGATTGGTTTTTGTTTTTGTAGTTGTTGTTATTGTTTGTTTTAAGACAAAATTTTATTGTACCCTACTGTACATTCAGAGAGTGTTCTTAAGTGTAGGAGTGACTTAGATACCTAAGAGTTCCACCATGAGCAAAATAATGGAAATTTTCTGAAGCTTTTCTAATTCTATCAGTTTCTGAATGCTTTTCTCATCTGCCTATATTTAGTCTATATATGTCCTTAAAAAATTATATGGATAATCAGGGAAATAAATTCTCAAAAGATCATATACCATGGTACTGTCAAATTAATCTTACTGTATTTTTAAGAATGATTGTTACTTTTTGAACAATTTATATTTGGAATGGCATGGAACTGCCAAGATATGTATTGCTGAAGTGTACAAAAAAAGTAATCCTGAAAAGAGAATCAAAAGTCACTTAGTAAACTAGTTTCTCTCTAGAGATAATTCTAATTTTATGTGTTTTGCATAAAATAGCCTGTGAATTGTAGCTTAAGCTTCTGCTAGGTACTGCTTGGGATAACCTGAATTCTGTGCAGTAAGTAGGTGGAAAACCATCTGAAACTCATGGACATTAAACCTCTTGGCTACAGCATCCAATTACTTAATCTTCAAATTATTATAATTGGCAGATAGCTGCCAAAACAACATCAGTGGAAGTATTATACTATAATACAATATCCACTATATGAATAAAACCTCTGAGTCTTTTCCATAACACTGTACTTCAAGAATTCATGAATATTTTTTCCTTTTGCAACTTGGAATCATTATTTTTTTCTTTGAATCTTTTTACAAGAACTGATAGTCATTAATCAGAAACCGTCTGGTAATGATGTACCAGTAGCAAGACTTCTTTCTTTGCCTCCAGCAATTCTTCAAGTATCATAATTTTAAAGGTTTATGATTCATTATACTTACATGTTTCCTATAAGATATTTTACCAACACAAATGAAGTAATAATTTGCACATTTTCACATTTTAGGGAGGGGAATTTGACAGAATTCTCAGCTCTGCTCTGAATATCTTGTGCTTTTCTGGTTTATATACAAACACAGTCACTTAATATCTGTGCTACAAAATAATGACTATGAATTTTTTTAGAATTGAGAGTATTGTCTGTGCAGGTCTGCAGATACAAAAACAAGAGGAAATAGTGCAGTGAACTTTGTGTGTGGTTTCCTCTAGAGATAATAGCATTGCTTCTCTTGGTATGGAATCAAATCTGTGTCTATTGAAGATGCTTACATGTCAACATAATTAATTTTTAACAGTAGTGCTTTTGCTACTGCTAATTGTAAGCAACTTTAAAGAAGTTACCACACCCACCCAAAAGTTACTAAATTCCAAATTTCACTACAGAAAATGCACAGTTGTTCAGGTATAATTTATAGTAACTCTGTAAAATTACAGTTTTTAGATACAGGACCATAGGGATGACTTGACAACATGCATTCTATGTCAAATTAAAATTCCTAATGTAATTTAATAAAATTACTGCCAATTAATATTCATTATATGAGAAAGAGCAAAAAATGCTGTATTAATGTGACTCAGAAATGGAAAAAAAAAAAGAAAAATTGCATAACACTGAGTCATCTGAGATATCGTCAATCAACGAGAGAGAATTTTTGCAATTGGAAGGTTATTATGCTTTTATATAATAGTATTTTCAATTTTAAAAAAAGTATTTTCTAAAATAAGATTGTAGTCTTAATCTGAATTTTTGTCTCCTTTTCTTTCATGATATCTGACTTCAAAAGAAGTAAGAAATGTTTTCAGTAAATAATGTTTATTTTTCAATATCAAAATCAACTGCACCTCCTGATAGTACGTGAGTTTTTCATTAGTATTTGCATAGATAGATTGTATATTCAGTGTACTTTAATGTGGCATCTTCAAAAATATTTTCAAAAAGTTCTTAGAGTTTTCTTTTGGTCTTTGATTCATTCTTCGTCACTTAGCTGCAATGTTTATTTTAGAAAAAAAACCAAAACAAAAAAAACACAAGGAAACAAAACAAAGCAAAAAAATTAACAAAAACCAAACCAAGAAAGAAAAACAGACAAGAAAAACTTAGTGTTTTCTAGTATTATTATCCCTGCATAAAAAACCAAGAATTTCAAATAAAGTGTAGACACATGTATATAAGAAACTCTACTCCCTGTGCCACAGAAATGTATAGCAATATTTTACTGTTCTGTTGCCATTTTGAATTTTTTTTCACTAAATGACCTAGCTGAGACAGATTGCTTACTGCTGTGAAGAGGCTTATATAGCACTAATATCATATATGAAACAGATGTGTAGCTTTCTTCTTATATTGAGATTATAACTGAGCAGAATTCAGAGGAAGATTTTATTATGACATCAGATCTATAACAACAAATGCTTCATGTCCTGTTGGAAAGTATTCTAGTGATAGAAAGCTTCTGCTTTTGGCTTTGTAAAGCTGTGAGAAACACAAGCATCTCAAATTTCCTTCTAAAGATCAGTTTTTTCTTTTACTGAAATTTGGATTACTGACATAGTATGGGGATCCGGTAAAACAGAGGTGAGGGGAGAAGAATACATTCTAATAAAACCAGAAAAAAATATGAGCAATTTTGACAATGACTGATATGTTTGAGTTTTTATGTCAAAAGGTAAAATCACTGAGCAGAGTATAGGGGTGGCAAACGCTTTATGTATTACATTATTCATATTAATAATATAATTGACATTTTATGCATAAAATGTAGTTTATTATTTATATCTGTTTATTTTCTTAAGGAGACCACCATATAGGGGAAGTAGTGTCTATGAATGTAATATAACACATAAAGGTTTCTTTCTTATATAAATTAAAAAGAAAGGTTTCACCAATTGAGAATGTGAAGTCATCATTAACTAATATATTAAAATAATCTGACTCACTTCTTTTGTGTTTTAAGAGTTCATTATACACTTAATGATCCTGACAATCTGCAGCTCTTGATTTTCTCTGAAGGAAATGGCAAGAATTTTCTCTATCTGATTTATATACTGGTATAAAGTAAATGCATTTGTGATAAAATAGCAATTATTGCAAATGGAAGGAGTTTGTCAAATTCCCTTTCCTACAGTTTTCCAGTAATATTAAAAGTCCATTTCTATTTGGTTAGTTCGTTTTATTGTTAAAGGCACATTTTTAATGAAAACAAAATTGGAGAGTAAACTTCATCAAAATCCTAATTGAACTAAAAGGAAGAAAAAAATACAGTACTTAAAATTTATGGTCTTCGTGTAGTCTTGGAACACAAAATGTAACCTTACATAAATTAACCAGGCTATCAGAATGTTTTATTAGATATTGTTATAAACATGATAACTTATTTTTTATAGATCTGGTCTCCTTTAAGTTGCTTTCTTTTTCTGTTTTGTTTTAATACACCAGGCCCAGAGGACGTTCAATTTCAGCAGAAGTAGGGAGATGAAGTTATAACTCTCTACTCATTGGTAGTGCTAGTGTAATACATTGTATGAAGTATGGTATGAATTCATAATGGATTTGTGATCACATATAGTCGTGCACTATTAATCCATAGATTACAAACTGGGACCAATTCAATATCAGCACTTCTGAGATTGAAGGGAGAGGTGAAATTACTGTAAAGCCCAAAGGTCCTAATTTAGCAGGTACATGAGCATAAAGTTGTCTGCTTTTCATGATCAGTGCTGCACATGAACTTACTTTGAACTTCTTGAAAAGCAGACAGACTTTGGCAGAGTTTTGCAGTCTCAGTGTGAGTAGTGAAGGGCACAACATGCAGATATTCAATTTGTTTCTGGTAGCCATCCAAATATCTTCTTATGCAAGTAAATTATGGAAGTATAATTTAATCAGTATATATGATATCTAGTCATCTGTGCAACCCAACCATATGATCACTTGTCTCCTATCATTGCTCACTATCATAATACCACTCCTGACATACTCATTCCTTACTTTGAACCACATATATGTTCTGTTTTCTTTTGCATTTCTTGTCTGTGATCCTGTAATTTTGACTTCTTTTAAATGTTACTTTCAAGTTACAGATGCTTGGAATGTGGATTACCAATATTTTGAAGTCAGAGACAAAAAGACCTAAAACGATATCATTATATTACTTTCTGGAAGAAAATATTTCCCAACTGGAGATGATTTAATACTAGTACTGAAATATTATGCCACATTCTTGAAAGATTTTGCCTTTCAGAAAGTTGAATGCAGATAGGCCCTTCATCAAGATTATAGTGGGTTTTTGTATTTCTGGCAGGAATTATGGTTTTGTTTGTATGTTTGTTTATTTGTTTGTTTGTTTTAAATTCTGTTGGGATTTTAGAAGTTTGTTCACCAGATTTCGTACCAGTATGTCTTTTCCTAAATAAGTATTTATGGCTAAAAACTGATAATAACAAAAAATAACTTTTAGTGACTGTCAGTTGATATAGTCTCATTGAAGGATATGTATGTGTTGAATTTCTATGCAGTAGAATTTACTCTCCTGTTTTACTGAAAAATAATCATTAGTTCACTGTCAATTAAAATGCAAATATATTAATTGATTTAATTATTATAATGTAGTTTATTATGCATGATACATGTCATCCTGCTTTGGTCCTGATTCAACTATTGTATTTACCATTTCTGCTACTGTAGAATTTAAATATAGGATTTTATTTCTTTTGAAGGTATTTTATACATTAAATATTAGATAATCAAAGAGTATATACCCACCTTACCAAAAGGTAAAAAACACCAAAAAACCCAAGCAAACCAGTCCAATTAATTGCATTAAAAGATATGAATAATAAAGTACTGCAGCACAAAGGAATCACTGAAGTATGTAGTCAATCTCATCACAATATAAATAACTTGCTACAAGGAGTAGTAAGATATATTAATAAATGAAATTCAGTTTACTGAAACTATAAAAACTATCACTCTTCCATTTCATATATGTCTTGATAAGTCAGTGGAAGGACATAAACTTTCTTGTTCATTGCAATTAATTTTGGATTTTTTTAGCAGTATTTCATTAAGATTTTCTGAAGTTAAAGGAAAAAAGCAAACTAAATATAGTGTTGCTGCAACGTACTTACCTGAAAACTTGTTTTGAAGTTTATTATTCAATTAAGTATTTTAACAGGATATTAAAAATGTTACAATTCAAAAGTTAAAAAATAGTTTAAAAACATCTGAAAAATAAACAAAAAAACCACCCACCAAACCCCCAAAGAAACAAACAAAAACATGGACCAACAAGTAGCACTAAAACCATTGTAACTTAAAGTGTCTTGCCACCAACATACATTATTAATGAAAAGTAAGTGGGAAGGTTTTTTTATGTTTCAATTGTAGGTAAGGATCTATAATGATTTTGTAAAAATTCTTAATTTTTATTTGCATAATTTAGCAGCAGCATAACAAATATGTTAATGAACAATTAAAGCAAATATGCTGTATCTGCAGCTACAGGGACTAACATTCAAGCTAATGAAAAATAATCCATGTACTGTGGAGTTTTTTCATTAAAGTTATACAGGCTTAATTTTGGTTTCATGTTCTGCTTTTGGCCATAACATATCCCTGACCAATCTGGCAGACAACTAGAAGAGCATAAGAGCCTTTTCTCCTTGCATGGCCTTCTTAAAAGCCATGCAAAGCCTATTTTAAAATCTACTGTCTTGCTATAAAATTGGCTCTAAGACAGAAGGTGCACATGATGAGTTGACAAAGTTATTGCTACATCTTCCCTATAGACCACTCAGAGTATTTGAAGTGCAAAGTGAACTGATACATATGATATTAATATTGTTAGTAACAGCCCACAGCCTTCTCACTGAGTTTGCAAAACTGTGACTTGTGCTTTTGTCTCAATTTGTGTTGACCATTCTGAAGCCTTATTTTCACTTTGCTAAGCTAAGCTCTGATGTCCCTGCCCCCTCCACCCTTCCCCAATCATGAGGTATTGGAGATCTCAGGGCTACTAACCCCAACAAATATCAGTTTAAAAAAAAACCAAAAAAAACAAAAAAAACCACCAAAAAACAAAAAAGACAAAACCAAAAAACTCCAGATCTAGAGTTGAGACTAATCAGTCTTGGGGTAGGAAAACAAGTCTATAAATATGTACCACATACTCTGTACAGTAAATTCAGCTGTAACAGGAATCTGCAAAAGTACATTACAAAACATACAAGAGTAACCCAAATTGAATCCTAGAGTGAGGAAGAAGAAATCACCAATATCATAATCCTCCTGGTACGGGATTTCAGATTCTTGCAAATTGCTGCACAAGCACAAGAAAACTGAAGCTGTCAACCCAAGGACAGACCCAAAAGGAATGTTGAACATAGTACCTGAGAAAGAGATATATAATGGAATATGCACGTGTGTCTAACTGTAGCATTAGCACTGAGACCAGTAGGATTAGACTGTAAAAGTAGGATTTGTTTCCTATAATAATTAGATCTGGGATAAAAACAATTGATTGTATTGTTAAGATTTCTGTTATGCCAGCAATACATCATTGGCTTTACCTATAATATGTTTCCTTTTTTGCCCACAACAAGATTTTGTATGTAATAGTCCTGCACATCTGAAGCAGTTACAGCACATTATTGAAACTTCAGACTAAGTGAACCTCAGAAAACTGAACCAATCTTTCTAATGAGTATGTTTTCTTAGTTATATTTATCTAGAAGTTCCATGACTTTACAATCATAAAAAAAAATGCCTTTCAGGTGTTCCCATATTTGTACCTCTGGCTAAAAAAGATTAACAAAGAGAAAAGAAAATGAGTTTATACAGTCAGTCGTATCACTGTTCACAAAAGGTTTTAGCAAAGGATTGCTGTAACCCAGGATGAAAAATTACCTGCTCTGAATGCAGTAAAAGAGAGCATAGGGATGAACAAAACCCATTAATCTGCATATCCCAGCTTCTTAAATTGCGTTTAAAACCTGAAAATAACTCTAATCCAGGAGTTCAGAAAACATCAGTGCTGGCAAATCTGACCAGATGCACTCCCATTTTTAAAAAATCCCTATCCCTAATAGTAATATATTGAGACTTGTATGAGGTGTTGGTGGGATGATGAAAGGAAGAGGCTAAATGATTGTTTCTAAGTTATTATTATTCTCTTATTCTATTTTTTTTTCAAATTAATTCATTATTTCTTTTGCTGACAGCTTAGATTGTGACTCTTGATTTTATCTTGGTTCATCTCATCCAGAAATTAAAGATGCTAGCCATAGAGACCAATACATATGGTATCCTCCCACTCTGCCACTTCTAAAATTTAGCTAAGAGTTTTAGGAGCAGTGCTGATGCTTTTGCCTTTCCCTCTGGCTTTCTTAATTGCTCTTCCCTCTTGCGCTACACAGTGAATAATAACACATGACCTTTTACTTGGTGCTGCTTCGACATTGTGTTTAGTGAAGGTTCTCCCAATTATGCAGACTTCTGCAGACAGATTGCAGTGCTGACATTTCTATGGAATACCATAACTTCTGCAACATTTTTGTTTCCAAAGGGGAAAAAAAAACCAAATAGAGTGAACTTTTTTATCCCTTCTTTTTATTTTATAGTACTTCTTATTTAATCCAGCAAAAGCAGAGAGGCATTAATCTGATAACTTCGCAGTGCAATATCAAGAATTTTACCAGAAAGATCTGAAGCATATCCAAACTTAAGCTCAAGGACAAGGATGCTAATTCAGAGAACTGTCATTTGCTGCTGCAGGCTATGGCTTTGTTTGCCTGACACCTTCTCAGTGCATTTATTACCATACAGCTAAGTTGTGTTCCCAGCATGAGCTGACATCTTTCCAGTTCATTGATTTCAGAACTGTAGCTGAACATGTTCATTCAACAAAAATAATCCCTAGACTCTACAGTTCTTCTTTACAATTTGATTAAATCACAGTAGAAGAGCAACTGACCTGAGGGATAGTATTGATGCTAAAATTAAGTACAATAACACATTTAAATGCTTTTGTTATTTTTCTACAACATTGGATGCTGAAAGAACAAACAACCATATAACTCAAATTATTTTTGGGTAGCATGTCAACATGAAGAAAGCACTAAGATTCATGTGACAGCAAAAATTACTTTGAGTAAAATGCTAAACAGGATATTTGTGGTTACAAATAAGGTGTGTAGCAATAAAACTAAAAAAAATAAATTACATGAAGTGGATAGCTATCAAGAAGAATGAATTTTTGTCCGTACATAAAATATATGTGTCATAGAATCTAAGCAAGTGAAGGAATGCACCTTAGTTATGCTTGGTTTTTTATATAGTCATATTGACTTTCTTCGTCACATTCACAGATCATACTTTCAATTTTGTCATAACCAGAGAGACAACTACTTAATAACACATTACTATTTTCTACTGAATGTGAGTCTACATAATTTTTAGCACATATATATTTGTTTAATATTTCACTAGTTTACTTTCTGGACTAAGGCTGTAATAAATTGTAGCATGTGAAGGACGATGAACTCAAAGTTACTGGGAAGAAAAACTCATGAAGAATGTTTTGTGAAGCCTTTGATACGATCCCCCACAACATCCTGCTCTCTGAGTTGGAGACATATGGGTTTCATAAGTGGACTGCTGGATGAGGAACTGTCTGGATGTCCAGATGGAGATCAGGGACAAGTGATGTCCCTCAGGGTTTACCAGTGGGATGAGTACTGTTTAATATCTTCATTGATGATATAGACAGTGGGATTGAGATCACTGTCAGCAAAGTTTTGGACATCAAGCTGAAGTGGTGCAGTTGACACAGTTAAGGGATAGGATGCAATCTGAGAGACCTGGAAAAGCTTGAGGAGTGGGCCTATAGGAGCTTAATGAAGTTTAGCAAAGCCACGTGCAATGTGTTGTACCTGAATTGGGGCAAGGCTCAATATCAATACTGGCTGCAAGATGAGTGGATTGAGAGCAGCTTTGGGGGTGCTGGTGAATGACAGGCTGGACTTGACCCTGCAACGTGTTCTTGCAGCCCAGAAAGCCAATCATATCCTGGACTGCATTAAAAGCAATATGGCAAACAGGACAAGAGAATTCTGCTCCTCTGTTTTCATGAGACTCCATTCAGAGTGCTGCATCCAGCTCCAGGGTTCTCAGCACAGGAGAGCAGGTTCAGAAGCCACAAAAATGATCAGAGATGGAATAACCCTCCTATGAAGCCAGGCTGAGATAGCTGAAGTGTTCAGCTTGAAGAGAAGGTTACAGGGAAATATTAGTGCAGCCACTTATATGGAGCATATAGGAAAGATGGGGACAGATTTTTAGTAGGTTGAGATGGGAAGAGTAATGGTTCTAAACTAGAAAAGAGTGAATTCTCACTAGAATTAAGGAAGAAATATTTTACAGTTAGGATGGTGAAATACTGGAACAGGTTGCCCAAAGTGGAGGTAGATGCCACATCCCTGGGAGTGTCTAAGGCCAGGAAGGATAGGAGCAACCTGGCCTCTGGAAGATGCCTGCGCTCACTGCAAGGGGATTGGGGTAGATTACCTTCAAAATCCCTTCCAGTACAAATTATTCTGTGTTTCTACAGATCTTTTATTCTATGATCCTATGTTTCTGTGATTCTGAGATTCTGTACTATTCTGAATGACAATAAGATCAGGGCAAAGAACATGTCAACAGTAGACTTCTGCAGCTGGTTAAGTCACATTCTCAGAACACAAAATTTCCTTAGAAAAACTGGGCCAGTACCTAATTTTCAGACATCCCAATTTCATAAGCAAATTCTTACAGTTATTCTCAAGAATCTCCTGAATCAACACTATAGGCTCCTTAACATTACCATATGAATGATTAAATCAGCTAAGGAGGAACTACCATTACCATTTACTGATTTTTCTGGGATTTTTCTGCAGTGGTCATCATCATATGCACAAATTTCACAAAATCAGGAGTTAAACTTAATGTTTTCCTTGTGAGATAAAAAGTATAGTAAGTTTTAGTATAGAAGTACATAACAAATATAATAACTATTAGAGAGAAACATGGAACATACTTTAACTAGAATGTGTATCTGCTCTAGAGCTGGTGTTATTAAAAAAACCCCAAGACCAATAAAAGCTAAACAACAACAAAACCAGTCCCATGAACAACCCTCCTGCCCTACCTTTGAAAAAGAAGGGTCAAATAAAATCAATGAAAATACAATATAAACAAAAGGTATATATGATAAAAATATATTGCTGCAGTGTAAACATAGATATATCATAAATTAGTGAAGCAGAATCTATTTATTCTTTTTTTTTGCTTGTCAACAACACTGTTTAATAAATTTAACAAATTTAACAAATACTGTAAGTATGAAAGAACGACTCAAACAATAATTTTAGAAAGTATAAAGAGGTTTAAGAAAAGTACGCTGTATCACCTAACAAAGTTTCATTTAAGTTCTTTTTCATTTTAATCAAAGCCCTACTGAGATTTCAGTTTGAAAAAGGCAGCCTGTGAGAGATTCTATATAATGAAGACAGTTTATTTACAATAATCCGAGATGCAAGCAACTGTTAGCAGAACATCAGAAATTACATCCCCACTGTCTATTGTGAAAAAAAGCTAGTCAGCAACACAATAATAAACTCTGAAAAGATTGGAGGTTTTGTTTTGTTAAAATGACCAGGGCATCCCAGGTTGAATCTTTAACATCCAGTGCCCCATAATGCACTCAGCATGAATCTTTGGCCATTGATGGCCATGATAATTTATCTTTTTCTCCAAACAGCATATTCTATATGCCCTCTATACATATGAAATATATATATTATAAATTTAATTGTTATTATGTCATTGGAACACTTTTTCACAAGTAAGTCAGGTAGAAAAATTTGTAGTTGTTTCAGAGTGTATTTAGCAGATGTTTGAAGACATTAGATACAGCTCAAGTATTTGTTAGATAATCCTGGAATTAAAATAATGGGATACTCTTCCTCTGCAGTATGACAACATATGTCATTACTAGAACTTCTTATATAGCAAAAGCCATCAAAAGTATATAAAATTTGATTAAAGTTTTTGTATGTTGAGCTGTTATTTATCTTATTTATCAAATATCTCTGTGAGGAATCATTCTATACGTTCTGCAAAATAAAAGAGATATATAACTTATTTGAGAAATACAGTTTATTTTTAGCTAGAAACAACAAGTTAGAATTTGATTTCTGTGTAAGAATAACTGTTATATCATCCTATTGGATTAAATTAATTGGAAATTAAGTGAATTTTAGCAGGAAAAAATCCACAGCACCATTTATTCTCTTCACCCCAGCTCTCTTTAGCATGATGAACAGATAGCTAAAGTAATAGGTACTTTTACATATATTAACACATTGCAAATTTATTGGTGTGAGGGAAAGAGAGTCAATTCCCTTTCAAACTATATTTGGTAGTCTATTTCAGCCACCTTAATTAAGAAGCCAGAGCTCAGATCCTTTTGGAAATACAGTCTACTGTGAGGTAGCTGTTAATCGATGAATATCGAACTATGCAACCATGTTTTAAATGTTTCAACTGAAGGATGTGTGAGTATATCAACTTATACAGCAATTTTACAAGGGAACACTTATCCCTTCCTCTAAACTTTAATTTTTCCGTTTGTTGGCATTTGTCATGATGTCAGGCAAGTCTAGAACATGAGGCATCTGTTGCTTGTTTAGTATTGTATGCAAATATCCACCTTCTCTCTAATGTTCTTATCTCTTCATATTGTGTGTATAATGATAAAACAGGTTTGAAATTTACAACCAGAAAACATCTGGGCAGGCTGTATGGCACTGTTAGGGGTGTGTGTGTGTTTCCTCATCACTCCCCCTACAGTCAACCTTTAATACAAATACACAGCCACCTCTGCCAGCACGTAATTTACTCTTTTTTTTTTTTTTTTTTTTTTTTTTAATCTGCGT
>JAOTQZ010001283.1:73069045-73109280 GCA_026546895.1 Pogonocichla stellata | reverse complement strand
TTTTTTAATCTGCCTATTGAGATCTGCTGGTTCTGTTCCACTTGCCGAGTCAGAATTACCCTTGACTGATGCTGGCCCTGGGTCTCTAGTAGAAATGAGACAAGTCTCAAGTGGGATTACCATGTAGACCTGGGGTAAGCCAGGGCATCAGGGCTGGCCTACCTCCTACTGGGTCCCTGCTCTGCTCAAGACCCTGGGGTCTGGGACAAGAGAGGTGCAGGTCCCCACTGCACAAAAAAGAAAGGCACCTGACTCCCTTTTCTTGTGGTCCAATGTGACAGGAGAAGGAGCATATTATTTCTCCTTGTGTTAACTACCTAGGGGATTGCTGAGCTCCTCTTCTCACATGGCTCTGTGTAGATCAATTACTCGTATGTCCATGACCTCACTTTTAGAAACAACTTACTGATTTGCTCTACGACCTACTCACCTGCTGGGGAAGTGAGAGGTGGGAGCTCAAGGTGGGAGCATGACTCCAGGCTACACCCTCTCCTTAAGGGATATTGGGACTGAGAAGCCACTAATGACACAAGGAGCACTGGCAATGTTCCTGCTATGTGGCCTTCCCAAAGTGCTCCCGCCAGAGCTGCAGAGATGGTGGTGGAAAGAACAGAAAAGGGAAAACAAGCAGATGAAAAGGATCACAGAGAGCTGACAGATGACTCTGTGACAGATGCTGTCACATAATTGCAAATTGAGATTTGGATTGAGAGGGTGTGGGGGATTAAAGCAACTAAAAAAAAAAAAGTTATGATATTTATTAAAAATCGGCCATCTAAAGAAATACATACAAGTATCTACCAGGTGACATTGCAAAACTGTGGACAGAAAAAAAAAAAAGTGTAAGAAATCATATAATTGTTGAGATTTTGCAATACAATTTGAGGAAAGTACCTCAGTATAGAAGCCTCACTAATAGGTTATGAATGTGTAGTAATATTTTTTTCCTATTGGAATTTTTGAGAAAAAGCAGATAATGATCTTGATCTGCATGTATCACCAAGGCAGAATTAGTACTGATAGGCAAAATTATAAAAATGGTATAGGAAAGAAGAAATTTGGAAATTTCAAACATGTATCGTGATGAGTCTGGGTTACACATAAATAAATTTAATTTTTAACAGAGTTTCGTCGTGTGGAGCTAGTATAATAATTAAATAAGACAGAGTTCAAGAAGTATTTGGACAACTGAACATGGGTGTGATTCTTGGAGTATCCTGTGCAGGACTAAGAGTTGGACTTGATGCTCCTTCTAACACAGAATACTCTGTGATTTTGTGATTCTGTAATTGAAAAAAACAGTGAGAGGTAATAAAAAAGTAATTACACCAATAATAATAAATAAAATATTTTATTATTAAATACTTGATTAGGTGATGGAAAATAGCGGCCAATCATTTGATGAATAACATAATTGTAACAAAGTTTAGTCCTACATAGGTCTTGGAAGTATTGCACTTTTATCAAATATAACCTGTGACAATTTCTATTCCCCCATTTTTTCTCAGTCAAATACATAGTAACTTACTATAGGTATGGAGGCTTTTTTAGTGTCCTTATTATATTTCCTCCTAACTCTCAAATACCTGTTTCTCATTTTGTTGTGTCTGGCAGAGTTTTCTTCAAGTGATGCCTAAAGCTAAGTATGGTGCATGCTCATATTGGACCCCTTGCCTTTCTTCTCTCTTTATTTTCTATTTCAACAAAGGTTGATGAACTCAGAAGGTCAGGTGATGCCCGTATATTGGTCTGGCTGAGCTGGAGTTCATTTTCCGTCAGCAGCCCTCACAGTGCTGTGCTTTGTATTGGTGGCTGGAAAGGTGTTGATAGCACACCAGAGTTTTGGGTCCTGCTGAGCAGCACTGCCACAGCATCAGCGCTGTCTCTCCAAAATTCCCCTATCAAGGGGCTGGGAGTGGACAAGACCCTGGAATAAGACACAACCAGGCCAGCTGACCCAAAATAACCAAAAGGATATTCCATACTAAATTATTTCAGTCCAGATATAAAAGTTGAGGAAAGGGGGAGGAATCCTGGAGCAACCACTCTGTGTTCTGAAGCCCTGCTTCCTGAGAAGTGATGGAAAATTGCTTCCTGATGGGAAGTAGAGGATAAAATTACACTTTTTACTCTTTGCTTATGCACATTCAAAATCTTGTTTCTGCTTTGGCAAACGGCCCTGTCTCATCCTCTGAGTTGTTTTCCATCTTATCTTCTCTTTGTCACCTGAGAAGGGGGACTGATAGAGGAGCTTGGTGGGCACCTGGTGTCCAGACAAGGTCAACCCACCAGAGTCAGCTATTGTGGAGATGTGAAGAAAGGCTTAAGGAGACCTTTTTCCTTCCCTTACACACAAGGGTCCAAGACAAAAACTCCATGTCTGTTAGCAGACAGAAACTGTCATTTCTACTGGTATTGGTTGTATGCATTTCCCAAAACTTGTCCTCTCTTAAAAATGCAACAGTCCTCGGATAATACTTTTAAACCATTTAAATACAGCAACAAAATAGTATTTTGGCTATAGAAGAGTCTCTCATTACAGTGCAATTGTATCTCACCATGTGGAAATCCTGTGTAGAGTAGGCAGTGGTGTGGCAATAGCTACCAACCCTCACTGGCCATACCAGTGCAAGACACTTTCTGCTTGTGGGTGGTGCATGTGCCACACAGACTGCACAGCTGCAGTAAGACCTCTGTGTTTTGGGTGTGATAGTCACTGAATGTAATTTCTGAGAAATTTCAGTCATATGATATGTAATGAAAATATCTACCTTTCTCTTTATAATTGCTCAGGTGGGGCTCAAGGTGCAATCGCAAATCCTATAGTGTGATTCTTTAACAAATTATTTTCTTTCACCTTTTTCTTATTTTGATTTAAAGTGGTTGACCTCCATATTAAGGATAAAAATGAATTGCTAGTCACAAAATCCTCTTATTTTCCCATGTTAAATGTTGGGAATTCCTAGGCTGTCCCCATCTGGACTCATAAAAAATCTTTTTCTAAACTAAGTGTTGTTAATGGGTTTTTTTGTGTAATGTACTGCCTCAATTATTCCATAGGGTTGGGTTTTTTAAAAAATTAGTTTAGACAGTCTAGTATGACATTTGTAGCTGGTACAAATCTGTCTTCTCCCTGAGCTAATCTGTTCATATTCTTTTGGGACAGTCTGGAAATCACTATACTGTAAAGTCTGGGAAAAAAAGGTAGAAATATAGTGGCTAAAATTTTTAATTGAGGGCAAACCTCAGAAGACTGCTGATTATTGTTAGTAGAACACACTGTCCACAAAGCAGGTTATTTCCTCACTATTATTCCCCTTGATCCCACAGTATATCAAAGCCCATATCATCCTTCAAAACCAGTCACAATCTTTCCTTAGAGCAGGCTTTAACAAATACTCTCAATTACAAGTAATGAGATTTTCCTAGAGAACAGATGTGTTAAAACAATTTTGATATTAAGACTTTGTGTACTAACCTATATACACCTTCAAATATATCTGGCAATTACTAATTCAGCATTATCAATCTGAAAGCAGAAAAAGAATATTTGATAAAACTTATAATAATTTGTCAGCAATAAAGCTTCTTTAATAGCCAGGGGGAAACTTCCATTTGTGAGAGAGAATTTCTGTAGAGGGCTTACATGGCAAGGTTTTGGTAGCAGTGGGCTACAAGGTGGCTTCTGTGATAATCTGCTGGAAGCTTCCCCAATGTCCAATGGAGCTGATGCCAGCTGGCTTCAGGACAGATCTGCTGCTGGCTAAGGACAAGCTCATCAGCAGCAGTGGCAGCACCTCTGGGGCAACATATTAAAGAAGAGAAAAAATTATTATGCAGAAAAAAATACGAGATGAGAGGAATATGTGAGAGACTGAGGGAAACAGCCCTGCAAGACACCAATGTCAGTAAAGGAGGGGAGGATGTGCTACAGGTGCTGGAACAGAGTTTGCTGGAAGCCTGCAGCCTGTGGTGCAGACCATGGTAAAGCAGCTGTGTCCCTGAAACCTATGGAAGTTCATGGTGGAGCAGAGATCCACCTGCAGTCTCTGAAGGAGCCCACGCTGGAGCAGGTTTGCTGGACTTGTGAATCTTTTCCTGAAGGACTGCATCTTGTGGGAGACTTGAGCAGTTCATGAAAAACTGCATCCTATGAGGACTCATGATGGAGAAATGCCCCTGTGGGAGAGAGCACAAACTGAAGCAGGGGAAGAGCAAGGGTTCTCTCTCTGGAGAGAAGGTAGAAGCAGTAGGAGTATGTGGTGAAGGGACCTGAAGCCTCTTTCCTGTCCTGCTGTGCTGGTGGCAAGGGAACGAGGTAGAGAACTGAGAATAAAGTTAAGTCTGGGAGGAAGGGAGGAGTGGAGGCCAGGTTTTTTAAGGCTTGGTTTTACTTCTCATAATCCTACTGTGATTTGACTGGTAATAAATTAAACTAATTTCCCCAATTAAGGCAATTTTTCCCAGTGATGGTAACTGGAGATCACTCACCAGTAATCACCCTGTCCTTATCTCTACCCACATAATATCATCTCCCCTGTCCTTTTGAGACAGAGCGGCAGAGTGGCTTTGTTGGGGACCCGCTGTCCTGGCAGCACCAAGCCACTGCAAGACAGACATGGCATTACTTAAGTACCATTCCAGGTTTCAAAATAACAGGGTTTGCTGGAAGTTTTTGAGCGCCACAGGTTGCATTCAGAAATATGATATTTTATGATTTTGGAGGGCTGAGAGAAGAGTGAAAATGCATTATTCATACTGAACCTCTCATAAGACAGAGACAGTTCCAGTTCCTGCCAGTCTTGGCTCCTAAATCTTGTATTTCTGGGCTTCCATCTCTCTTCTCATTTGCCTTCTGTACTGCTGTACCACAGGACTAGAAAACCCTGAGGCTTATATCTGATCTGTGAATTCAGAGTCTGTATTTTCAACCTCATCTTTATTTTTAAACCATCTCTTTTGCTTTTGTTGGTATCTTTTTTGCAGAAAAAAAAAAATATCATTTTTCATTCCAAAATGTCTCTAAATTCTTTCAGAACTCTAGATTGTCTCTTTCCTGGAACAGCTATTCTTGTTTCAAAAGCATCTCAGGTCAGGAGTTTTAATATTCATGATGTCTTGACAGCCCTTTACAACAGACAGCCAAACAGAGATCTGTGAATCTCTATGTCCACTGTAATTTACAGCATTATTTGTTGAACTGGTATATGGCTATCCCAGCCAATCATAACAATTTTGAAGTCGCAACAAATGTTGGTGACTTATATATTGGTTCTAAACTTATATCTGACTTTCTGGAACATTACAGACAGTATATACACAGCACTCTTCTTTGGGGAATCTCAGCCACAAAGCCTAGCTGAAAATACTGCATTCAAAATTTTGCAAATATTGTTCACAGGCAAAGAGGAAGCAGACATCACATGAAAGTAAAAACATTAAATTGTTAGCTTAAAATAAGTATTGTCAGAGAAAAAGAAATAAAAGTGGTGCAGTTAAAATTATAACAGGCATACTCCTTATTTTGTCTCTTTTTCCTGGTGTTTTTCTCTAATTCCCCTATTGCTCTGAATGGTGAGTTGTCTTGCTTCAACTATGATGGTGGGTGGCTGGGAGTTGTTGGGTGAGTGGTCAGCATTTGTGAATCCCTCCCCAGGAGGAATATGATGTTCATGTTGATGTTTTCTACTTCCTTATTGAAGGATGTACTTGGGATAATTTTTTATATTTTTCTTACAGGCTTTTGCGCCTTTTTCTTTCTTCCTCGGTATGGAGATCCATGTTGTATCCAAATCCCTTTTATGTATACTATATCAAATTTCTTAGTTCTTTTTGTTACTCTTAAAACCAGTTTCGCCTAAATTTGGGTCTACATTTTTTTAACTGACCATTTAAGACTTATTTATAGATGCAGGGTCTTCATTGCTGATCCTATGCCTGATCTCTTCCCATTTATATTCTCATCTGCACCTCATTGTGTGTCTGCTCTCAAAACCTTTGCTCTTCTAACAGGCCTGTATTTCCCTACTCTTACCATTATTTTCTAATCACAGACATTGAATTCTCATACGCTGCCTGCTTGTTACAGCTATCTTTATAAAACAATGACTATCACGCAAAGAAAAACAAAAGCCAAGGAAATTAGTGCTAGATATCTGGTGAATTAGAAAAATTAGTCACAGCAGAACCAAGTAAAGTAAAACCACAGGAAAGTGATGAAGACACCTTCATCTTGACATCTTGCAAATGCCATGCAAAGCATATAAACAGATACTAGCAATTCCAATTGTCCTTGTCCTAGAGGGCTACTTGGTTACAATGAAGAGGGAAAAGCTTGGGGTTAGGAATCAAACCTATTCAGGTTTAATAATCCATAAACCTGATTATGATAGAGAGAAAAAAAATTGTGCTTCTCATTATAACTTTGGAATAAAAAAAAAGGAACCCTACCGTGTACTATTTGTGCAGAAATTTATCTGTTTTCACAGAGTAAAACATCTTATAAGACTTCAAAATTCTGAAAATTGTCATCAACTGTAGGAAATCAAATTTCTTCCCATAAGCTTTTAAGGTTGAGTCTTGCCTACTCTTCTATTTCTGTTTCTATTGGACCATCTTTTTTGGCTTTGTTGTTTGACTGTTAATTGCTTCTCTTCTTTCTTAAAAAAAACCTTAAAGTAAGTATCCTTTGGTAGACCAGAAAAAAAAAAAAGTTGTGATAAAGGACTTCTACTTATAAAGCACACAACCTACAAGAAATTTCATGGTGACTAAATTAATGAGTAGTTTTATTAATACAGTCCATATTGTGGCATTAATAGCAGAGTGGTGCATCCCAAAATACAGAATCAGTCTCAGTAAGTATTGAGATAGTTCTATTTATTATCAATTCTAGGCAGCAAAGAGTTTATCTGTATGGATTTCTTCTCCTTCAGCAGTGTTTACTGAAGTCACAGTGGGTCCTTTCCTGACAAGCTAAAGCTGTTATTATGTTTTTTGTTGTGCTGTAACTCCCATAGCTTGTAGAAATGTATGACAGGAGACTTACTGACTTGTTCACGGTTTACTGTGTGTTTTCTGTGTGACTGATCTTCTGTTTAAAAACATGTGATTGGTCACTTTGTTTTTGAAACTGCATTACAAAGCAGAAGCAATCTTCTGGAAGGAGGGATAAAGGGCATAAAGGGGATAAAGTACAACTGGATTTATTTCAGTGTACCCTGATTCTGTAGTATCTCAACTGAGATTCCTGATGTGAATGGGGAAGTTGCAGCCAATAAGCACCACACAAAAAGTCACAGAAGTGATAAGAAAACTAAGAATCAAAAGGTTGGTTTTGTTTTTTTAGACCTAAAAATTAGTGCAGAAAGGGGGAATAATGACAATTGTACTTTGTCTGTGATGATCCAGTGGGCAGAGCAGAAATCTCTTTCAAAACTCTTTTATATTCAAGTCTGTCTAAAAGACTGACTTGTAGCAGTTTTTTCTTTGTGTTGTAATTAAACAGAGTTTAGGAAATTGGAAACTTTTGCTGTCTTTGGTATGCTCATTTAAAGTCAAAGCAGCTCCTTTTCAAAGATTTTAACTGTCTTGGACTTCTGACTCAATAAACAGAAACAAAAGCAAAGCCAAAACAAAATCAACCAACCAAACAATTGAGATGCTTTAATTTAAAAAGTGTCAGGAGGAAATCTTTTCATATTTTATATTCTCTCATAATGTGTCTGATAATTAGATGGATTTTGCTACCTATTGTCTGTCGTTCCATTTCTGCATATCATCTTGTGATGATCATTCTGAGCTCTTTCAGTAGTTCCTTTGTTATTTTGGTTTCCGTTGCCATTATGTTTTATTTGTTTTCATTTATCCCTAGTTTTAGTTTAATTTTTATTTCAATTTATTCTTTGCTTATGATAATCTATTTTGGACTATGAAAACTGCATTGTAAATCAACTCTTTTGTTTTCTGAATATTTTCTTTTTAGTGTCAATTATCTTTTTCTTTTTTTATTTGTCACACAAGCATCTACGATTTTATCATTAGAGATGAATTAGTGTCTTTACTATTTAAGTGATCTGATTTTTTTTGTAGCAATAGGTGATTTGAAGTTTGTTTTTCTTTAGTTACAGATGACAGTGACAAATTTTAATTATATAGACTGAAATTTTACTTGGTATTTCTTCCACTTCTTTCTAGTATGAATGTGTGTTAGTATTACTAGAAAGTACATGGACATGAAGTACGTGTGATGTGTTTCTGCAAATACACTTTTGTAGTCTGTAACATTATAACTAGCAGTGAACATAGTTGGTGTGCAACTAATTAATTCTTGAGAAGACCTTTTGAAGCAAGACTTTGGCAGATGAGGAGTTATATGTGTTGTTTGCTGAATTCTTAATGGTCGACTGAAACAGTAAAGATTTGTCTAAATCACAAAACTTTGAACTATTTCAGTCCATGTATGCCTAACAGAGCCAAGTTAAGGCTCCTTAGAGACCTTCTTTTCAGTAACTTAATTTATTTTGTGCAAGTCTCCAAAACTTAAGTATGCATCCAGCTGACACATGCCACTACTGCAGAATGACTGAGTATGGTACTTGTAAAGTCTTTAAGGGTAGAGCAGGACTTAAGCAGTAACTTTCACTGTTCATTAATGGATGAGAGAACAAAAGCTAGGACAGGTATAGGGTAGAGCCATTTATATCCTCTTTGTTGAGACTAGCTGCATCTACATGTATGTACAGGACGAAGGAACAATTTCTGTTTTTTGTAGAGAGATGAAGCAGAATGGTAAGGTGCTGAAGATTTTGTTTTTATTTGTAACTTTGGCAGAACCCATAAGTTACAGTATCACATATCACATCATTAGAATCCCACTCTTTGATAAAAGAAATTATTGTAAGAGATTTTAGAAAAATCTACCCTATTCTTCTTTATAGCCACCTTTGACTCTAACTCATTAGAAGAAAAAGTTTCTTGTTGTTTGATTTTGCTTGTTTGATTTGTGGGGTTTTTTGGACCAGTAACCTTTACACGTTCAAAGATTATGTTCTTAAAGAGTGAATAAACTAAAATGTTATAAAGATTTTAGCTGGTGAATGCAAGAACCATAAGGGGGCTGAATGCAGTTGAATATCATGACCATGCCAAGCGATGAAGCATTTGTTCTATCATGGCAATTTCTGTGGTACATTTGATTACTTTCAGAGTTTTGGAACTATAGAACAGAATTAGCACTATGCATAACCTTCAAAACAAAATATTTGTATTGTGCATCTTTATGTGCATCTTGTGTACGTATCTACTCAAACAAACAGATGCACGTGCAAACTGCTGGATGTAACTTAAAAACATATTAAAATGAAATCAAGGCAGAGGACATATACACTAAGAATGAAAAACAATTACAGAGAATACATGACTAATTCCAGGAGCAGGCTGATAAAGAAACTGTTTAATGTAGCTCAGCCAAATTGAGGCAAGGGAATGCAGAACTAATTAGGCTCAAATTTTTATCCTGAGCTCTTGTGACACCTTTGGACAGTCTAAGCACTGGAAGAAGTGTCTTTCATTGTTTTCAGACCAATGACAGACAAGTTTCTCTATTTCCTCTTTTTGTCCCTACCATTACATTAAGAATATTGTATTCTTTGCTTATTAAAAAAATTAAGTGTATATGCATATTGTAGTGATAAGTAGAAGGAAAACATAAACCTCTATGGATTAGTACAAAAGTTTTAAAATTTGGAAAGCAGAAGGAGAATTTATAGTCATTAATATACTCAGAATTTACCGGAATCTTTCTCAAGGTCACCTGTCTGCAAGGAAAAAAAATTAAAAATAATTCGCTTTAATAATAGGAGTATTGTTGGCTGAAGGACTTAAAGACTACACGAAATGCTATCAAAGAGATTAAAAAAATTCAAAGGAAATACACTGTCCTTTAAAAATAATATGTTTTCCTGAAAATTTTCAACACATTGCATAAAGTTCTGTTGTAGTTAAACCCCAGCTGGCAACTAAGCACCACAGAGTTACTTGCCCACTCTCACCCTGGTCAGGATGGGGAAGAGAATCAGAAAAGAGAGAAAACTCACGGTAATAAAGACCATTTAACCAGCAAAGAAAAAGCTGCACTCAAAAATAAAGCAAAATAAAGAATTCATTCATTGCTTCCCATCTTCAGGAAGTTCTTTCTTTCTTAAGCAATTTATTTAAATATTAAAACAGGAGAAAAACGCTAATCAGTAGCAAAAGGAAAATAAAAACCCCAGCTAATCTGTGAGGAAAGGTAATAGAATATGTCTCCTGGCTAAATACAAAAGTTTGAGGAAATTGCTTCAGATCCTCAAGAAAAAAATATAAAATCATTATTGTAAAATCTAAAAAAAAATTAAGTGGAATCTTCAGAAATACTCCCAGTTCGTCTATCTCTACTTGTGCTGAAGTCAAGATGAGTTTATCAACATGTCTGAAAGGTAAAAACTTTGTTTCATCTTCAGTAGTGAAGAATGTTAGCTTCTGAATATGAATACTTCTGTACTGCAGAAAATTAATTCTTCAGGTATGCGGTACATCTGTTGCAGAAATATTTACTTTGTCATGTTACATGTAACTATGAATGATTAAACACAATAGGCGTCTTGCTTTGTTTTCTGCTTTGTTGTTCAAACTTGAACTTAATATACCATCTCAAAATGAAACAATATTACTATTTCTTCTCTTTTTCAAGTTTTTAGTAATATTGTTAATGGAATGAATATTTTCATTTTAGTAAATACTTCGTTCTCTTTCCCTTTAGAGATGAATAAGCAAATGATAGGTGATACTTTATTTGCCTACAGTTTCAATACTTTTTTTTTTTTCCAGGTGTCATCATTGCTCTTTTTCTTCCTATTTTTGAGGTCTTGTTCATTTTAGCTAGCACACTTTTAGGAAACTTTTTAGGAAACACTTGTCCTTTTATGACAAGTACAGAAAATATGTGGGAACCAAGTCAGTGTCTATAGCTATGATTATGTCTAACAATCACTTAAGTCAATTACATGTTTGACATTTCTGATCTTTTGTGTGGCGTAATTTTGAGGAAGTATGTTCAGCTATATTTAAGCAGAATAAGACTATTCCTCTTTAGTCTCTGTGAAAGTCACATTTTATTTCTGAGCTTCAGCAAAACTTCTCCTCACCTTCAGAGCTGTACCATTCTTGCTGTTATATTTCAAAACATACTGATGACATTAAAAATTACATGGTTTTGACAGGAAAAGGTAAAAGCATCATTCTATGTCATTGCTTATTCTTCACAGTGTGTAAAGTTTGCGGGATTCTAATTAATTAAAAGTATGAATTATTTCCAGTCATCAAAGTATGCATTGAACTTCTACATAGTAAATATTGTTTTGGATAAGTTCCTGAAGTGTTTTATATTGCATCAGACATTCTGATTTGTTTTACAGTAAGGTGTCATCAATTGAACTCAGACAATTTTAAGGGAAAGCTGGAAAATTTGGCATTTGTAATCAATGACAAGGACAGATAAATGGAAAAATATTTTTACTGCCACCTTAGAGAATAGTTTCTGGTATCCAGGATGGGAGGAAATTTGGTAGCTTTCTGGAATTTAGGAGCAGAAAAGGATTTTCAGTATCCAGATAGGCCACATGGTTTTTTGAGGGGGTTCTTTTGGCTCTTCTTCCTGATTTTGGGTAAATTTAGGGTAAACCTCTTCCTAATTTGAGGGCTAAAATTAACCTGCTGCTGAAGAATTAATGTGTTTCTCTCCATTTTGGACACTGATAGTCCATTGCAAACAAAACCTATTTTTTTTTGTTTTTTATTTTCCTATTAACTGTGACCCTTGGTATAGGACTGAAGTGTCTCTCTACTGGGATACAGGCAGATCAAACAGGGTGCAGTCTCATAAGAATTTACAGCATGATTACTTCTTGGTATTACTCATTTCCCAGAACTTGTTACAAATTATTCCCTTATATTAAGTAAATAAGAGAATTATTTTTTTTTCCTGAAAACAAGGGAAATTAAATTCTGTAGCTTGTGCTGGTTAACTCTGTTGGTGATGAGTTTTCTGACTTTCTAGCAGGATTCAGAAAACCTGGAATGCTGACATATAGCTTCTGGAAAAGTATTCCTGAATTATGCTTTAATAGATAAAAAAATTATAACTTTTATTTCAGAATACATGGTATCATTTCAGTAAAAAATCCAAATAAAACACGAAACTCACTCTAGTATTTGTGTCACAGTTGTCTTAGAATATGAAACAAGGTGGCAGGGCCAATAACAGGGTCTTCCTCTGTCTGGAGGCTTTCTCCTCTCCCCACCTATTACATGATCGCATATCTTAGAATGGTCCTATCTTTAAAAGAGGCTTTTAAATAATTAAATTAAACAAAACAAAGGAGACAAAGAAGGAAAGAGGGAGTGAGGTGAAAGCTAATGAATTTTAACTATGGTATAACTCTTGCACCTGTTGAACCGCTTCCAGTAGAGCATACAGTCTGTTGTTTTATTTCCCTAAATTACATAGTTGCTTTTCAGAAAAACGGAAAAGATAGAGCAAGTAAGGTTGTACAAAGTCTTATGAATAAAAAAGCACTTATAGAACTGGCAAATATAGTGAAAGAAAGAATTTCTTATTTTCTTGTAAATGTTGCGGTATGCGGTAGTATAAGTGAATAGACTCCAAAATGAATAATAACTGTAAATTTATCTATAATAAGCACTTTTGTTCAAAACACGACTGAGAAAATTGGTTGTTTGTTTGGTTTTTTTCCCCAATAGCTTTTGATAGCTCTTTTGACTACTCTGTTCATTGTTTATTATTAGGCTAGTTATTTAGTTCAAAGACATGGATGTATATATCAGACATTATTTTGGAACATTGGCTGGAGTAAGTGGGGAAGACCATGAGACACATATTTTACATGACAACAGAGGAGAGACTATAATTAGATATGCTTTTTAAATCTCTCAGGAGACAACAAAGTTATATGGCACTTGTTTTTCTTAGTTCTTTATTTCTGATAGCTCTTTTTTTTGTTTTCCTTAGCTTCCATAACTTCTTTTAGATTTATTTGCTCTACCATTCATCTTCTGACATGGCTGGTGTCAGGAAAAACGCAAAATGAGTGAGTTGTAAGGGAAAGATGTCACAGAGTTGTAGAGCAACAGAGCTTAAAAGATACTAGTTTAAGATTCCCAGTATAATGCTCTTCTTCTTTCCTTTAGGCAATTCTTTGAGATGAATTATGTGCTCTATTGATAGCAATAGATTTCCTTCTTGTGAGAAAGTAGGAATAAACAAATATCTGTATAGGTTCACGGTACAACTCAGAAATGGTAAACAACTAAATATCTAAGGAACATGAGCAGGAATATTTTACTTTAATGCTCTAATAGGAAAGAAAATCTGTAAGAAACACAGTGCAGCAGAATAAATTAAAATAAGTTAGGTGTCACAAAGGTAACTTTATATTTTATTTAATTTAAACAAAATATGAAACTGCTATAAAACGGCTCTGATGTGTTGAGGACCATCTGCTCTTATTTTTTTATATAATGATTTGCCTAAAATCTATTAAGTTCATTGTATTGCATGCTTCAGGAATTTAATAAGCCAGAATTATGTATAATATACAGCACATGACAAGGAATTATAACAAACAAGAATAATACTTCTAACTGCATATAGAAAAGAATGTGTGATTTTTAGGAAAAAGTAAAGCTATCATGACCTATTTTCTGTTGTGTTTATTTAGTAATTAATGTGTTTGAATTCCTGTGAGATCACATGTTCCATATTTCTGTATACTTGACACGAGGGAACATAGAATGATGTTAAATTTACTTGGTGTTTTAATATCATTCTGTTTTTCTCATACCTACCATTCTTAGATGCTTACTAAATTAATGCAGATTAATTTCTTAATAATGCATTACATGTAAAAAGACTAATTCTAATCTCATACTCATATAAACAATGCCCAACTCTGGTGACATTAAAAGTTTAGTTATTGGAATAAAAGACATAAGAATAATGCTTACATTAATATATTATAATAAATTACTTCATTTTAGTAGTACAAGAATATCTATTGCGAGGCTTTTAGACTCCTGTGTCATAGAATTTCAAAATATTCTGAAAAATATTTTGGAATAAATTTGGATATTGCAAAAGTTGCTTAGAAATTTCCTATTGGTGTTATTAAAGAAAACCACATATTTACAAATGTGGATAGCTAGTTATTCTCGCAGTCATATTGAAGCAACTGTGATCCCCACATGAAACAATAGGGTCAATCAAAGCTATTTTACTTAAAACTTTAGACCAGTGGTTAAATTCCAGCCCTTAAGATCAACATTAAAATTCAGAGAATGAGAAGGAAGTCAGAATACAAACAGTTTGAAACATGATCTTTTTTTCAATTATAAGCTGTTCATGTGGAAGTCTATCAAACAAAGAACTGATATCATTCTGCTTTCCAAAAGTAGACTTACATTGCTTGCAATTAACGCTGCTGGCTACCTTCCCTTACCTCCATTCCTCCTTTTACAGCTCATTAGCTGTATGCTGCAGCACTTTGGACTCTGGGACATGCATTAATTTGTATCAGCTGACTCATGTCTCCCCACCTGACTGCATCTCCCCAGCTGAACTGCAGCTGACATTAGCCTGAGCCCAAGTTTTAATACATTTACCTAAAATTAGTTCCTGATGATCTCCCTGTGCAGGAGTACTGTGGAGATAGAAGAAACAGTGGTCTATTTGGTTAGTAATTTTCCATACTGAGGGGAGTCTTGCAGATTAATTTTACTCCTTTTCTCCTACCACAGTGGCATAAAAAAAATTGACTGGGACAAAGAACTTCTCCAAGAATAATGATAGCAGTATCTTGATTATTATGGTATAATCCATTTTCCTAAGTTAAACTCAATTTACCTATCAGAAAATCTAAATATAACTGTGTGCCTGCTTTATCAAATTAAAAAACGATGCTCTACCTAAAGTGACTTCTTAGTTCACTGTGAAACTGCTTTACTGGTGCCTGTAAAGCAACATCTGTATACTTAATGGGGTCTTGTTAATCTTAAACGACATGGAACATGAAGCCTGACTGTCAATACATCCTAGTCTTATCCAGTATCATAAGAATGAATAGTATGTCTATGTCTAAACACTGAATATTGCTGGCATATAAAAGTATTTTACATTATTGTTTGTTTTTCTCAGCAAGTTGAATCCACTACAGAATACAAAATGAAAAACTATAATTGATTGATATTTATTAAGGACATAAACAACTTATAAAAGTACTTCTGAATTTGCAGGAGGATATTTTAGAGGATATTGAATTTTAGGGTTAGAAAAAAGATAACAAGCATTTTAGGCTAAGATAAACAAGTATGGTGCTATACTGTTAAAGATTTGAGTTAATATGTTTCAATTAAACTGGAAAACAAGGTTAAGAGTGAGCAGAAATAATATTTTTTTCTGTTTACAGAGGGTGTTTAAAGTTTTGTCTCATTTGAATTCTGAACAAATGCTGAAAAAAGTTGGTTTTCTTTTCTGAATTAGATACTTCCTCTTCTCTGCATTGTCTGCTATAAGCAGGTTTCCATCATCACTGGAAGAGTGGGTATCCTTCTCCCCTTTACTTCCTTTATCTTTTATCTTTTTTTCTTTTTTCTTTTTCCTTTTCTCGTTTTTCTTTTTCCTTTTCTTTTTCTGTTTTTCTTTCATTTCCACTCTTAATATTGTGTCTAAACAAGGCCCTTAAAGCATCACAGTGTTCTCAAATTATTCAGTCCACCTCTGGAGGGAAAAAAAATTAAGATAAAACAAAGCCTTCTTGTGACAAATATTAGAATGCCATGGTCCAGCTATGACCTTAGTACTGTGAAGTGTGACATATTTTTACTCTATATTTCTCCAAATCTGTCCTGTAGCATTGTTGTTTCAGGAGTTTCCATTTTATATTGACATCTTTTTTGAAGTGTAATATTTCACATTTGTTTTCACTGAATTTGAATTTGATTCCCCACAATATTTCTAAAATAATTTGAAATTACATCATTGCCCAATATGGTTGACATCATCTTCATATGATCTTAGAAGTGTTCTGTATCAGATCCTCAATGTAATCTTCAAGTTCAGACTCAAAGTCAAATTTTATCTTATATTTTCATCAACCACATTTTCATATTTTATGAGAATGTCACAAATAATTTGGTCCAAACATTACACATTTCACGATGTATCCTTGGATTCATTTTTTTCACAAGAACTTTGGTTCAGAAAGGAAATAGAAGATTCATTTAAATACAGTGACACCTTCCAATTCTGGTGATTCCAAACGGCTGAAATTTATGCAAAGGATTCAGTGGTATTCACTATGCCTTTTGAGACATTGGCAGCTGTTTTTTAAATTGAGAAAACGTCATGAAGTTGCTCTGTAATGTTTTCTGTGATTTTTTTTAATTCCATTTTTTACAGAAACATATGCTGCTTTTATAAACTATGAGGTTGTGTCTTTTTGCAACTACAAAAAATTATAAAGGGAGAAATGAATACCAATGCCACTAAGAAATCCAAATGTTCAGAATACTGCAAGCTTGTAATAAAAAACAGAGTAAACAGCAACTGTTGACGTGTTATGTTTGGTCTATCTAATTCTCATCTGTTCAGCTCTCGGGAATATATCCTCTTCTGACCAAAAGTTACAAAAATATTTTCATGTGTTAAATAAATATAGTAGTACTTTCTTTCTTGTGACAGGTGTGTTTCATGAAACTGCAATTCACAGTGTATGGATACACTACGGATAAGGTACCTTTTATGTCTTTGTTAGATTTTCTCAGTTCTGTATAGTGCTCATCAGTTTTTCTTTGACTCAAATGTTACTTGAAGAATGACTTTGGCTAATGGAAGTATCTTACAGGACAACGTGTTCGGCATTACATTGATTCTTTTTCCTTCTCCATATAATTTGGACTCCAGAGCCACTGTAGATGAAAATGTGACAATCTCACTAAAAGTCCAATGTTTTTGGCTTCAGGCCTCATACACTCAGACACAAGTTAGAATTATTATACAAATAACAGGTAGAACATACACCAATTTCTTGGTGTTGGTGTAATTTGGGATTAACTTCATGACAATTCTTTAAGTTACTCAGCTGTAAACCAAATTAGTTAAAGATTTTATTACAATATTCTCCCTGTTATGAGGATGAAATTTGTAATAACCAAAATGAAGGAAGAAAAATCTAATCTTCTAACTTTTATGCTTGGTCTCTGGTGAAACAAATTTCTGAACCTTTATATCTTATTATTTTTGGTCTACTAATATCTCATGTTCTGAGAAATGGACAGTAAAATTATAACCTATGGGACCACACCTCTTGTTTGGAATAGGAATTGAATCTACACAATCTTCATGGTATAACATTGTCACATAAAATCAAATTTTAAGAAAAAATCTCCGGAGACAGGTGTGGGAAGTGCCATTAATGAGCAGCATTAAATTAATTTCATACAATCCAATAGCTGACGTAAGCAATTTTAAAATGCACTTTTTATACTAAGAGTGATAGAAGACTAGAGCTGTGCTGTCAGCACACTGAGGGTGGTTAGAAACTCCTGGATTAGTAGTAAGTGTCCCTTGCATGTGGGCAGAATTATGAGTAGATAAAAATGGCCATCATTGTCTTAGATTTTTCTGTGTGTATAGCAACGTGTGCAGTATTTATATTTCTGCATGGTGAAAATGATATTAATGCATCTGAAATCACATTCAGTATTTTGCTATATATAACCAGGTTAAACATTTACAATGAAAAAGATTGTCTAGCAGTAGGTAGTGTGCCTATACCTTCCAAATTTTTGTAAACTATGATAAACTTTTCTCTGTTGAACACAAACCTTATCCCTAAGCTCTCCAGCACTATAATATTTCATGCACAGTAAAGACTTATAGAAACAAATTTCTTCCTCTATAGAAATATGCTAATACTTATTTTATCACTTAAAATAGTCAAACAATATAAATGTGAAAGTTATAAACACATAAATCAAAAAGCTTAATAGAATATTTGTTTTAAATTTTAATGATTTGCCACAGAAGAGCATCAGAGCTATTTATATATATTTTAAACTTTATGACAACCAATTTAATTGGAATATTTTTCTTTCTATTGTGAGACATATTTCTTAGTATTATTTCTAAACAGCTTTAAGCATACTGACCAAGCTGCCTCAGAGACTGTATATATATATATATAGATAGATAGATACACACACACATATATTAAAAAAAAATACTTATGTTTTCTTCAGTTTTTAGCTGCTAGTTAGTACCTAAACAGATAAGGGTATATTACAATTCCAGTGTTGCTTCAATTCTCCTCTATTTTCTTTAAAGACTCAAGTGAACTTGTACAGCTATTGTTAGAAACTTAAAAGTTTAAAGTTTTTTTGCACATCAGACCATCCTATCTAAGTAGATTTCTAAGTATAAGGAGTCAAAAAGCAACATAAAAAGTTACTGCTAAATGCAACATGGAAGACGACAAACTATTGCATGCATCTAAACCTATTTCCTTTTTAAAATTAGTGTATAAGCTAAGGAAAATCATTAGATGAACACCATAATAAACAGAAACGTACATGAGATTAGCTGAAAATTATAAAGAATAAAAGTGAACTAAAAGTAATCATCATAAACTGAGAAGTTTTTCTGAACTCGTGCAGGTTTTTCCTTCTGAGACCAGCACATTTTACATGTGATTAATAAAGAGGTCGGTCATTAAGGTAAAGATACTGAGATAAACTTTAGTGGGTTTTCTGTAGAAGAAAAATATGTGTCCGATATTATTTTTTTTCAGTTCTAAATATCACAGTAGGAGATTAAATCTGTTTTGAAGCCCCATTCCCCTGCCCTGAGATCTGTGGAGAAAACCTACATTACAGACTGAGTACAAACAAACAAAAAGCCACAGACAAAACAAAAAACACAACCAACCAAAAACCCCAAGCAGCCTACCTTTAGATGTTCCTGCTTTCTTAGATGAGGAGACAGTCTCAGATCTTTGTATCTTTGTTGAGAATTGTACATTCAAGAAGAAGCAGGACCCTCTTATCTGATTATAGGCAAGTAGACCAGGCTGAAATTGCTACCTGTTTACAAGCACAGGGTAAGAGCTTGGCTATTGGGCAGGGCACACCACCTGAGTACTTATTTCTCACCTCTGAGGAATAAGGGGTTGAAAGCTTCTAAAGTAAACCTCCTGAACCTATGACTGTAAATTTCATTTTGGTCATTTGGTGATAGAAGGACTGGAAGAAGCAGTCTATATTCAAGTCATTCATTTTACTGTTTTCATGACAGGAAATATTTCCATGGCTTGGAAGTTTTTATAAAAAGGGAACGCTGAACTGAAAGAATCGGTTTACATTTCTCCAGATTATACAGAATCAGTTGTTTAGCCTCTTGGAGGAAAATATTTTTAGCAGTAGTGTGTAAATGAAACCTTGAAATTATTATCAGAGAAACAAGAGTGAGGCACAGCTATTATCTAAAATATTTGTATGTCTGCATAGAATTGTAGAAACGTATACATAGTAAAATACATCAAATGTGACTAAATTTTAAGTATCTCTTGACATATGTACATATAAAATATTTCACTATGGTAAAAGAAAAAAACTTGAGATTCTCACATTTTAGGAATGTAATATCACTTATAAGCTGATAAATCATTAATTAACTTGTGTAGAGACCAAAAGATACAGTTTATGATGTGAAAATGCCATGGGATGTTGATTCTTGCATTAAATCTGCATGATCATTAGACTTTTAGGTAATCAGTGCTTAGGGAGAATTGCCATCACAATCTGACAGCATAAAATTTAACTAGACTTCAAACACAAAGGAAAATCCCTTTTTATACATGCTTCTGTCTAAGAAGTTGTGGTGCATCATGCAGCATTTTTTGACAAATTAAACAATTACAGTTCAAACCTATTTTGAACTGAACAGAAGCACTTAATTGACAGAATTCAAAGTTAACCTTAAATTTAACTGCACTTTCATTCCTAAAAAAAAAACCAAAATAATATGATTCTTTAAATTATTGTTTCCTTTTAATCGGTAAAAATTTTAATTAAGGTTCATTGGTCAGGGATTTGAAGGGAAACAAGTTGGGTATTCACTTAGATTCTGCTTTTCAATGAAACTAAAACAAGTATTATATGAGGATTTGACAGTATGTCTACTTCTTGCTCTGGGAGACTTCCCAATCTTTTAAGAGTTTCATGATGATAGCATGAAATTTTTTTATCTTTGGAAGTTTAATTTGCATGGGCTAAAAGAATGGCTCACTCTAAGTTCCAAAATTCACATTATATCAGTTTACAACACGCCGCCTTTTTAAAGAAATCTTCCTGCAACTACTTTATTAAAAAAAGCCTTGCAATTTTTGGTTGTTGTAACCTGTCTTAATTGGATTCCTGCTCATGTTCTTTTTTCCATCTCTACTTCCTATTACACAGATTTTTATATGCTCTTCCAATCACAGTAATATCCAGCTGCTGAAGGTTTTATTACACAAAATATTTCTCTGGTGGTTTGTGTTGGTATGTGCTCCAGAGTATGAACAACTGATAAGGATGCATTCCAAAACAATTAATTTAGTCCCATCCAAGTAGAAAATTAGTTATTTTAATATATAAAGAGTATTACTCGTAACTTATCTGTTTACTTTCTCATATGTTCTCAATAATTGAATTATACATATATTGTAGCACTGCCTATATACTCTCCTCCTTACACGGATTTCTTTTGAACTAGTATATTACTTAATTTTTTGTGAAAATAAAATGCATAGTCTCACTTTATAGGAAGCTTAATAATTTTGCTAGCCAGTCTGTATGACTGTTAAATAAGATTTTTAAAAGTGCTAATTTTTAAAGATGTTAACGGAGTAACTGTTTTACAAAAAGCCTATGGGATGATGTACAATTTGGTTTTCAAATAAATTTTTTATTTTGTTTCATTATGTAAAGACACTTAATTTAAAGTGAGATTCTCTCCAAGAACAAAGACTCTCTATTATCAACAATTAAAAGAAAATATTTCATAAGTTGTGCTAAAAGTTAAGCTCTGTCTCATTTGTTCATAGCAAATGCATATTTTTCATGCAGTAACAGTAACTATTCATTCTGTAATGGAGTCCTGGTAGCCAGAGCTTTGAGGTGTGTTATCGTGGACCTTCCTGGAAGTAAACAGGTACATCAAATTTGTCTGCACCTTTAAAAGGTGCTAATTTGATCAGAATGTAGAATGATGCTCTTTTTAAAATTTAACGATCAGAAAAAGACCATCCAAAAAAATAGGGCTTGTGAAAAATATGTCTCCTCATTGTGATTATTTAAAGTTTCATTTTCCATGTCCAGCAAATTTCAATGGTGTTATTGTGAAGACAAACTCCACTGTTGGCCTCTCCAAGTTTCTTGGGAGAACTGTTTCCCTTAGTCGTACTTGAAGAGTGGCCTGCTCTTGGTTTGTGCTGCAGTCTCCATGCTCCTGAGACACAGTCCCTCAACCTGTCTGTATCCCTCTAGAAAGTTTCTTTAGCCTCAATTTCTTCTGTTATTATTAAGAATGTTATTATAATTAAGGGAACCAGATACTGAATGCTTAAGAATATCAAAATTAAAATTGTCCATAATTGTACTTCATTCTATATCTATAATTTCTTCAGAATTAGCTATTTCTCTCCCCCCTCACCTTTGTTTTTGAAATCAGAAAATATATTTTTGAAAGATATTTCTTTGATAAGGCAATATATGCCTCTTTGGTTGTCCCTTTGTTGTTGCTAAGGTTATTAAATGAATGATGTGCAATCTAGAAGTAAACACTATATGTAGTTTCAATAATGTTCGAGTATATGTTTCAAAAAGATGAAAGCTATGATGCTGAGATTAAAATACAAAGATACTATCTACAAAGGTACACTGTTACTCTTGATCATAATTAATTATTTAGCAACATTTTCCCCTTTAGTTAATATTCATTAACGTTTCTTTATTATTATTATTAATAATATTGTTAATATTCCATTCCATTTGTAAACATTCTTACTTCTGTGATCTTCAAGCCAGAGTTATTGGGGAAAATGATCAGGAAAAACCTCTTGTATCAGCTGTAATACTTCTAGAGTAAAGAACCATTTTGGAAATTAATATTTTTTTTAAAATTAGATGCACTTTAATCAAAGAGTATTATATTACTGTAAATTAAATAAGGAATTTTATATTTGCATTGCTAAACTAGCTGAACATATGTAGCATCATCTTTTTGCTGACTTAAAAGCAAGCTCAATAGAGCTGTAAACAGATTTTTAAAGACATTTACACATATGTCAAGTAGGTAGTAAAAGTAATCAATATAGTTGCACAGAGAGATGTTAATATTTGTGAGCTTGAAAGAAAAGTACTCTAACCTAATTCAGCATAGGGCCTGCCATCACACCAAAGAAGCTGCTGACTGATCTGGTAAACATTTAGTTGGTTATCCAGTAGTACAGGTCTCATGTTCTGCTGAAAAACTTTTTGCCTGGACAGACAGGCTCACCTCTCCTGAAACTAATAGTGTTGCAGTGTCAGGTTTTCAGAGGGATCACAATTTCTAAGCATTATCTAGAGATCATGGAGGAGCTGGAAGTACCCACTGCTGCAGAATCACCAAGACAGAGACTGAAGGCCCTGGAGGGTGACCTGGGGTCCTGGTCCATGGGTGGGATGAGGTGGGAGCTCCAGGGGGCTGAAAGAGGGTGCTGGGCTTCGGGCAGGATGAGAGGATGAGCCACAGGGACTTTGCAGGCACAGTCAGGCTGGAGGTGCCTGAGGGTTTGGGCATACAAATTACTAAATCCCTGTTTTAGAGCAGCAGCACTTGGCACTGGTTTTACAGTAGATAGTAAACACTGGATTGGAAAGTGCAACAGAAGGATGAAGGCTCTGATATCTGGCAAGTCCTGTGTTCCTCTAGTTTCTTCTTTTTTGATCATCCTGTCTGGCTTCTCATCCATGGTGCTCTAACAAGCTTGTCATAAAATGGGTTCTAAACCTTCTGCCAATTCTCCATACAGGAGAGTGATTTCCATAAAAAAACAATTGGCAATTGATTCTAATAGAGTCAGTGAAGTTATTGGTGTTTAAAACCATTTGAAGTAGGAAGTTTTCACTCTTTTGGCATTATGAACTTTAATTTCCCATTTCATTCTCCCCATATGGAGCACAAGAGAAAACAAGAAGCTGGGAAATGAATGATCAGCTCACTCCAACGGCTGTCACAGATTGCCCAGGCTTTCAAACATGCAAAAAATATCCAAAAGTCCTGATAGAGTCTTATTTCTCTCATACGTGTTCTGAGATCTCCATTAGAGATCAATATTCCCTGGAATATAGACTTATATAAAAAACCACAACATTATTAACATAATCCTGCTGTACAGTTATGTTCTATAATACAGGTATGTGTTATCCTTTGCTTCATATATAAAAGTAAAGCAAATTAGATTACACTGAATTTATTCCATAGTTTTGTGCAGTTCTTTAGTCAAAAACTGCCATTAAATATAGCCAGTAATATTCTGTAGCCATTTTCACTCTAGTCTAAGGAATCTGTGAAGCTCTGACTAATTTTCCTAGCTATCCCTGACTACAGTATTCCATGGTTTGGAGAGTTGCACGTTGCTTGCTAACACATGCCACAGAAGATTGAAAAAGAAAATACAGAAAAATGTATATGTATCTGATAAGAGGTCTTTTTCTGTCCATCACAAAGCCTATATAATTGGAAACTTCTAAGCTGAAAGCCCCTGATGATTGTGAGCTTGAGAAATCTAACATACCGTTAGCAAGCTAATGGGTGAAACATCTCAATCTGCTGGAAGGGACAGAAGCAGAACTTTGTGCTAGACCATTAATTCAGGAGATACTTCTAAATCCTGTTATTGCTTTCTGATTTGAATATGACATATGCAGCATTATTTATGATTTGGAAACTGTTACATAATTAGAGACACGATTATCTTTTGTAATCTGCAGATTTTTTTTCAATCCTACTGAAAGAATAATTTATTACACATTAAAATTCATAGCCTCATACATTTCCTTAGAACTGTACACTTGTTGGACATACCTACATTTATCTGTGAGGTATATACCCCCCCAAATTCATAAACTATTAACAGAAAAATATATGCCAAACTGTATTAATTGTTTGATTCAAAACTGGGCATCAATTCCTTTTCCATATTGGAACCCGGATTAATTTGCCAAACTCCCCTTCAGATGAATTAGTTCTGCATAGCCTATAAGATATCTCTTAGATTAATGTGTCTCCAGCACATTACCCATAATGATGGTCAAATTAATTCATTAAAACTTTGACCATCTTTAGAAATAATGTCCCCAAGAAACATTAATCAAGGAGATACTTCATATCATATTCTATATAACATTGAAGCTAAATTACTCTAAGTAACTCTATTAGAATTACAAAACAGTGTTTGAATCACTGAAACATATTTCTCAACTGAAAGTAATCCAATGTTGTTGTTATTATGCAGTCATAGTAATATTTTGTTGTATAGAGGTGACTGCCTCTTATAAAGGATATGGGTAGGACATACCAAATACTTACTGGAGTAGTAAAACAGACCTTAACATTAATAACTCTTTAACATTAATACTTTTTCGGTTCTGGATGGAAACATTTGACCCTCCAGGGAACAAACAGAAATAGAGTTTTAAAATGAACTGAAGTACAGATCAATAAACTAATTCAGACTGGCATCAGAAATCAAGATATAATGTTCCTCAATTTGCAATCCTACAAGAAATATAGGATACATTAAATTTAACATTTCTGTGTCTGACTTAGGTGTAGCAGTTACTATGTTCTTATTAACAGCTTTAAATAAATCAATAGAACTTTTTTCTAAAAGAATAAGATTTTTTTTCATTTATTACTCCTATAAAAATGTTTGAAGAAAACCAAACAGACACCTTTGCATGCAAACTAAAGATACTTTAAATTATATTGACAGTTCAAAATCCCATGTCAAATTTGCTTGTGTAATAACATGATTTGTCTTCAAATTTGTCATATTTATGCTTTAGCTAGCAACTAGTTATGTCTACCTTTAAGATGTGTAACTTCCATGAAAGCCATTTTTAGTATTTTGTATTTGGGCGAAAGAAATGTTGGTACTCAGTATGAAAAGTTTTATTCTTTCCTGATGGTAGTTACACATTTACTTGCATTGTATTGTTGCCTACCAGTGGAAGTACTGTTAAGCAATTTGCAGTTTCAAGAGCAAATGAAATACACTAATATTGAAAACCAAGACTGGTTTGGTGATTAAGGCAACCAATGCCATAACCATAGGAATTATTACCATATTAGTCCTCTTCTTCTAGGCAGACAGTCATCACATTTGCATGGAGAGGTAGTTTTCATTTTTGCAGTCTTGTCACAGCAATGCTGGGAAGTCAAGAAGTGTGAGTGGTACTTTTGGCATAGATTTGAAAGCCTTCAGCAGCATAACTGCTAGCCCTCTTTCCTGTTCCAATTATTCATGCCAAGGCATGCAGAGTATGGATGAAATCAGCAGACTCAATTAGCATCAAACAGAAAATCAGTGATCTGTTTGTTTATATCACATTCTAGTGGACAAAAGCAATGAAAGATGGACACAACTGGTTTGCTATTTTGTATATAAGTGAGGTTTTTAATTGTCTGCAAAACTGATATTTATTCCACTGAAACCAAGAGGCATACAATGTATTATTATTTTTGGATGGGAATTCAATTAATAACAATAACAATAACAATTTTGATATTTTCATATTATTATATGCTCTTTAAAGGAAGAAGATTTTGAAGATACTTTCTTAAAAATAAGTTTTCAAATAAAACAACATATTATCTCAAACTCATGCTCAGTTTTGGCAGGATATTAAGATCTTGAAAATATCTTTATTATGAGGCCAAAGATATTATTTCAGGGAAGTACAAACTGAACATATTAAAAAAAATATATTTTTCTAGGAGTAGTGAAGTAGAAACCTCATACAAATAAGTGTTAATCCAGCACACGATACAACCTTTATAAACATTATTTATTCTTCTTTTCCTGTTTCAAATTAATCAGGAAGGTATTCAGTCCTTTCTACCTTACATTTTAAATCAAGGTGAGAACTTCAGCAATTTTTATTCAAGTCTATCTTCATTCTTACAGTGCACATGATCAAAATTTATGATCCACTCAGCAACTTAGTTGAACTACAGATTATATCGAATAAGGTAACTTCTACTTCTATACCATAAAAGGAGATATTCCTTCTGTTGACTATATGCTACTTTGGGATAAAACACTCTACTTAGGGAAATAATAATAGAAATTATAATAAAATATAACAATTATAATAATTAAATTCTCTGCACATCTTTGTTAGCAGCTAATCTTTGCTCTGCAGCAAAGAAAAAATGGGTGGTGAATTTTGGAAAACTTTCAGATGTCTGAGTTAGCCACCAACCACTTATATAGTAAATATATTATTTATTTATGACTATAATTATTCTATAGTATCTGTAGAATCAGATACTTTCTCCTTTGAACTTTGTCTTGAAGAGGACTTTATTGGAAATATATTTACTAATGTGAGTAATTTCTTTTAAAAATTGTACATACAATTTAACAGAACCAGACAGGCTTTTAAAACCATTCCATAGTATTACATAGAGATATAGAATATTTAAAGTCTCAGAGCTATTTTAAAAATCCTGGCGATAATGTATAATTTTTCATTAGTTTCTACTGATAATTTATTCATTTTAATTATGGATTAATAAATTCTTAATTGAAATTAATAAAAAGCATAAAACCTTTTTTCCAAAGGAGTGGGAAGTTTGACAAATTTAAACTATTGTTATGTGGAAGTAAATCTAAGATCTTTGAGGGCATAGATTTACAAATAATTTAAATTCACGTGGACAAACACAACATTTGATGCTGAACCTAACTGTGGATTAATATGTATATCATTGCTGAAATATTATAAACAGAAGTGTTTTGACATATTAGAGTCTGGACCAGATAGCCTCCAGAGGTCCCTTCCAATGTCAACCTCTCTGCCACTCTGGGGTAACAGAGACACTTAAAAACATGGAATTCAAGGATCTCTAGATTTTTTTGCTTGGTTGATGAAGAGCATCCATGCCCGTGAGTCACCCACCTAGGACAGTGAGTACTAATACCCTCTCTGTTATGCTTCTGTCTTTGCTTAACAGTCAGAAGAAAAATTAATATTCAAAACATAATATTTTCTATCCTTTATGATCAAGAGTGCTAATGAATAGCATTGTGCAGTGGTATGGAGTGGGAAGGAAGAGGAAAGGTTTCTGAGTATATTATGGTCTAAATTTGATTTCGTGCATAATTTTCAAGCTCTGCCTTCCTTCTGTATATTAAAAGGAATACGATTCTGACAGCTATTTCATCTGGGTTTATCACAAGGTTTATGGTGTGCAAATGATAAAAAGCATAATTTCTAAATGAGGTGTTAACAATAGTATTATAATATACTTGATTGTGTACCTTCTTTTATGCAGAAAAGGAGACAGATGTCATCAAACATACCATTCTTTCATGGCTTATTCTGACATAATATCACAACTTAACCTCACTTATGTGAGACCTCAATCAAGTTAAAAATTAAGTAGTTACCAAGAGTATCTAACAGTGCAAAAACATAATCTTTATGTTTACTGTTGTAAACATACATGAACATATGGCAAGCTAATTGGAAGTTACTATCAAAGAAATCATATTAAACAAATCAAGAAGATATCCTGGAATTCTACTTATGTGTTTTCCCTTTGAATGTATAGGAAAAAAAAGAAACCCAAACATAATCACTTACCTACTGAAGAGTAAAATGCTGTGTATAATTTTTTTTGCCATACAACTCCAGAAAAAAAAAATGCATTCAACTATTTCCCTATTCTAAGTTAATTAGCATCTTTACATATCATACGTCAAGAAATAGACCAAGTTTCCACTATTTCCTTTCAGATCTGCATAAAAATATAACAAAAAAAAACCAAAAACAAAAGCCCCTTATTTTTTATTGTCGTACCTGATCTCATTCTTGTAATTGCAGAAGACAAAGCAGGCTAATATCCAGCCTAGGAAATAAAACATTCAGAGTAATCTCAATTACGGTGATCACTGGCAAACTCATGCTGTCATTTTAATATATGTTAGCTAACTACACGGCTGCCTATAACACATTCATTGAGCTTTTAGAGTTAGTAGGCACAACACTAACCATAATGTCAAATGCAGAAAGTTTGTATGTCATGTAGTATTCAAAATACTATTTAATCTGAAAAATATTTTTAATTATTTATTAGGTAAAATATTTACAAAAAATATTTTAAAGTAGGAATAAAGCTTCAATTTTTACTCCAACTTAATAGGTGGAGTTTATTTCTCTAGCTTTGCATAATACTGGACATGGGCTGCCCCTGTTCTGTGGTCCTGAGCAATCTAAAGCATTATTTCAAGTCTAGATATCTAAAGAATAAATGTAAAGAACAAAGACAGATACACAGAATATATAAGAGGACAATGTCCTTCCTATGTAGTTCTTGAATGTAATTTATGAAGGCTGTCAATAACAGCTATAATCCACCCCAGAGTCACTTTATATTCTAAGGATATATTTTGCAAATGACGATGAAATAGCACGGGTGTAAATTCTGTGAAGAGTAGTCAAACTGCCTTTATTTCTTCCACTGCACTTTAATAAGTGTAATAGCCTTCAGTTCTTCCATTTAAACATAAAGTCAGCAGATATATGACCAGCTCTAATGCAGTAATTGTGAATAGCAGAAATCTATATTGTAACCCCTGGCTCACGGTGGGGGAAATAACTGGTGGTCCCTGAAAATACATGTTGACGTGACTTTGACCTTAATTATGGACCTGATTTAAAGAACTAAATGGAGCTGGCAATGAATTTCAGTCCTGGGAAGTTTCAAATATAAGTTCATGGCTTTTCTTTAAGGCCAATTTTGCCTCTAAGTTTACACTATGGGAATATAAAAGCATTACCCCACACCATCTGTGAGTGACTTTGACAAGAAGTATTGTAGTGGGGTAAATTTCAAAAATCAAACCCTAGTCTGAAGCCTGACTCAAAGAACCTCTGATATGATTAATTGCCAATGAATTTCAGGAGGAAAACAGGGACTTGGGCAGATGGCTCTTTTTGCCTTTCTTTTCAGAAACCTCACTGAGCTTTTAAGAGCGCTTTGATCTTGTTACATTCAGATTAAGATAAAGGAGAGAAATAAGAAAGCTGAATTTCTACCTGCTAATGAATAAAAAAGTTAATTGACCTTATATTCCATTAAAATGCTGCAGTCCAGTCTTCATGTAGACAAAATAGCTCATGCACAACATAGTTTTAAAACACCTTTTTAATGTTGCATTTTGCTATATTAATTTTTTTTCCTATATGCTTTCTTTAAAGTGAAAGCCAAACATAAGTGTTATTTTCTGGCTGATTTTTTTTTCTATATTTTCATTTTATCTTCTCCATCTTTTGTAATTATGTCAGATAGCTTTATGTCTGTGTGAGGCTACTGCAGTTATTCAGCAATTATAGTTCTTCAGAAGACTAATAAGCATGTTAAATTTTTTTTAAGTTTCATCATATTGTAAAAATTAAAAGTACCATATTTCACTGAAAGCTGAAACTCCAGTATGAGAGAGCATTATTTCATTGTGTTGTATTGTACCACACTTCATGCGATGCTATTTTATTTTAAGTACTTCATGGCATTCTTTCATAATAAACTCTTTTTTTGCCCCTTACAAATGAAGTGGCTTTCTAAGGGAATGTTCTTTGTTAACTGCAGCATATTTGTAGCTCTTTGATTAGATACATGTATATAATAATACATGTATATGCAGCTCATGCGTGCAACACATGAAATATTTTCTATGAAGATTATATTTCTCCAGTGTTACCCGTGATTCCAACTGAAGTTTTTAGGAGAATAGGTATGATCTTTTTATTATTTCTTGATATTTTAAATTCAAATGTTTTTTCCAAGTTATCACAGGACTCAAGTAATGCTGCCAGAAGTACTTGGAAAAAGACAAATCATGGATTATTTTGACAGTAGTTCAAAAGGCAGGTCAACGCATTTAATGAATAAAAGTTTAAATTCCCATGAGGAAACATGGTTTTAGTACATAGTAAATATTGCAGATAACCTTAAGAGCCTTTGATGTGTAAAGTTCACGTGATGCTATTGTTGTTTCAAAATTGCTAGGCTTGTTGAACTGTGTTCTAATTTTTCAAACTTTGACATAAAAATATTAGGATTCATCATACCTAAGATTTCAGGCCCGTGTTTAATGCTAGAGATGTTGAAAACTATATCTAAGCTAACAATATGAAGTATTCTTTCAGCTGATGACTTAAACCAGGCACTTTTAAAACATAGCTAGTCTTATTTATTTTGAATGTCTGCCTCAATGAGAAATGACACTCATTCATGACACTCATTCTCAAAAATCATGCTTTTTCTATTACTAATCCATTAATGTTTTAAAAGACAAAAAAGGACCTTAAAAATGCAACGCATAGTAATGAAATACTCTTCCTTACATTATAGTAACATAGTAATGTCAAAAATACCATATAAAATAATTGTGTTTCAAGCCAACAGAAAGACCACGCCTAAAAGGCCCAATTTCAATCATGACCTCAAGCTTTTTAGATTCACTTTATTGTTTTACGTTTTGTAACCTCCAATGTGTTTTGCATCTTCTCTGTACACATTTCTTCTTCAAATGCATCATGTTAATATTTTCATTATAATTAATACGTTCCTAGCAAGAATGTATGCCTCAATTTTCAAATTATTTGCTAGAAGCCAAGAAAAACCTGAACAACCTTTTTAGTGAGATTTTGTTCAATTTCCCATTTTCTTTAAAATGAACATTTAGAAGATGAATGCACCATAAAACCTTCATATACACTCTATCTTTTTAGATGTAACATGTTTTGATTTGTTGGCCATATTCTCTTTTATCCTCAGAGGCTGTAATACCCACGGTAGCAGGGTACATGAGCTGCCATTAAAAAAAGAACACTGAAAAGGTCAAAGTAGCACTATACTGTTCACTTTTTACACAGTGTTTGCTGAATTAAAAATCTCATTCTTGCAGTAATGGGCATTGCTGGAAGAAAAAGTGCAAAAGTAACACAATCAAAAAAATCCCAGTCCTCATGAGGTCTAGTTAGTACCATTTCAAACACAAGAAACAACACTGCTTTTGACTAAAACTTTAAGTCTTTTCCTAACAAAACGTTTTTGCATTTCAATAAAATTGATTTACTTTGTAATAACAGAGCACAAATATGAAAGTAATAACTGCAAAATATTTCTTTCAAATATAGAACATTAGATTTCATAACCGAGTAATAATTCTTTTTTTATATGTTTGGTTAACATTCTGCTTCTAAAATATTCCTGAATATTCATATGTTAATTTATATGTCTATGATTCTGCATACTGAAAATACAGCTGATTTCCTTCCTTTATATAACAAAAGTCAACTTGGTGTTTGCCTGCATTTTCCTGTTTGGATTTACCTATAGCTATGGACAAATTTATGTGCAATTAGTTACATGAGAGTTTTCCTCATCTTAGGAACAGCTACTTTTCTAGCCTTAGTGTTGATTTTTTAAGTAGTAAAGAAAACTTGGTCCTTTTTATTTGATTTATTGTTTGTTTCTATCTATGCTTCAATTCTGCACAGACGTAGACAGACCCTATCCCTAAGTAGTTTTGGTGGGCTATCAGTTGGCAGAGATGGAATTGAAATTTTCACTGTCATAGTTTTCTATGAAGAATAATCAGTTCATTCTACTTAGAAGTATTTCAGCTGCAATATATTTTGTTCTGTCTTAAAGCCAAGAAACATTTAAACATATTGGCAAGATAATTAGAACATTTCAAAATCTGCCAAAAATCGGTGGCTTAAACTGACCAAATTTTTACCTATTGCAATACTTTGCATTATGCTATTAGCACAGAACTGTAGCAACACTTCACTTTTTTTACCTGCCAAGGTTCTAATGAGATATTAAGTTCAGAAAACATTTTAGTACATTTTCAAAATAGCAGAAACAAACCAGACATTTGCTAGAGTAAACAGTAAGCTATCACAGAAAAGCGAAATATACGCAATTTCAAAGCATGAAAATAATTCTGTTATGAATAAATAAACAAGCTGTCCTTTTTGCCAGTAGTTCCACTCATCATCATTAAACAATTTTGAAGTAACTGCGTAAGTGTCAGACTCAGAGTTTTTGTATGTGAACACACAGGAACTCAAATAATGCAGAAAAAATTGAAAATATGAATATTTCTGAACCTCAGCAAGCCTTCAACAAAAGATTTAAAATCAAGAACAAAGCTAAAATTCCATCTCTGATGTTCATTTTTGACATTGGTGCAGACAGTTATATCATAAATAGTTCACTGATGGACTGCTCATGAAGGGATGTTAACGCAGGTCACAGCCTTGGCCTCTAATGTTCGAAATCAGCTTTTTGAAATGACAGTGCAATCCCACGTGGAGATAGACTAAAACTTTTTAGAAGATTTTGCTAGAACACAATCTGTAGGGTAATTCCACCTACAAGAAACAGTTGTTTGTCACCCACTGGTTTTGAGCTTACACTAATTGCCATGCTAACAGATTGTTGATGATTTCTGAAGTTCAGAGACTACACAGAAAGAAATGGAGATTGCTGGCAAATCTGTGGGCAAAAAGTTGGAGAAAAAGTGATTTCAAATTGCATTGTGTACACTAGAAATTTCACAAATAGTAGCAGTTTTTTCAAAGTACTTCTACTTCTTCCAGTTCAGTAATGTAAAAGTGTCCTAACAATCAGGGGAGGTGTGTTTATTAAACTCATCTGGAGAACTGCTGTCTTATGCATGGCTAAAAATTTATATCTGCCTAAATTTCTTAAATTTCTATTGCCTTGTACATATTATTTTAACTATTACAGGAAGTTTCCAACTTAAGAAGCCGCTTAACAGCTTGCAAAATCAAGGAAGAGCATTAACAAGGTTGAGAAATCCCTTTTATCCCAAGTGAATATGAAAGAATACAAGGTAAATTTTCAGCAGAAGGGCTTGTCCAGAGGGAAATGTGTTCTAAAAGAGTTTGGTTTTAGGCTACAGCTTTCATACTGGTGCTGAGCCTGCTGAAGGAAGACCTGTTCTAGATCTCTATCCCTCTGGAAACATGTTAAGGATTTTGGAGGGCTGTCAATGGCACTCATGTCCAGTTTTAAGGATTAACAGTGCTGATGGGAAACAGACTGGTTCAAGCTAAAATTCTCTCTGGGACAGAAGTATAAAGGCTATAAATTTTAAACAAATTATATATTAAACAGATAGCCACTGTAAGTAGCCACAGTGTATTTTATGGATTATAGTCAATAATGGAATTATTAAAATAAATCATTACAAGGGTTGACAAGGTGATATGACTCCAACTGAAGTCACATGATATCACTGCAAGCCTGTAGATGCTTTCTCATGCCTGCACTTGACTTGGTCTAAAAACTAGGTGTGGTTTATGAGTGATGACCTGTGGAATCCATATAATCAGCAGTACTTCCATTTCTGAATATTTTTTCTCCCCCTTTACCCAAAAATATGGTGTCCTCTTTCTCTGCAGCTTTGGAATAAAATCTTACAAATAGCACTCACTATGATCTCATGCAGGATGTTAAACTAAAATACTTTTAACTTCTGACCAAACAATTGTGTGAGAAGCATATACGAGCCTCCACTACCAGATAGTCATCCTAAATTTGTCCAATTACTCTGCACTCTTTCAGTACTGCTATGTCCTTTTTCTTTTTTCACCACTATCAAAAATCATACAGGGACAAAAAACCCCCAATTTGTTTTTTAAATAAAATACAGGTTACATTTATATGAAAAGTAATGAAATATGTAATACAATGGAGGAACACTTCAGAAACATTATTTTATGTCTTATTTAACTTGTAATTAGCAAATAATTCTTCTCTTCTTTATTCAAAAGCATTAAATCCACGTCTTTTATCTGTAAGTCTACACAGTATTTCATCATTTATTTCAGCATTTCCAGCTAATATCAATTAGCTGACTAACTCTAAGTATATTACATTGAATTATATGCTCTAAAATCAATAATTAAAGTCACTGAACTTATTTAATATCCAGTAGAGAATTCATTACACTTCATCAAAGGCATTTTTTTTATTATGTGCATGAAAGACTATTGGAAAACATCCTGAAAGCCCTGCTAACATTAAGACCCAACTAGTAAAGAACTAACCCAAAGTTATTCATTTTTTCTGATATCATGATATTAGAATAATGCATCAACAAGTGTTTTTCAAATACTATATATCTCATTAGAATAAATCTCTCTCCAACTTTATTTAATGAAAGAAAAAAATCTATATTAGTAAATTACAAAGAATGATTAAGACAAACATAAAAGAAAAATCGTTCCTACCAGTAAAGAAATGATATATGATATTACCATCCAATTCATTGAGTCTTAGTCATACAAGAATGCAAATCTAAGAAGAAAGTGCATGTAACATACAGTGGCTTTTAGAGTGCTAAACTAAAAAATGCTAGCAAGTTTCCCTTCAAAAATAATATTTATTTACTCTCAATTACTTCTTTGAATTTAAATTTAAGCCTGTTTTAAGATTTCTGATTTTACATTTTTCCACTCTTTCTACTCCCTGAATTTCCATATATAGGTTAAAGAATTTTACAAACCTAGTGGAACTCACACCAAAATTCACAAAAAGGTTTTAATTAATTATAATTTTGTAACAGAATGTCTGTGAAAAGACAAAGTTTATGTTCATAATGATTTATGCTCTCAAAATCATGAAGCGTGACCATAACTGTGATAATTTTATTCTAACAAAATTGTAACATCAAGAGAAGCTGAGATGTTTTTCCCAGCCAAGGATCCACTTTTGTAAAGCAGGAATAGAAAATGTCATCCCTTTCATAAAGAAATACCATTTCTTGCTGAAATCAGATGACAAATCTTCTACAATGAGAAGACCGTTTTTACTAACAGAGATTAGTACATTTTATCTGAAAATACTGAAAAAAAGGATTGCAACATCTTCCCCTATGACATGCCTTTTCAATTTTCTCATTGAATCACATTCGAAATACACCAGAAGCAGCCAGGAAAGGGAGAAGGAAAGAAGGAGAGAAAGAAAAAAATGAGAGAAAGAGAGAGAGAAATAGAGAAAGAGAGAGAAAGAGAGAAAGAAAGAGAGAAAGAGAGAAAGAAAGAGAGAGAGAGAGAGAAATAGAGAAAGAGAGAGAAAGAAATAAAGAAAGAGAGAGAAAGAGAAAGGGAAAGGGAAAGAGAAAGAGAAAGAGAAAGAGAAAGAGAAAGAGAAAGAGAAAGAGAAAGAGAAAGAGAAAGAGAAAGAGAAAGTCTTCCCCAGCTTATTTACCTCAGGAATTTTCAATTAGTGAGGTCATCTGAAGGTAACCATGCTTGTAAAAAGCTAAAATAAATGCAGGCAAGAAAAAGACTTCAAAACACAAAAGGTGAACTTTGTACACAGCCTTAAGAATCCCTTTGAAAGTGCCCTACTCTGGTCTGGACATGTTCCTTCCGCCCTGGAAGATTTTAGGGAAGTAGAGGGAAGGCTTGAATAGGGAAGCAAAGAAATGTGCAGCAGAACTAATGCAAGTTAATGAGTAACTGTTCCCATCTTATTTGTATTTTCTCCTATTGCCATCCTTCAATTTAATGAACAAAAAATGCAAAATATGAGGAACACATGGAACACAGTTTAAAAAAAAGGTTATTCACAGAACTCCAATTTACAGATTTCATGGGCAGTTAATCTAAGTTGGAAATGACTTTCAGAATGAAAGATTTTCTATTTACAGATGAGTGAAATGCCAACATAAACATAAAAGAAAATAGAAAAATAAATTGAAATATCTCCACTTAAACTTTGTAAACATTTGTCCAGACTGCCTATCTGTATTCTGTTTTATGGGAATAAATCTATGCCAAGTGACAAAATTTACCTTAACTATAAAATGCACACTAAAAATGCATCTGCACTTTTTTAGCAAAATTTACCCTCCCACAAATCTGATATCCAGCTGTTGACCCAACATTATTCACACACCAGGATAATGGAATTCATCTTGAAACAGTTTTTCCATTCCAGTTATCTTTCCATTAGAAACATCTGGAAGCAGATCACCCTACAAAAAAAGGATTTCAAATTTGAATGGAAAATTCACTGCATAGAAAAAAAAAAGACTTTTTTCATTGCAGCTCCAGCACAAACACCTCCTATAAACTTTTGAGGTTACAAGGGACAGGACAAGGGGAAACGGCCTCAAGCTGTGCCAGGAGAGGCTCAGGTTGGACAGCAGGAGGAATTTCTGCATGGAAAGGGTGCTCAGGCCTTGGCAGGGGCTGCCCAGGGAGGTTTGGAGTGCCCATCCCTGGAGGTGTCCAAGGAAGGGCTGGAGGTGGCACTCAGTGCTCTGGGCTGGGGACAAGGTGGGCATTGGGCACAGCTTGGGCTCCATGGGCTGGGAGGGCTTTTCCAGCCTCAGGGATTCCATGATTACCAACAACCCGCAACAGAACCAAACACCAGCAACAGAACCTCTTAAATTGCCATGCCACACACAGTATTTAAGTTCAATGCTTGGCTGTACAGCAAATAACTTTATTTATGTTATTGGACCCAGTAGTGGGAAGGCTTTTTCAGCTCTCCAGAAAAGGGAAACACATGAAACTTATTTTATTCCTCAGCAATCTCAGAAGTTCCAGAAGTCTTTGTGCTGGTTGAAAACATTATTTCAGTTTTCTCTAATATATATATATACACCCTATATATATACCCTATCTCACTCCCACTAAAGGGTAAGCAAAAGCTGTACTTTTATCTATCAGAAATGTTTTCCCTCCAGAAAGAAATGTGTAAAAAGCCTGTGTGGTTCTCTAATGCTCTGTAGTGCACTCAAGAAAAACTTGGGAGATCAAGATCCATATTGACCATGTGCCCCTTCTCTATTGCTGGCTGAGAACAACCCCATGGCTTTAATTTCCTGCTCCAATGCCTGCTGCTCCTATCAGGCCATGTGGGGCCATCCAGGACCCCATCCTTAGCTGTGACAACCACATATTATGGCACTCCAGCCCAACAGAGGACTTGGATGCAGCTTCTCATGCCACTCTCAAAATGAAAGTTTGAAATATTGACGAAGGGTATAGAATTTTTTCCTGTTACTTGACACTAGAATGTTGAACTGTTATAAATGTTTTTGTAATGGACCTTCAGGTCCTGGTGACAGGTGGAGCATTATCTCCAGGGCTTGGTATCAGTGTAACACACACAACAAATAGTCTACACTCTCTCATTTCATGGGATCCTCTACATTGAGAGAAGCCTTTTCAATGTGGCACCAATATTTAGAAGGAAACACATTTAGCAGACACACAACATGCACTTGTTATCTGTGCACAGTGCCATTCTTCTCAGGTACTTCAAACTGAATTAATCCTTTTCTTCATGTCTTAACAACCACCTATAACCCAACCTGATGCTCCATACAGGTCAACCTCAAGAGGTTGTTTAGAGCCTTACCCATTTATGCTTGAAGATCTCCAAGGATGGAGTTGCTTCAGCTTGACTTGGTCCTTTTTTCTACTGTTTCATCACTCTTCTTATGGAAAAAAAAAATCTCTCCATGGAATTTCTTATCTAACCTGTGTCTGTTCTCAGTTGGAAAGAGCCTTGGCCATCCCCTCCCTACCCCTCCTCCAGGTGTTTTAAGCCCTTTTGTTCCATTTTCCCAACTTCCTTGAAGAGGTAAATTACACTTCCCTGATGGCCACAAAACCCAAACTGAAATGGCTCTGAAATGTAACAGTGAAGTTGTCTAAATGCCCCTCATATTCCAGCACCATCTCCTGATTTGCCCTGATTTGAGGAGCAGCGCTCATGTTTGGCACTGAAGAAAGGCCTGAGAATCATTTATTTAAGGTGACTTCCACATTAACAAAACAAGGGGAAAACATCTAATAAAATGCAAGAAGGACTATAAAAATCAATCAAGAGGTAAACAATTCATTTACTGAAATGTCACCAAGTTTGCATAGTAGAACTTTATTCATCTGGGGACAACAGAATCCAAATTAAGGTAGGTAGTAGGTAAGAGTCTTACAGGCTCTTTTATCAAAGTGCAGCTTCATTTTCTTCCATATCAGCCTCATTTTACAGTTAAAAATATTCCCAGACAACTACTCTTTGTCTATATAACTACTATAACCAAAAGTCATGGATCTCCTGCTCTGCCAGCATCACAGTAATATATTTATACCTCGAGAAGATGACTGCCACAGTCAAACGGGAAAGCAAGGAACATTTTACAGCTCATCTGGAAGGTTAAATCTGAAGGGATTAAGTATGAAAGGGACTGGGATGCTCATGGACGTGGCTTTGAGGCTTTGCTGCTCAAGTGCTGATCCTTGCTGTGCCACAGCAAACCAGGCCAGGCAGCACAGAGAGAGGGGCAGGCTCACACTGAGTGCCAGTACGGACTAGAGGGCTGGAGAGGAACTGGCCAATAAAAGTACAAATTCCCCATCCTCATCCATCATGCCAAAGCATGACTCTTGCAAAGAACATTTCTCAGATCCAACACACAAAAGCAATTTTCAGGACCAGGAGACAATGTGAAAGTTGAGGCTGCTCGTGGAGAATGAATTATCACTGCATCATCCTTTAATGAGACAATTCTGCTTAAAATCACTCTTCTCATCACTGTCACGCAGACCAGAGCTCAGAAAGAGCCTGACCCCTTCAGGCCTTGGAGATCCATGTCCAAAAATCCCACAGGAATGACCTAGCCTGCTGCCACACAATTCCTTATGTGAACACAAGGGATGTTCCATTCACCCATTTCCAACCATTCACCATTTCCAACACCCTTAATTTTCAGCTAAATACAGGATGGCTCATAAAGGATCACCAAAGGATCAAGTCAAGGTAATAAAATAATGAATGGATCTTACTGCATGTCAATAATAACTGACATTCCATCCATCCCCTTAGAATTCAACAGCAGGGACAGCCTTTGTGTAATGAGTTTCTGTTTTCTTCTGTTGTGTGTTTAAACAGTTCTGCTAACTGGCTAAGGGATTAAAATTAAAAATTTTCTTTCCCCATAATAATGGAAACCCATTTTCCCCAAAAACATTACTTATGGATGTAAACAACACTAGTTAAAACTTCTCTAGAAGATGAAAAGAAACAAGCCCAAAAAACACGTGATGCATTAAAAAAAAAAAAGAAAAATAAAAAGAAAAAAAGGCAAATTAGCAGCTTGAATAAAAAACTGGGATTTTAATTCAATAGTACAAAAAATTCTTTGTACCAATATAACCTAACAGCCCAAGGAAATTTCCAAGCATTCCTGAGTCACAAGCCACCACACTGCCATGGATGTTTCCTTAATATCAGAGACCCATTCTTTAAACCTGCTGAAATCCAGGTGCAGAAAATGGATACAGTGGATACAGAAATCCTTGCCCATGCTTTTATATCCCATACAGAACTTTGCAGTTTCCCTGTGACTTTCAGAAGAACAGCAAAGGGAAGACACAACACCTTTATTCTGATCCACAGCTCCTGTACAGCTGCAATTAATTTTAACCAGTATTCATTTTAACCAAGGGACCAGGACTTTCTTCAGAAAAATCAAAGTGTCATCAAGTAGACAAAACAAATCACTGTGGTTGCAGAAAAAAGTAAATTTTACTATTCAAGTTTATCCTCTCTTTTACTTTATGCCTCCAAAAAGTGAAAAAAGTTAAAATTCATTTATTTGATGCCACAGGCTTTAAAATAGTCATGACCATCTTGGGTGACTCCATTTAATAACTCCATGCCAACTTCAAGCAACCACTTTGCAGCAGAACCCCAGAATGTTCCAAACACCTTTAAATCAGCATTGATAAAATTAGTGCTA
>JAOTQZ010001283.1:73006054-73068945 GCA_026546895.1 Pogonocichla stellata | reverse complement strand
GAAAGGAAAGGAAAGGAAAGGAAAGGAAAGGAAAGGAAAGGAAAGGAAAGGAAAGGAAAGGAAAGGAAAGGAAAGGAAAGGAAAGGAAAGATAGGTGGGATTAGTAAAACAGCATTAAAATAAAAGAGCAAGAGTTTGGAAATGTTCACAGGCAGTTTTGAGACACAAACCAAATTAAAATAAGCCAGTAATATTTACAGGTGAAAACACTGAGCTTTGAGTATTTTGAATAGTTTTATAGTTGCACAATTTCTAAAGATCTCAGAGTTTAGAATATGACTGAGGTAATTTACCTCCCAATATGACATTAAATATAGCAGTTCTTAATGATCACATATAATCCATTTAATTCTGGTGAACTGCAGCAGTGTAAGTGAAAATTGATGGAAGACTGATATAATTATACCCTACCAATAACCAGATTATTTTAAGAGGCTGTCAAAAAGATTAAAATGTAAGAATTTTATAAAGCCATCCTGGAATAGTATTTAATAGGCATATTTCTTTGTTCAAATAAAGTGATTTTCTTCTTTTCTTAGTTCAAAGATAAAATTTAAAAAACTATAAAAAGAGCTAAACTTAATTAAATAACAAAGTGTTATCTATAAAAACAACATATATCATAGAATCATAGAGTCATAGTATGGGGTCTTTTCGGTTGAAAGGAACTTTCAAAGATATAGTTCCAACCTCTCTGATTTGAAAAAGTGTCTTCAAATTGATCAAGTTAGTTAAAGCCCCATCCAATCTAACCTTGAACTTTTCCAGGGATGAGGCATCTACAACCTCTTTGGACAACCTGTTCAAAAGTCTTCCTTTTATCTGGTATGAATCAATCCTATTTTAGTTTAAAACCTTTACTCCTCGTCCTGTAACTAAAGGATCTATTATTAGGCCACACCTCAAATCCTGTGCCCGGCTGTGGGCCCCTCAACCTGAGAAAGACATCAAAGTGCTGAAGGGTGTCTAGAGAGGGGCAAAAAAGCTGGCAAAGAGTCTGGAGCACAAGGCTGATAAGAGGCAGCCGAGGGATCTGGGGCTGTTTAGAAAAGGAGGCTCAGGGTGAACCTTCCCACTCGCTAGAACTCCCTGAGAGAAGATTGTAATAAGGTCAGTGTCAGTTTCTTCTCCCTGGTAACAAGAGACAAGATAAAATGGCCTCAAGTTGTGCAAGGGGAGATTTAGATTGGATGTTAAAAAAAATTTCTTTGTGGCAAGGACTGTCAAGCATTGGAACAGGCTGCTCAGGAAAGTGGTTGAGTCACCATCCCTGGATTTGGATATGGGTCTGAGGGACAGTTTAGTGGCAAATGTGGTGTGGTACTAGGTTGATGGTTGGACTTGATGGTCTTAAAGGTCTTTTCAAGCCTTAATGGTTTTATTAATCCATGATTCTATATACACTTGGAAAACCAAGTTGCTAAGACAGCTGTGTGTGCTTCAACTGTATCAATTATTAGCTACTTCTTTCCTAAAATTAAATCCAGGTTCATGCTCTTCAATAAAAGTACCTTGAGTTTCAGTGATAATGCATATCAAGTGGTCAAAAATCCCTTATGCTCCATCTGATTCTTATGCCTAAAAGCACCACTTGGCACTGAAATATAAAAATTCAAAACGAATGTGTAAACAACTGGTACTCTCACTCTATTATTCATGTTTACTAAAGTGACTTTCTCATCATACTCTATAATGCCAGCCCATGGCTATACTGCCTCCAGAGAAAATGTGATTGCCTTTGGACAAGTCAAAACAGAAAGTGGGAAGTATATGACAATTTAGTCAGTTGTGGTGTCCTGTAGGGTCATAAGTTGAATATCACATCAAATCTCTCCTTGAGAAAAATGTCAGCCTATATGACTTACAGTGGCTGACAGATGAATATGCAAATATATGTAGGAATTACTAGAATCTGAAATGTTATTTGTGCTACAATCACTTGCCTTAAGAACTAAAAAGTAAGAATTAATATATTACAGTCATATAAAATGCATATTTCTTGTGTAAGATCAAGATTTTTTTCTAAAAACAATTAAATATTCAAATTTCTTAGCACTGCATGGATGCTAAATACTGAACAGGTTATCACAACATTTTTTTACACGATAGTCTCATCTTAAATAAAAATATCTGTATAGATGTGTGCCATAAGTATGACACAGTTCTAAGAAATAAAACTGGACACAGGAATTAAAAGTGAAACAATTTTTTAAAATTCATTAGAAATATGCTTTATCTTTCAGTTACCGAGGTATGTTGGCTCACAGCACTTAAATGTAATACCCTAGAACACAGTTTGATCATAGTTGCCAGTTTTTCTAGAAAAAATATAGTGAGACATAATGAAAGACTTAATTCTCTAAATCTCTGTTTATAGTTGTTTTTCAGGCTACTGTGATATAACTTCAGCTCCTCACACAACTAGGAAGGAGGGGAAGAAGCAGAGGTACTGCTGATCTTTAAGATCTCAGATACCATGATGGCCTAGACATGGATTACTTGCATAGCTAAAGACTACAATTTTATGGCAAAGTGGTAGAATAGTAAGTAGTTTGTAAATAATAAGAAGTAGAGTATAAAAATGTAAAAAGTACTGAGCAAAAATAACATCATAATGAATAGTGTGTAAAACTAATTTTTTTTTCTACTCATTATTTCAGTATTGTTGTGCATTACTAAGTGTAGACTAAAACAAATTGTGAACACACATAAAGCAGTTGGGTTTGCCATAACTAAGGTCCTGCACTTGCCTCAGGGCAATCCCAAACACAAATACAGGCCAGGCAGAGATTGGGAGCAGCTCAGACAAGGTGGACATGGGGTTTGTGGTGAACAAGAATCTGGACACAAGCCATCAATGTGGGCTTGCAGCTCAGAAAGCCAACTCTGTTCTGGCTTGCAGCAAAGGATGTGGCCAGCAGGTCGAGGGAGGTGATTCTGCCCCCCTGCTCTGTGCTCCTGAAACCCCACCTGGAGTGCTGTATTCAACTCTAGGGCCCCCAACACAAAGGCTTGGACCTACTGAAGCAAGTCCAAAAAGGAGTGACAAGGATGATCAGGGGACCAGAGCACTTTTCTGTGAAGATGAGTTGAGAGATTTGAGGCTGCTCAGCCTGAAAAAAAGAAGGCTTTAGGAGGACCTACTAGGAGCCTTATGGCACCTGAAGATAGCCTACAAGAAAGTTGTAGAATGGATATTTTACAAGAGCACATGTGAGAGGACAAGGGGCAATTGCTTCAAAATGGAAAAGGGTAGATTTAGATTAGATGTTACAAAAATTTCTTTTCCTGCATTGTGGTGAGGCTGTGGAACAGGTTGCCCAGAGAAGGTGAAGATGTTCCATCCCAGGAAGTGTTCAAGGCCAGACTGGATGGGGTTCTGAGCAATCAATTCTAGTGAAAGATGTCCCTGTTCACAGTAGGGGGGTTGGAACCAGATGATCTTTAAGGTCCCTTACAAAACACACCTTCCTATGTTTCTTGGATAAATATTATAGAGTGATTTGTGTAATAATGGGTCATACTTCACTTATGACAAAAAGTGGAATTTGACATTTTCTTACAGTGGAACTAGGGTATCTTTTGTAAATGCTAATGACTAGAGGACTCATTGGTCATTACTAAATTAATTAAGACCTGGGCAATTCTCAAATCTCTACAAATGTTAGCTGAAGTATGTAATAATCAAATGAGTGTATTTCAAACATTTTCCACAGGATCTGAACAAGTGTGATTTAATATTTTTCATCCATGATCTGGAAATAAGCATGAAAACCATCACTGGGAAGATTTATATGTGCCATAAAAGTTGATGGAATGAGACGTAATGCAGAAAACACACTCAGAAAAAATCTGTCTGGATTATTTGATAAGTGATGCACTTAGATAGCATTTACTCTGTACAGCAATATTACAATTATAAATCTAGAAAGATGGAATGTAAGTCATACCTACTCAATGAATAACTGCTTCTTATATGGAGAATTTGTTTTCTTAGAAGGATTTGGAAAATGAGTTGATGCAGTTTGATGAGTTTATGGCTCTGTAGCCCACCTTCAGGATAAAATGTTACATTAATTTATTAGCAAATCATGAATTGTTAGAGACTGGTACAGCAGGATGGACTAGAACAAGCTTGGTGCATGCTAGAATGAGTAAATCACAATTATATGATACTTTTTTATTCTATTTGGAATCATCGGAGGGGCCACGCATTTCTGTACTTACCCTATATGTGACATTTGCCACCTGTGACAAGGAGGTTTTCATCTAATTTGCACAGTTACCTTGCTACCAGTATTAGTGTCTGTGCAAATGCCTGTTTCTGATGGGTTTCATTCTGTCAGAAACCTTATTATAATGCATCCTGGGAATAAAATACAGAATGATATTACAATGCTTGAGTGTGGAGCAACAGTGATTCTGAAAAAAATGTAGAGGTCATAACAAACCTGAATATGACATAGTAAAGACTTTGTGTGATAATGTGATATTAAAAAAAATGGAGAAGTTAGCATCATGAGTAGGGATCTATTGACCTACTGATGACCCCCATACATGCATCTTTGGAATGGATTTTGAGATGTCATGTTTTTCTAGTCTCCTTAGTTGAAAAGTGTTGGAAAAAGGTGATGCATAAAAGTGCCGTGAAAATGAGTCTCTAAGCGAATAAACTTTTCATTCAAGGATGGGCAGAAAACAGTTTCTGACTCTTAACATATCTACGAAGAAAGTGTGCTAGAGTATTACAATATTTCACTTATCAGAAAAAACTTTTCAAAAACTTATTTTCAGAAATGACTGTTTGCACTTGTGGACTATTTCACCCAAATAATAACTCTAGTTTCAAGGTCATGTCTTTTTAACACATCCTGGGTAGACATGACCTCAATACTGTTTTTGAATTTAGAATTTATATGCTGCAAATTATGTAAATGCTCTAAAATAGTCTTTTTAAATGTTCCCCACCTGTGTTGTTTAAGGAAGTCATATCTACAAGTCATTGGCCATTTATTTGGGGTGAATTCACATAGGCAAGATTGCTCTGTTTCCTTTTTTTTTTTTCTTTTTTTTTTTTTCTGAACTCCATCTGTTCACATAGATTCCACAGATTGTGCTTGTGGTTCTGGCTGTCATAGAACAAGGAGGCTTAGCAAGTACAGCTAATACACTTTAAAAGTAGTTTGAAAGTGATTTAAGAACATGGAGAAATGTGTAGGCTCCAGGCAATCTCATACCTTAGAGAATGTACCCATCCCAGAGCTGTAAACTCCAATAAATCATATTGTGAACATACTGTAAACATTTTCAGTGTTCCAGCTGGCAAAATGTATTTTCATGCACGCAACACACACCCTGTTTCAGAGTGATTTTTTTGTTTTCAGCAAAAGGACACAGTTCCTTTGTAAACAATGTTTAGGTTCTGTGTTGCACTCTATGTCTTCACTTAAAATACAATACTGCACTTTTGGCAGCATTACATCATCTTCAGCTGAAGAGCATATTATTAACAACTAGAAAAAAATATGTACAGAGGGGCAGTTAAAACATGATATAAACAAAAAGTAAAAACCTGTTCCATTTAAGGTCAGATTTAGTTAGCAGTGGTGTGAACATAAATGAGAATTATTATTCATAAAGATCTCTGTAGTTCAAAGGTTCAAGTCTTCTCAGTGAAAAGATTCAGATGATACAGATGTTCTTTCTTTGTTGGTAGCAGTGATGCAAAATGGAGCTTCATAGCTTCTAATACCTCTTGAATAAAATTTAATTGGTGAGTGACTTTTGATTTTGATTCATTATTTAAAGATGCTGGCACATATAGGGTTTTGTAAGTTTAGGCACATATACTAGAAACACGATAAATGATGAAATGAATGTGCAGTAGAAATTGCAATGCTATAATTAAGTCAAAGGAAAAATAAATCACAGGGACAAAAATGCAGTTCACCTTGGTGCATAGAACTGAGTGAAGGAAAGAATAAGTCAGGGCCTCGGGGGCACTGTTAGCTCTTGCTACCCCTGCTTGGAAATGGAACCCATTTCAGCACTACTAGGGTCATCAGTCCCAGATAACATCACAGAAGGCAACTGCGTTGTCAGTCATCATTTACCCAAGGAAAATTCATGCTGACTGTTCCCAAGTACCTTATTGTCTTCCTTGTGCTCAGAAACCTGCTGCCAGAGGATTCGTTCCATGATTTACTCAGGGACAAAACTGAGATTGAATTTTGTGTAGTTCCCTGTATTTTTGATGTTAGAACATTTGTGTTTTCCAAACATCAGGGACACTGTCCACATCTCCATGACCTTAAAATGAAGATAGAAAACACATTTGATAAGAAATCTGCTTGCTCTCTCAGTTCTGATGGATGTAGCCTGTTTGGCCCCTGAAATTGTATAGACTGAGTTCTGAAAAATAATTTGTACCTCAATCCTAACCTTGCACTGACAGTTATCTTATTTGAACCTGCATCAAAGTGGAAAGGTCTTTAATGGTGGTACACGAGTTAAGTTTCCAATTCAGAGTTTGTAGTACTCCCAAATCACTACTTCTCAGTCACCCTGCTGCAGAACTTCTCTCAGTCTGGTCCACTGTGGGTGGTACTTACCTCACTGCAGAGAATCAGGCCTTTGCACTACAATTCCCAATTTACTGTTCTATTCCTGAGCTCCTTGTATATGCTTCTCTGTGGACCCTGGAAAAAACACCCTGAAAATACACTTTTATTACCTCCGTACTTCAAGGGATCTAACCTCCACGGAAAATTTTTCAACCAACAGCAGAGCAGACATTATGCTAGGAAGGTGTAATTCCTGACAAATGCTGAGTAAGTCTGGTGCCCAGGAATCCCATTGATTTTGAGCTTCCATACAATCTCTCATGGTCTGAAAGACATTATGATGGAAGACATTGATAAGAAAGATAAGAGGAACCCAACAGAGAACTGCCAGACAGCTAGAAATCGTGCTTTTTTGTCACTCACAGGCACCAGAGAGCTTAGCAGCTTGTCTTGGATTACTAGAAGCAAACGTCTGCAAGGTGGGATTCAGATTACAGTATGAGAAAAAATGTAAATTACTTCTCTCAGTCTCTGCTTTGCCACAAATAGTGCAATCCTAGGCAGCACTTCCTCTCCAGCTTAATTGCACAGCCCCCAATAAGTGCTGTGACTTTGTCCTGTCACTGTCATTTCTGCCTTGCTCTTCATGCTATGCCCTTAGCCCTTGTGTTAGTTGTCAGTATCCTCTGCTATCCTCTCATGATCTGTCATATCCAACTGAGCTCCTGTCCTTCGCTGAACTTTACCTCTTAACTGGCCAAGCCTGGAAAAGGGTGCCACCTTGTACATCTGACCAGATTTCACAAAGTTGGATACAGCTGTTTTTTATGAAAAATTATTCCTCATGTGAATAGGTATAAAATAATAGATGTATAGAAAAAAATATATGCATGAGCTTATGTAGTAGAGGTACAAACAGGATACTATGGAGATAGTGTATATGCATTTAAGCAAAGTTTTTCAGAAATTACTTGTTGTCCTCAGTAAATAGAATTTAATTAATTGGCATCTACCCTTGATCCAAATATTGTGTGTCATCTTCTTCAGTTAGGGATTCAATACTAAATCAGAAAAATGGTTTTCACAAACCCAAATATACAAACCCTATCTTTTTGAGATTTTTTTTGTTCTTTCTTTTCAGTGAATCATCAGTTTCATCCTATGATTTCCATAAGAATATAAGACCCAAAGGATTTGCTTCCCTGTGCATCAGTTGCAAGACATTAGTTTCTCGATATTTGTACTAAGCTTTAAAATATAACTGCCTGCTAATATAATGTATAAGTCCATTAGAAATAATAATATTTGAGAAACAGTTTAATGCAAAAGTTATCTCCTGATCTTTACCTTAATCTAAACAATATAAAATATGCAAATAATGTATTTTTGTTAGAAAATATCAGCCAAAAATTTAAAAGTAAATTTGTTTAAAGTTAGATTCATACATATTTAATTGTACTGCAATATATGTTGAGCCCACTTAATGGAAAAGGTATTTTAAGTCTGCTTTTTTCAAAGTGTTCAGATCTTACAACCGATTTCTCTCAAATCCCTCATGCTCAGCATTTTGGTACAAGAGGATGTATTTAATGTCTTGTAGATGAAAATATCAATACAGAACCCTAACTTTATGTGACCAGTTTTCAAACTTTCTTGGTATGACATATTAAATTTACTTAGAAATGTTCATTGGCCATCTGCAAATCCACAAGTGTACTATATTTCATAAGAAAATCTGCAGCTTTTTTTTTCTATATAGCTGAGAAACACTACTTGCTAGTCACTTTAACTTTAATCATGAATTGCAGAGAAAGTATTTTGAAACTCTGTGATAACTTGCTGCCAAAATACTGTTTGCATTGACAATTTAATACAGGACAAAAATGATAGTTTTCTATTTAGGATCTGATCTAGATGGGAATTGCTTCCACAATAGAGCTCAGAAGAACTGTCAGGCAGCAGGTTATGTAGAATAGCCTATGAAATGAAATTTTGAAAGGTAATACACCTTTGCCAAAAGATAATTGGACACTGTGCATAGGTTACTTCTCAAGGAGGAGGTTTTCATCTTATAAATAGCAGCAAACTACTGAGGCTTGATGATTTCATTAGTACAGTGAAGAACACTCTTAGTGTTTATCCAGCATGGATACTTATATTATCAAAGCATCATTACATCTGAGGATTTAGTTATTCTTTAAGTGTTTGAAGAGGTAAAATAAGCTTAAATGGAACAGATTTAGAAGCAGCCAAGTTCTCCCCTTTCTGGTCCCACAGAGAAGCATATAATAACCATCAAGCCTTCTCCAAAATGTCCACCTTTTCAATACTGATGGAAAGCCAGATATGAAGGTGTGTCCCCCCCAGTTTAAATTGATAAATGAAACTATCAGTCAATTATAAGAAGGTAAGACACTTCTATTTTTTTTTAATTTGCTTGCTGTTCTTTGTTTGTTTGTATGTTTGTTTGAATAGTTCCCAGGTAATCAATTAAAAATTAAAAGTTTAGTTAATTAGAGAGAAGGAGCTAAGCCTTTGTTGCCTCCAGCACCAATGATCAGATGAAGACTGCACTCTGTCCTGCCTGTTGGGATATTGCTTGATGGGATTTTTCCCCAACATCCATGGAGTTTTGAATTTTGATTAAAAGTTTTCTGGTTCTTTTCCCATTATATCACAAAAGTGAGCTCTCTTGAATAGATTACTTCTCAAACAATAGCAGAATATGGCAGTATATGAGACAGTATTCTGGAGAGAATATCCTGCATCTCTAAATCATCTTATCTGAATTCTCATAATTGATATTCATCATATTCCATTTTTGAATCAGGAATAATCACTGACTGTGCATTACTTGTCTGCTCCAAAAATTGAGTACATAAGGGCTGCCTCTGGTATCACAGGGCTGAGGCTGACAAAGCAAACTGGCAAGGAAATGGCTGATGTGCTGTGGCCATGGAAGTTCCCAAAACCAAAGTCTTTTTATGCGGAAAGTTACTTTTAATGTGTTTTCAAATTTCTTCATCAATCATGATAATTTAAATGTAGGCTTAAAATTAAAATTCTAAATGAAGTTGTACAATCCAGTAAATGAACATATGGAATTAAATATGTAATATATACTATATCTAATATAAAGCATAGAGGAAATTATTAAAAATTTGCATACGACATCCAGATGAAATGTAAACTGAAAAGAAAGAGCACAATTAACTAACTCTAAAGAGTAAGGAAATAGCTTCTAAAATATAGAAAAACAGCCTGCCTTGTTGTAATAAAGCCAGTTTCACTCATGCAATACAGTTGGAGTCAATACGTCTACATTAACAATAATCCCTCTACACTCAGGGATATTATAGCACATAGCTTGGAAAATTTTAACTATTAATGAAAGGCAGATTCTTGGTAATAAAGCATGTTGAAGCATTTTATCAAGGATTCTGACACACTGATTTTCTCCAGAAATTTATAATATTGGGAATTTTTGTCCTGCATCCAAAAAAAAGAGAATTATTTCAGATAACTTATATTACTTATATTGTGATTCAGTCTAGATATAGTAAGTTTTTATGATGCTCTAAAAAACTCAAGAAGTTTCTTGCAATCTTGTTTTTAGTGTTTATTAAATTATCAGAATAAAACTAAAAAGTGGTGTGACATCTTGATATTACAAAAATATTTATTGTTCTTTAACTTTTTTTTTTCATGCAGTAGTTACAGAACAGTATTACTTCATATTTTATTTTTCCCCAGGCAATTTTAATTCTAGATAAGGTAGCTAATCTTTCTCCACAGGTTATTTTCTCTTAGTTTCTGTATGTAAATCCTGTTATTTTCTTGAAATTAGGCTTAATGTATATTTTTGACTTTACTAGACTAAGACCGACTCCTTGAAAGGAAAAGTTTTAATATGTTTTCTCACCTCTGGCATTTGAAAGTATGTCTTACATACGTCAGATATTAAAGAATGTAATTGCAGAACTTTGTAAGTATAGCTCTTTTTTTAATATTCTGATAAAATCCAGTAATGCAGTCAAATGTGCCAGTAAATAGAGAAACTATTAGTACCCATAGGATTTTATTTGTAATGTAAAAAAACATTTAATATTCACTCATATCAGTGAGGCAGTGTCAGGCCCATACATGTTTGATAGAATTCCATATAAATCAGTGGGTTTCTCAGATTTTAAGTGCCCTGAACAAGATCACAGTATCATATGCTATAATCTAACACATTTTTAAATAAGTTGAATTACAATATGAATAATAAAATTATGTGGGGTTTTTTCTTCAAATTTTACACCTTGGAAGCTATGTGATTATCATGAGCTTATAGCTAGAGACTCATTCAACACTTTACCAGTCAATTCAATTCAGTCTGATTTTTGCACGTAATGGAGATGTTAAGTTTTCTGTCACATTGTCATATACTTCTATCTCTCATCTGACAGCCACATGAGACTCTACAAGCTGAATAACTCTGAAAATACTTGAATAGTACATTTTTAAAACTTTCACAAAACGCCCACTGTCTTTAGGGAATAATTTCATTCTTTCCCATTAGTTGATAAAGGAAGTGCCTGAACTGCATAGGAGACATGATAAGTTGGGGGGAAAAATTCCCTTTTCAGTAACTTTTAGATTGAATTTGTTTTGTTGATTCTTCATAAGTAACCTAGAGTAGTAAAATTGCAAAATTGAATTGCAAAGTTAATGAAGATACACCGGAAGCCTATGCAGTGCCTCACTAGTTGTTGCTAAACAGAAATTGATGGCATTTAATATATTTGTTTCATTGTTATATACTTGATACACAACGAGTGATAAGAAAAAGAACTGAAAAATACAGAAATTGTAATTTTATGGAATTTTTGAGCATTATATGAAATTTTCAGGAATTGGCTCAAAATATGCGCAAAGTTCACCTTCATTTTTTTAGGTTATGTGTAAGTGCCAGAAGAAGAAAGGATATTTTTGAACATAAGCAATTCATACAAAAGTTGAGAGGCAACATTTTAAAAAAAATACTCTGAATATTTTGTAAAGATGGCTATGTGGGCTTCATGTCTTTTTTGCTTTGTCTTGTTTAGATTTTTTTAATCACAATGTGGATATACTGAGTAACTTTCAGGCATGTTTATCTTTTAGGGTTACAGTAGAGAGAATATAAATATTTAATGTCTACCTTCTGAAAAAGACTACTATTAGTTGGTCACTCATGTGTTAATCTCCTGTTTAGGGCAAACTGCTACAAATTAAATCCTGGCATTTTTAAAATTATAATTTATGAGTTCCCCGTAGTTGTAGATCAGAGTTGGCCACAGCAGCATTCAGACAAGCTTGCCCTCCTTTACAGAGCAGCTGGCCGTCACTCCACCATGACAAAAGCATTTCTGAGTGAAACGAAACTCTTTAATTTTGTTATGAATTTTAACCTTAAATATCCTTTTCTTCTTCCCTCGAAAATTTTGGATATGTGTTTTTTAGTTTCAGTCTCTGTTAATTTGAAAATAGGATTTCCTGAATTATCATATCAATGCTCTCTGCCTGGTAGTTATGCTGATTTCAGTTAGCAGTTCGTGGAACATCAGCAAAATCTGGCAAATTGTCATGGACGTCTTGGAAGCTCTCAATGCTGTGAGTCTGACACTTTTCTTGATTCCTATTTTAAAGCGATCCTGGAGTTGACTGCTGAGTTTCAGTCTGTTAAGGAAAGTGTCCTGTCTGATTTAGGCCTTCTATAAGGATTTTGTTCCTCCAGCGGTGATGAGAGTGGATTTTGCTTTAATTTTCTTCGCAAATAACAATGGAATTAGAAGTTACTTGGGTGGATCTATTCACTTTTGGATGAACTGTCTGCAGTCTCATAGCTTTAGATATTAGTTGCATTATTTGCATTCTTACAAATAATAGATCATGAAGCCCATGAAATCAAGAATTCTCCTTAAACAACAAAAACGTCCAATGTTAAAGGCTGCACCAAGAGGAAGAAAATCCTGTGGTGTTGATGTTAAGCAGAATGAATAATAATATGTTAATGCTGCAAGATATGACTGTTCTTGCCTTTAAAACTTTGGCTAGTGAGTGCCAGCTGTCATACAGTGCACAGATTAGACTGGGATGAGCAACATTGTTCACAAATATTCCAGTCTCTTCTATTTCTAATATATGTAGAACCCACTTGGGAATCACTTAAAGAAGAATTAAAATTTTAGAAGGAAAAAAATCTTACAAGTTTATGATTTTTAAGTACTCATGACAGTAGATACAGTAAAAGAAGCATGCTGATGCATTGATGACTGGGGAAAAAAGCAGATTCAGTGTAGAAGGGACTTGCAAATTCACAAAATTATGCAGCTAGTAGGAAAAAAAAAAGACTTTATGATCAAAACTGGTAGCTTTTATCAGACAGCTCTGCGAGGAGTGTAAGACATGCTATAACACTGCTCTCAGACTTGTAAATCCCTATATTTACTATGTTGTTGAGTCTAATTTGCCTATTTGCCTGTCCATAGAGTTTGATTCTTGCCAAAACCACTCCTCCGCTCTCTGTTGCTAGAAACAAACCACATCTGTCTCTGGATGTCAGCTCAGTCCTTGAGAGCTGTATACCAATGAGGAAGAATAAAAAGCCCTTGCAATATTTAGAAGCAGGCTCTGTTCATTCAACTTAGAAGCCCGAGAGATGTAATTACAAAGCAGGTGATCGACTGCTATGTATGCTGATCTTTAATCAACACATACTCGAAGCTAGAAACCCATAGTACAGGGAAACTATTAGTTAATTTAACAGCTAAAGGAAAAATCAAATGGGAATATGTTAAGAGCAGCCTGAAAACTCATTACTGTGCTGGCATTTTGTGCCAGTAAAGCACACATTTATTTGGAACCTATATGAAAATTTTACCAAAACAAATTGTTGAAAAGGTCAAAATGTCAATCATCAACTAGAAGCATTTTATGTAAAGAACAGTTTTAATTTTAATTTTATATTTATTAACCACATTTCCTTGCCTTTTTTAGGACTATTAATTTAGAATTATGAAAAAAAAAAGACATTTTATCCAGGAAGCCATGGCATTCAGTGATTCTATGTCAATTAACTCCACTAAGTAAAATTTTTCCTAATTTGTACCAGTCTGAGAAAACAAGAAGTTAGTCCCATTTTGGACAAAAATAAACATTGAGTAGTCGTAGAAAAAATGTGACAGAGTTCAATGCTTCCCTGAATTCTTTCCTTTATCATTGACAACACAGTAAAAAAATCCAGGCCTGCTTTGACCACATTATAATTTAATTAACCTAATTAATTAGTCTGTATGAAATATGATCATATAATTGGACATTTTCCCTTCCCAGGAAATGGTGTATTTTCCCCTTGTAAACATACCTAGCTTCACAAGGAGCAATATTTGGTGCATATTGCAGGAAAAGTCCAAGTTAAATACCACTTGTTGTGCTCAAAATCTAACTTTTATGTACATATTTTTTGAATTTCATTGATTGTTCTTGAAGCTAGAGGCAGCAAAAAGGGCAAAATTTAACAGAATAATTAAAATAAGCAAAGGAAATGAACAAACATATAAAATGAAGGTTAAAAGCAATTTCTGTTTGTACTCAGCGGGAGAATTTTAGACATATTATGGCTTCAGAAATATATTTCATTTCTCTATCCTGTTTGTTGCCTGTTTGGATCACAGTGACTTTTCATTTCACAGTATCAAGTAACTGAGCCACAAAAAATAACAGCAATTGTGAGAATACCTTCACGAGTTTAAAATATTATAAAATCTTTTTTTAAATAAAAGATCAACACATGGGGGAAAAAAAATGTACACATATACGGTTCTATATGAAAAAGTTTTAGACTCGTCAGAAGATCAGTTGAAATGGTAAATTCTATACTTTTTCTTAAATGTATAACTTCTGTTTATAAATGATTATGGTAGTTTGAACTGGCTTGAAGATAGTGCTGTGCTATCATTTAAAGAAAATAGGGGGAAATTGTAAGGGTGTAGTGTGTTTACACCTGGTAACTTCCTTCACTTCAGACAGCACTTAGGGTAGCAAGTGTTTGGCTACTCGTCTGGAAAGCGCTTTTTGCCCTTGTCCCCTCAAATCCCAAGGTGTGTGCAAGATATGATTAAAGTGATTTCTTCTGTGACTGTAGCCTGATAACCCTGATTTTTTTCCTGCCTTCTGTGGGCAGTCAAGAACTCAAGGGAGGATTGAAACCTGCTTGGTGAGAGATTCTGATTTGATACTTGCTGGATCCTGACCCATGAGAATGAAGGGCTCATGTAATAATGTTCCACTGATACAAAATGTTGCTCTAAACATTACGTGACTTTCTATAGTGTTACTTATTGTGTTAGCTATGTCTTTTTTCTCAGCCCTGCACCATTTTTGTCTACAGATATTTAACAAGGTGAGGAGCAAAAGCAGAATCTCTTAACAGATCTTGACCAAAATGAGTCTACTTAGTTTTAAACATTGAGTCTGTCAGAAAGAAAAGCAGTTAGAGGGGTAGCAGTGGCTGGTAAAGAAATGTAATAGAAAGTCTACATGAAGCGAGACAGAAGAAAATTATATATAGTAAAAGCATTATATTTCAACAGGAGGGCTCTGCTGCAGTACAAGCAGCTAAATGATAGATTACAGTGAGTAAATGTAAATACACATTTCTGCATTCAGTTATTGAACTGGCTTCAGTAAATACACACCTCTTGTAACCTCCATGAGGAATATATAGAAATTGGATTCTTCATGAGCAATGAAACCACATTAGTGGGCAATATTTTAGCTGTTAATGTCAATAAAACTACACCCATTCTGCTCAAGGAATACACGTCTGACAGGGCAGCTTCCCTGAGTGAATTCAATTGTATATAAGATTTTTTACTATTTAACATATTTTTCTTTCAGCCCATCCCTTCTGAATGCCAAGTAAGCTTACAGAAATATTTTGCTCTGTGGTGTGATATTAAGGAAGAAGCTGATCTTTTCCAATTTACTGATGTACTTAATAATACCTTTCACTTCTAACTGTGTTTATGAGTTCCTTAAATGCACTTTCAGGTCTTGATTCAGCGAGGTACTTAGAAACAACCCTATATTTGAGCATGAGTGCTAAAATCAATGGAATGACTTAAGCATATATATTGTCAGTTCAAGCATCTTGCTGATTTGGAATGTCAAGCAAATTAGAAGCAGATGGCGGCATATATCTCATTTGGTGGTTAGCAGGGAGGAAAGCATGTAAACTGCACAGTAGGTTTAAGGATTTGGAGAACCTGAATAGGGCTGTCTTGCAAGTTTTCTTTCCAATTTAGGTCAAAGAGTATTCTCTTACAGAAAGTCTAGATGGGCTGCGGCATTACAGACTTTGATATATCTAAATCAGTCTGGTGTATGTCGTCACATAACTTAAAATTTCAGTTTTGGAAGAGAGTCATAGCTTTTATGCTCCTTCTCCCATGTCTGGTGTTTCATGCTACATTTGCCTGGAGATATGTGAATTCATACTAGGCAGCCTTATGTTCCATATTGGATATAGATTATGTGTTTATATCCAAAGAACAAAAAAATTGCAAATTAGAGTATCTCAATGAATGCAGGGATTTCTAATTAAAAGCAAGATTAAAAATAATTGAAAAGCTACTTAAATGTGCATTAGGAAAAAGGCCAGTAATGGCTTGTTGTTTTCCCATCTCCTTTCCTTCTTGGTATGCAACAAGATTAATACTCAATTTCGCTTTCTCTTACATTAGAACACGGCTTCTTTGGGCATATTTTATATCGATTTTTTTTCTGGTTTTGCCTCCATCTTCTCTATTATGCTTTTCTTTCCCATCACTTATTTCAACATTCAATAAAATTGAGAAAGCTCTATCTGAAGGTGTTTATAAACACTCGTTCCCTCTAATAAGTCCAATTAATATGTCTTGTACACATTGTCAAATTAAAAAAAAAAATCACTGAAGTTCTTATAAATAAAGCTTATAAGCAGCAGGAAAGGGCAGTGAGCTGCTTAATTCATAAGCCCCTTTTGCTTTTTTTCCTTATTTCTATTCACCATAAAATTCAACTAGGAGTGTGAGTGAATGTTAACAAAATATTTCTTTGTAGTACTATTTTGCATTACAGGATGAGATTTCAGGACTGACTTTATTTCTTTTATTTCTTGACATGTGATAATCTTTGCCACACAATTTTATCATACTCATCCCTGCTTGCTCAAAGGAGCATTTATACAATGGCTATTGCCAGAAAACTGTGGAGGTTTTTTTTCTGTTTTTCTTCTTCTTCTTTTTTTTTTTTTTTCCTTTTTTGCATTATTGTTAAGGTAGGTTGAAAGAAAAAGAAGAGCACACCTTACTCTAAAAGAGTATATTCACTTTCTCTTGTTTTTTAGTCATATAGAAATTAGTAATATATTTTCAGGTTTTATTCTTTATTACTTTTTATCAAAAAAGAAAAAAAACTTGGTGCCTAAATAAAAGCAATACTTACAACAGAAATAAAAGGAGAATGTCATACATTCTTTTGGAAATGTACTTTAGGATTGTTTTATTAGGTAAGTTTCTCAGGCTCAAGTGAATTTTAGTGTATCATACTGATTAAGTCAGTGTTCAGTAATCATTAATACTCTCTGCAAGATGATTTGCAACTCAGAGGATCTGTGATTTATCAGGAGAAAAAAGAAAGGTCATTCCATTTTTCAATTTCTTTTTTCTTTTTAAAAAAATAAATTTCTTCAATGGGCAAACTTTACTACAGTCTTAACCAATCGTGTGTACACTTGAAAGGAAAATCTCTTTAGAGAATTAAAAAAATGTTAAGTATCTACTAAGTACTCACAAACTTGAAAAATGTTCAGCAAAGAGCATAGTACAGAAACCTATCTGTGATTTCCTCAAGGTGTAATTAAAATGCACCTTTGCCTTAACAGAGGAAAATTAAGGAGTGGTGGCAAAATATTATCAAAAAGACAATTCCACAAGTTGGGAGTGGAAAAATTAAACAGAATGACATTCACAAAATTTCCACAGAAATAGAGCAAATAGTCTTTCTTTCAAACAGAAGTTAATTTGTAGCCCAAAAAAGAAAAAGAGTGACCACAGGATAATCATAAGAATGATTTTCCCATTTATGCTTGGAAGAACCTGAAGGCAAGTAAACAAACTGGAATAAAGGTGATTTTCAACAACCTAGTTCCAGATATTGCAGGTTGATTTTGATTAAAATATATAAGACAGAGAGTTGACTTTGCCTTTGGGGATGGTTATCCTAAAGAAGTGAGATGTTTTCTCATATAGGCAGACCTAAGGCATAGTCAGATTTTTGGAAACAGCAGGGGCCTTTTGCAACGACACTAACTCTCTCCCCTGATGCTGAAATTGAACAGGTCTGCTAGTATAGGGACAGATGGCCAGCATGAACAGCTCAAGAAAAAACAGTTTGGAGAATGAGATTTGCCTTAAGCTTTCCTGGTCATACTACTATTATTTGGGGTAGGATTTGAGTGCCTTTTCCATTTCCATTAACCAAAAGCTTGGGAATGCATACTGCTTAACCATCTACCATAGACAGGCTCAGCCACAAACTTGTGGTTGCATTGTGTATCTGATTTTATGACAGAATACTTTTGGACATATACTTGGAGAGTTAACCCAGGCACAGTCATGTGCCCACTCTCATGCATGCACATAACAGTATTGAGACACTAGAGAATTAAGTACTTGTGATGAATAAATGTATGGCAAAAGATAATTCATATACACTCTATGTTTGTTTCTCTTCAATCTGCTGGGAGAGAAGCTCCTATAACTTATGTTTTGCAGTGATAAGTCAATAAGCAAAAGCACATGTTGTGAGTTATTAAATTTCAGTATGATTTTTCTGTGCATTAGCTTCTCCTCAAATCCTGCATGCATCCATGTATGCATGCTCTCACCTCATAGCACCTCAGAATAAACATTATGTGCTTCACCTCTTCTTTGTGCTTTCTCAAAGTAGTTGAAGGATAGGCTCCTGTTTGCTTTACTAATTTGAGACATTGCAATATATTTTTGTGATTAACAGAATATCTGATGCACTGTAAATTCAGCTTTTCTGAGGAAACTTTGTCTTGAAATGCAGGAATTTGTGATAATTGAATGAGAATTGATATTTAAAAATTAAAACCACCAAGAAATGGCTAAAGCAGGACCGTCTGAGAAACTGAGGAAGATGTTAATATTTGCCTGATCAAGAAAGTACCAATTATCTTAATGATTTGCAGAGATTGCTGGTACTGCCTATTCACACTTTTAAGCAGGGAAGGGAAGGGAAATGAAATTAAAACTGAAATAAGAGTCAAAGCAAGCATTTACTGTTGAAGGTATCTTGGTGAAGTAGGATCTTACTTGTTCACACTCAGTTTAATTACAACTCAGTACACCCTAAAATAGCATTATAAACAACAGCATCTAGGGACATTAACATCCACATTCATAAATTGTAGGGAAATTTCTGCTCAACTTTTTGAAAAAAATATTTTATTTGTATTAGAATTCCTATGTATCTTTGGTTGCCTTTTCCTTCAGTTACGAACACGAATGGAACTGCAGGAATAGATGAACGTATATACAGGCCTGTTTCCATTTTATCCATACTTAAATGGTGACACACTTCTGACCAAGTACAGTTAAAAGAATCAGTTAGAAGGCCAAACATTTCCTGTAGGGAATGGGTCCATAGACACAGTAGACCAAGCTTTAATGAATTTCAGTTTGGGTCTCATTGGTGAGGAAAATTTGTGACAAAAAAGGATGTTGAATGTTTGCAAATTGTCTGGGAATAATACAAAAATTGTCTCGGGGACACTATATGTCTACCAAGAATATAGCATTTCTGTCTCTATTGCAATTAAACAGAAAAATGACACTGCTCCTTGATCTGCTTTGAAATTATTCTGCTAAAAAGGCCTGCATTTTTCAGTTCCTCCCCAATATAACTACACTGCACAGTTGTGTTTGATGACTGTTGCAACTGAATACATAGATTGTCATATCTGGTAGAAAATTAGATACCATTGTGAGAGGTGTTAAAGATCAGTAAATCAGAATACTTTCAGGCTTCAAATCTACCCTTTACTGGATTGGATACATTGCCAAGTGGCTGTCAATCATTATCACTACATCTACAAAACAATTGATGTCTATAATTTACCCAAACTTGCTGGTATACAATTCCATGAAACATTGGAAGTATAGTTAGAAATGATGACTGTGGCCCTTCACAAGGTCATTGTGATAAAGCTTTAGATTTTGTTGATAAGAGAAGTCAGAATCTAAATAGAGCCCCTTTTCCATCCTTGCTGTGGCAGCCCCATTCCCAAAAGAAAATCATAGAATCATTTAGGTTGGAAGAGATGCCTAAGATCACTGAGTCCAACCATTAACGCAGCATGGTCAAGTCCACCACTGAACCATGCCCCGAAATCCCACATCTATACATCTTTAAAATGCCTCCAGGGATGGTGACACAACCACTTTCCTGAGGAGCCTGTTCCAATGCTTGACAACCCTGCCTGTGAAGACCTTTTCCCTAGTATCTAATATAAACCTACTCTTCTGCAGCTTGAGGCAATTTCCTCTAAACACTTGTTACTGACACTTGCCTTGCTACAGCCTCCTCTCAGGTAGCTGTAGAGAGTGATAAGGTCTCCCCTGAGCCTCCTTTTCTTTTGGGCTAAACAATCCCAGTTCCCTAGCAGGTTCTCATAATACCTGTGCTACAGACACTTGTGCACCAATGTTTGAGGTGAGGCCTCACAGTGCTGAGGACAAGTGGATTATCACTGCTCTAGCCCTTCTGGCCACAACAATTCTGATCACTGTGGCCTCCTTATCTACATGGGCACACACTGGGTCATACTCAGCTGGCTTTTGACCAACACAGCAGATCCTTTTCTGCTGGGCAGCTTTCCAGCCACTCTCCCCCAAGCCTGAAACATTGCATGAGTGTGTGACACAAGTACAAACTCAGCACTTGGCCCTGTTAAAACTCGAATAAATAGTCTAATTCCATTGATCCAGCCTGTCCACATTCCTCTCCAGAACCTTCCTATCCTCTAGCAGATCAACACTCCTGTCCAAACAGGTGTCATCTGCAAACTCAGAGAGGGTGCCCTTGATACTCTCTATCAGATCATTGCCAAAAGTATTAACTAGAACTGGCCCCAGTACGAAGCCCTAGGGAACAAAGGGGGTGTTTTAATCTGTCTCTGACATTCCAATTTTGTAGTCAATACTTGTTCAGGTTCCCTTATTCTTCAGTATTCTTCTGGTGCAATGGAACCTTTGAGGGACTAGCAGGAAGTAATGGATGAAGTTCCTTAGAAGCTTGATACTATTAAATATCTTTATAAAGAATCTGGATGACAGAGGTGAAAGAACCCCACATATGTCAGCTTGGAAGGGGTTCAGGAGCCACTAAGGGCAACATCAAAACAACAGAAGTGATGGAGAATCTCAAATATGATGGAAGGTCAAAGGAATTAGATTTGTTCAGCCTAGAAAGGAGAAATGTATATTTGGTGTGACTTATCGTATCTTTCCAGTACTTTAATGAAATAGAGAGGATGGATGTGCTCCTTTCACAAAAATGAGGTGACAGGATGAGAGGATATGCTCACAAGCTGTTTCAGGGAAAATCTCTCTGAATATCAGAAAAAAATCCCTTTGCTGCGGGAAGAGTTAAACAATGGCAGCCCAGAAATGCAATGGTATCTTTGTAATTGGAAACATTTAGCTTGGTGGGTCCTCAGATAATCTAAGGCTGTACTTTCAACAGGAAGTTGGATCAGATGGTCTCCAGAGGACCCTTCCAGACTAGACTTTTCTGATTATAGGATTCTGGTGTCTTTCCTGCTTCTTTTGCAAGGCTGTTCTAATTCTACCATAGACCCTTCCAGCTTGTTCTGCAGAACTGTGTTAGTTTTCAATGCTGTCTTCCCTGACTGCAGATTTCATGTCTTGCATGTCTTTTCTTCACCCTATTTGTGTAACTGTGCCATGAGACTCTGTTGGTCTCTTTGCAGTTATGCCTCAGCTGTGTTAAAAAACTCTATTTTTGGTATTAAAGTGCTATAAAACGCTTGCACATCATCACCAATTGTGCACTTCTCACTGGATAACAGACAGCAAATATTAATTGTATCTCATTTAGTATATAAATATTTTGTTCATGCTCTGCTTTATACGTATCACTTAACGTGCCTGTAATCACTGTAGGACAAAAGGATTTAAGGGCAATATAAATAATTCTCCCAGATTTAGGAGCTCTGAAGTGCTGCAGCAGATGTTAAGATGGGAAGCAATTAATTTGAGGGTGGGGGGAGGATACTGACAATCCAAAAGATGCATGAATTGCAGGGTAAAGGAAAAATTTCTTTGTGCTGAAATATCACAACTGTTACCTTAATTTTCCTAGGACTAATGGGCATGCCTTCTTATTAGGAACTGAATATATATAGTTTGCCCTCATTATTAGGGAAATTGCTATCACGAAAACTTATTGGACTGTTAGGTAAAAAACTAGCTCTCTGGAAATGTCGTGTGATGACAGGCCCTCATATGAAGAGATTACTAAAATGGTGGGCAGGTGAAGAAAGGGAATTCATGAGAACCTCTTGACCAGATAGAAACAAAAATGAACCATGACCTGCACTCTGTGAGTTATTGTCAGACAGCCCTCAGATGAATTAATACACTGAAAACTAATTAAACCACAATCCTTTCATCTTGTCTTTTCCTCTCAAGTCTGGGACAAGTGGAAGTCTTCATAAATCTGAAAGATTATAGACCAATTAATATGCACACAAGCTGCATATTCTGTAATGGGAATAGAGTTAATCAAACATAAATTTCCTTTTGGAGACTGAGAGTTACATTAAAATATTTGTCCCAACTCTTGTCTTATTTGTGCTGATTTCTCAGCAGTGTGATATTACTGATTCCAGTGGTGTAAACTGAGACAAGTCTTTGTGTTTCGGCACAATAATTTAAAGTATATGGAGCTGATTGTTCTTCTCCATTAGTCAATAGAAATTTAATGTAGAAACCTAGAGTAAGTAGGATGGCTGATTAATTTTTCTCAGAATTCTTCTATTCTATTAAACTTATTACAGACAACATAGTTAAACTTTGTATTACTTCCAATAGTTTTGTCTCATTAGTTATTTGACCATGAAGAATGCCTAGAAGGACCATATTTTGTTTACATTTCCAGTTATTTTATGATGTTTATGACAATAATAGCAGTTTTATTACAAAACATACTAAATTTTTTGACTGTAAGATTGAACAGAATGGTATGGGTCAGATTCATGCTTTGCCAAACCAGCAGCTTTGTTTTTGACAGATGTTTTCTGCAGCAGATGTTCAGTTAAGAGTAAGAGCACAGCAGCACAGAGTGCAAATATACAGACATTGTCCAGGCTTCCATTGATTTATAGCTTATTGAATTTCTGCTTTCCAAATGGTGCCTTTTATTTCTAGGCTGAGTAGTTTGCTTTTATTCTCATGAATTTTAATCATAAATCTAAACAATTTTAGAAACCTTATTAAAACTTTTTTTTGTATCCACAATGTCTCCCAGAAGTTGTGCCCTCTGAAGCACAACCTTTTGTCACTTTTTATTTTGAAACTTTGACCAAGTTAATCTGACATTTCTTCATTCTTGTCCTAGATGTGTAACCAAGTAAATGTGATTTTTGACACCATTCACAGAAGATCTCCAGTCCCAGGGTGCTTTTGGGGCACAAGTCTGTACTCTGTGGGGCTGTCCTTGTCCCAGTTCAGGTCCAGGTGTTGCTGTCTAACTTGGCTGCCTGCAGGTGAGTGGCTTTTACCTCCCCAGGGCACAGTAGGGATGTGAGATATTGACAGGGATATAGGCTGTGCAGAGGAAATGCATAAAAATAAACTTAAATGGGCCTAAAACTGCCACAGAAGGGACCCCCTTCATGAACATCAGAGTCCTCTTGTTGAAGCCCTGAGCATGAAAGCTTGTAATCCTCTTCTTGTCCCAAGGGAGAATGAAACTGTCCAGCTGAACCCTCAGAGGAATGCCCTAGGGGTGAATACTAACACCGAGGAAGGGAGCAACAGTAGGACAGTGAGGAGTTTCTTGCCATCCCATTTTTAACTGTTGTATTAACAAAGCTTGTTTGTAGCAATGAACAGTTTGGGTCTATCAGACTTTTTTTTTTTTTAAATTAACAAAGCATATTTAGGCTCACGCTTGTGTCTATCTGTCTTTTCCCTGTAACAAGATGTAAGATATTTCACAATCAGATAGTGACTGACTTTGTGCAAGCCACTCTGGACCAGTAAGTTTTGTAAGTTCTGTAACTTTGTGAAATTTTAATGTCATGTTTCATAAGCAGCAGAAACTTATGCAGAACTTTAAAAATACATTAATGAAAGCTTGCGCTTCTAATTCACTTACAGTATTGAAAATCCCATCTCTAAATCAGGGGACTTTTCAAGCACTTTAAAGTGTTCATCTGACACTCAGTACAGTTTAATGGATTTTAATGGATTTTAAAATTTCTCCTGTTAAGTGAACTATGAAATAGTTTTTACAAATATGCAGAATAATGTCAAACAAGAACTAATGTCAACTAATGACCTAAGCAAGAACTTACTATAAATTAATTTAAAAAAACTCCGAACTGAAACACTGAAGCAAAAATAAAAAACCCAAAACTACCATGGTTTATTATTTATGAAAACAAATGTTCTTCTGAAATGTAGTGCCATGTTGGTTTTTTCAAAATAATTCAGCACAAATCAAGAGATATGCTATATTCTGTTCCTTCTGCCTTAAGTGATACACTCATGCATTGTATTGAATATATTTTTTTTATCTGATGGGGTATTGGAATATTTTTTGCTTTCAGACTAAGATTCTGAAAGACCAGTATTTTTCATTTCATAGTGCAAAAAAGAAATAATTTTATTGATTTTCACTTTTGCCTTAGCTCTCTCAGAATAATTATTTTCTTCAGACTCCTGTGTGTTTATGGATGTGATTGCTACAGAGGGCCTCCAGTACATTAAGTGATACAACCAATCCAGATGAGAAGAGTATCCTGCACGGTAAATGTCTGAGTAACATTAAATATGCTTGCAGTGTTCTTCAAAGATATGTTGGAAAAGGTGAGTAGGAGCACCTAGATGGAAGCCATCTCATGCCATCACATTAGGAACTAAGACTTCATTTTGTGCCCCTCAAGACCTGTAATAAGAAGTGCTTTGCTTGTCATAGTCTATCTTTTTCCTCTCATATCAACATATGTACAATAATTTGTAGACTGTGAGTGCACTCTCCCATATCAATCACTAAAGCAGTAAAGGGGAAACATCACAGGAATGGTAAAAATGGTAATTGTCCAGGAGCTTTTTTCTCTTTTCGTAAACTTATTAGAGGACATTTTACTAAAAATGTATTGAAATACAATTACTTAAAGCATTCTCTCAAAAGTAAATAACACACTGCATTTGCTTGTTTTTAATGCTCAGCTTTAACTTCCAGTGAAGAAAATGTACCCTGTTTTGTTATGAATACAGAATGATTTTTTTGCAATTTTACCTTGATACTCCTTATAGGAGAAGGAATGGTCAGAATAATGGTCTGTATAAATCAGCGAACCATACCAACATATTTTTAGCTTCTGCAGAGGAAGTTGATTTGGTTCGCCCAGCACCACTTCAACAAATTTCAGATAGATCACATTTTATAATGGGAAGGGTCATCTGACAGTGTGGAACAGCTGGGGAAAGGATTTAATCTCACATTTTTGTGACCATGTAAGAGCTTACACATCATTTGCATTTCTAGCATGTCACTTCAATTTCTATCCAAATACCCTAGCACTGTCATATGCAGATAAGAAGGTGGGAAGAGACTGCAGTGCTGTGCTTCCCTGGCAGTAAGAACTTCCTCAGTGCAGCTGACATTATGGGAAAAATGAAAAATATTTTCTATTCTCCTTCTACTAAATCTGCTCATAACATAGAGAGGACATATATGCTATAAATATGCACCTAAAAATATGCACATGGGAAGATCACCACTGGAGCAACAGAGAGATTACTGTGGAGATATAAACCTGAAAAATACGGACAGCACCCTGCTTTTTGGATCTGTTGAGCTGTGTAACTATTTACCAAGTGCTGGTATCAGATAGATACAAAATTTAATATTTTAAAGAGGTCCATGCTCCAATCAACAGAACAGTGGATGACAGTCATGATGCTGACTGCACATGTGGACTGCAAGTGTTGATTCATAATGCAAAGTAAAGGGAGTAAAACAAAACATGGGAAGTGTCTACTATTTGCTGCTGTCCTGAAGTCCTTAACAGCTGCAAATGATCCATGTGTTGAATAAATCGCTAAGTGAACAAATAATATTTTAGCTAAGTATGTATTCTGAATATGTAAAAAAAAATATAGAAAATAATCTAATTTTGTTTGCTGACAACTTTCAGCATAGTCTTCAAAATGATTGTTTCAGTTCAGTTCCAAATTGAGGAAAAATATTTCAGTTCAGCCTGGAAATAAATATTTTTCAAATGTTTAATTTAATAACATTTTCTATTAGAATGAAATTTACAGGAAATATTCAGAAATTTTAGTTTACCTTTTAAATAAATTGTATTTTAATCCAATCCCTGCAACTCAGAGAGTCTGATGTCGGTCCATGGGAATCCTTTTAATATGAATTTGGTGTCAAGCTTCAAAGAAGCATTATAAAACCAATAAAAGGTGAATTCCAAGCCAGGGGACATTTCATCCATGCTTAATTTTATACTGGCCTTTTATCTAAAGTCAGACATCCTTTTGGACTTCAGCATTGCTTGCTCTGTGGTTTCCTTTATTCAAAAACTCACTGTGACAAATTTATTGGATACTCACAGGCAATATTGGGATCATGGTAGATACACAAGAGAAAAGTAAAAAGTTTTAAAACACATTCAGATTCTCTCATGCTTCAGGAACAACTTTGCCATCCCTAACAACAAGTATCCCGGGGTGTAAAGATTTTAGCTGCCCATCAGCCCAAGCTCCTATTCCCAGCCAGTGACACCAGGAAAGCAATTTTTCCCAAGGCTCAGATGAGAGCAAAGCAACCCTAAGTGGCACAGTCTCATAGCTCCTGCTTATTTCAGAATTTGGAAGGAGCTCAGGTGCATAACTTAGCCTCTTACAGTGGCAATAATAGAGAAAGAAGATTGCCCAGTTAAATAGTTCATTATTGATCCAAAGATCTTCATGTCTGTCTACACCACTGTCAAAGAGTCTGTGACATTCAGTAACACAAAAGCAATTTTTAGCAGTAATATTAATTTTCTGACTGTTCAGTCTGGAGGAACTGATAAACACAACAGAATTCAGTGCATTTTAAATGCACAAATCTAGAAAACACAAGTCAATCTGGAAAGTTAGGTTCTGTATCTCTTACATTTGCTATGTGAATGTAGTAAAATATTTGATGTTATAGTCTTGGTCTCGTGTCTATATAATCTCCCTAATTCACAAAAACAATGATGTTAAAAATTTTAATATTTAATTTATTAATTGCAATTCTGTTACATGGATAATCCTTGTAGAAAAATTAATGTAAAAACTAGCAATTCTTTGTTCAGAATAGGGGTTGAATACTGTGCAGTAACTGATCCTTCACACAAGAATGGAGCTGAATAGGACTATCTGGTCATTAACCAAGTGCAGTCCTTCCTCTGCAAGAATTATATAAAATAATATGGAATGAGGTACAGTGTAATTATATATCTGAAGAATTATCATAATGACACACATGGGTATTAATTTTTTATTTAATTTTATTTCTTTTTTTATATAATTTTATAAAGTTGCTTTGCAGACAATCCATATTCTAGGATTCTCTTGCTTGTGAATGTTTTTAACTTCATGATGACTTGACATTGTGTAATAAATTCTCAGTGGGAGGAAGTACTAGATGATATGGTTAACCACATGTATTAAACTAACTCCTTTATGTATTTACTTCCTCTGAAGAAAAATTAGCAAATTTTTCCAGTATTAAGACTTCATTAGAAGCTCCCAAATGCCACAATTGGTTTTTTTTTTTTTTTTTTTTTTTGAGAGAAGAGGAGGGAAAGTAGCTAAAATTAAATCTGGAGACAAAAGTACTAGGTTGAAGAAGCTATTTTATATTTACCTGCTGTTGATGTCACTGTTTTGCATTTTGCTCAGTTAACAATAAATTTCTTTTAAGCCTTACTTTAGTCTTTAACTAATATTATTTTTCAAAAAGTAAAATTTTTACTGAAAGATTTATTAGGGAAAATATTTTGACTTAAAAATACAGGAGAAATGTTTTTCATGCCACACAAAATATAGAAGATAGCCTTGAGGAAGTCTTGTTCTGAAAAACAGGTCTTTTTTCAAATATTTAGGTTTGCTTTATTTAAGAATGTTGTCCTGTGTGTAGCAGGAGAATAAAGGGGAAGTGTAAGTCAAAACCTGAAAAGTCCCTTTTGGTATGGCAACTTTTCCTTGCAAGTTTGTGATGCAGTCTGCAGTCAGGAGACAATAAAGGTAATATTTATGTTCTTCTGGATGCTGATGTCTTATCTTAATGGGTTAAAATGCATTTGAATGGTCCTGTCTTGCCTCTAGAGTAACAAAATAAATTTGGCTGACAGGGAAAGTATGAGAAATATCCTTCTTCAGTCTATTCCAAAACAAAATGATTTTTAACTCTTCCATGACTTGTTTTGGATTGTCTGAGGAGGAAGTGCTGAGATTTGTTTCAAGGAGGGGAGGGTCCTGGCGACTGGTGTAAGACCACATCTGTGGCATACTTAGAGGCATGAAGTGATTAATTTGTTCCATTTTCCATGTTTATTTTGATTTTTTTATCAAAATAGGAATCTATTTTTATCACTAAATTTTTTTGCAAAAATCTAAAGCTGATCTCTGCTCTGCTGCTGAGTGTTGCTTCTTCCTTATCTCTCTCTGAAAAGCTAAGAAAAAGGAGAGACATAATTATTGATCTTATTTCTGGATAACATGGGAAGTTTAAATAGGGGACAAACCAAAGGAACAGGATTTGCACACATTTTCAGAGAGACAGGGAAACAATTTCTCTCATAGCTCAGGAATAGTCCAGTGTCTGTGGGCCTGATTGTCTTGTTTCGTTTTTCCTCATGGAAAATGTAAGAAGATTGAGAAAACAGAAATATGTTCTGCCTGTTTCTTCTTGCACATTGTTCTTGTAAACCAAGGGATCAAATGAAATAATCTCCCTGCTCTGTCCTCAAGGACTCACTTAACAGAAAAAGGTCGCAGGGACACAACTGGTAAAGTTCTCTAATTCCTTCTTTCTTCCCTAGAGTAATTTGCCTGAAAGTCCACACAGCAAAAGGAGGAGGGAATTGATATTCATAGAAAATTTAGCTGCTGAGACCTGACAGTAAAAAACCTGGTTCTGAAGAAACAAAACAGAACCACTCAAGAAGGATATGAGCTTAGCCAGGCAGATGAACCATGTGTCTGGATCATCCTGGCTGTGCAAGCTGAGGAACAACTTTGTACGAGTACCCACCACTGTGATGCTTCAGATCTTAATTTGGTGACTCTCCCCTTTGCATTAGGTAGGATGCTTATTTTCAGTTGCATTTTATGAGTATTTAATGTTTTGCTTATGTTCATCTTGATAGAGTCAGCAGCAGTAGCTGTCTCTTCATTGTATTCCCCAAGTGTTTTCCTCCATGCATTTCATTTTCTATTTCACCTTTTGATAATTTATTAAAATCTATATTGGAAGGAAGAGGTTTCAGGAGAGATGAGAATAGAGAATGTCACATCCCAAAGGAGGTGAAATGCTGTCTCCAAAGAGGGCAAAGTCACTAGATGTTTGAATTTTAGAGAAATAAAAAAGAAGCTTGTAATGTATGGCCCAGAAATTAAGAGAAAGTGATAAAAAAAGACTTTTTTGGTGTCATCCAAACCTCTCTTTTATTTTTTGTTTTATTAAACTGACAGATATTTTTATTATTTGAGGGAAATCATGGTCTTCATGGTGATATCACTCTCTCTGTTTACTCACTGTATATTTACATGTGAATTGTAAAAAGCAAAATATTTGCATTTCTGATGCTCTCTTTTCTATTTCTACAGTCACACTGTGTCACTTCCAAAGTATTACTCACAGGTTCCTGTTTGTCTTTTCTGACTTCAGAATAAAATCTTTGCTCTTAACAACATATTTTCTAGGGGAGTTCTATTAGTTGTACATTGAAAAATACATTCTTGTTGGTTATGGTAGAAAGGAATTAAGAAGTTGATCACAAAACAGATGAGAGGATGGAGCAGATTCCCTTCATATGATTGAGCTTTAATGTTTCTAGACCAAGACTGACAACAAATCATGATTGTCTTTGGGGAGGAAAAAGCAATAGGCCTGGGGGAAGAAAAAATAAGAAAATTGTTTTTTCCACCCTTTGGTAAATAGTGCCTGGAACAAAAAGTAGACAATGATACACCATCAACACTATGAATGTTCTGAAAATGCTTGCTAATTTTTCATAAGCATACAGGACAAATCACTCTCCTCTCTAATACCTATATTGTCAAAGATTTAAGATTGCTCCTCTCTATATGTGTAGGCATGTGTGCCTTTGCATAGATACCTTTTATGTAAAATTATGAAATGTAAATCCATCAACTTTTTTTTCACAAATACTTCCTCAGTCAGTTGTAATGCAGAATTTCCTCTCTTGGTGCACAACAGTGTTATTAGAATAGATGTAAAAGCATGGTAAACAAATCAAGGAAATATTCTTTCTTTATTCCATGCATCTTTTGATTTAGCACCACATAATAGTCATATGTGCATTCTTAGTTGAAGTCCTTTAGCAAGTGCAATACCAATGCAATAGGTGTTCACCAGAAAAACTATACACTGGAATGAACATCAAGCACAAATTTTCTTGTCCTTACTCTGATTTCTCTGAGGAACCAGGGGATTATCCACTATCATGGATGGCAGATGTCCATGTTGGGTGGAGCCTAGGAACTACAGGGCAGTGGTGGGCTTTTATTCATACTCACAGAAAAAAAAAAATTCATAGCTACCCACACCAGCTCGTAAAGATGGAAAGAAGACTGAAACATATGAATTAACAGGAAAAAAAAAGGGAAGCTTTAAACAATCTCACCTGCATATTTTTTTTCCTGCTTTGGAGACAGTCTTGTGAAATTTTAGAATTGATTATATTTTCAATGTCTTATAAAAGTGCTTTGATTCTAGCTGAGCATTTTTCATAATGTCATTCTAAACAGAGTTATTATTCAGATGACTCTCTCATGCATGAACAAAGTAGTTGAAATGGCTTGTAAATATATTAGCAGGGCAAATATGTATTAACTTGCTGCCTTAGGTTATAAGCCTTCTTTTAAAAGAAGGTAATATTTGTGTAGAGTGAATAGCTTTATTGAATTATAACTTATAATGCAGCATTACATGCTGTCAATAAATGACATTGTGTTTCTGTAATGGTTGTATTTGAGGAAAGACACCGTAATGACAGAAAGCAGCTACTTAGAATAGTAGTTCTAGAAACTTTATCAAATCTTTTTCTTTTACCTTTCCTTCCACTTCCAGAGTAAAGACTAGAAACAGAACTCCTTTTTGCAAATACCACTTTGTTCTAATTACTTGATTTACAGTAAAGCTGGATGCAAAATCTAAGAAACATAACATGCTTTCAGATAGTAATCACTTATTGCTTTCTATTCTCTTGTACGTTAAAATGATATTGATCAAGATTTGAATCAAACTTTGCAAATTTCTTTTTTTAGTTGTCAAGCAGTAGAATTAGCTGGATAGTTATGATTATGCAATTGCACTGTGATCATTGTATGTTTGGCTAGTCTTTTGTTTTATGGGAAAGGGAAGACAATCCCTAGATTAATGGGCAGTCTGGATGATAGCCACCAGGAATGAAGTCAGGAGATCTGAGCAGTAATTGAGGGAAAACTGATTCTGGTAGTGGGAGTTCACAAGTACCCACTCACAGACCACCTCCTCAAAATGGACTCCAGACTCACATGAGCAGAGAATGTCGAGGCCTTAGTTTGTTAAAATGTAAATAGTGTAAAGCGCTGATGATAAGGGAACCAGCCTTTTGTGGGGTACCACCCAGCTCCCTAATTAGTGGAAACTAGAATCAAAAATTGAAATACCTTCCCTCATTGTGTGATTTGGCTTTGCTTACTGGGTGACGAGCACATGTTCAGGACAACAAAAAGATGAACACAAAAGTTGTTTATACATTATTTGCAACCAAAGAGCAAGTAAAGTTAACATTTCTATTCAGTTCAGCCTTCTCATACAAACAGTTTGTTACCAGTTTCCAATATTGGCTCCATAAATTTCAAATTTCCATGCAGGTGCTTGCAAGATAGAAATAAAAGATATGGTATTTGCATAAATTATTTTGTCCAAACCTCATGGTCCTTTAAAAATATAAATTTGCAATTACATTTCTTCAATGTGTGTATCTCTTAAGAAAACTCAGATCTACAGTGGTGAGCAGAACCAACTTGTCTTCCTGGATGCAAAAATAAAGTTAGCTTTATTAATAATGATTAGCTCATTCTAACAGTTCCATGTCACCTACACTTATTTAAAAGGGAAAAGAAAAACAAACATTCACCATGTACTTTGAGATCTGTTGAGAGATGTTGCCATTTGATTTCATGGGTACTACAGGGTATATACGTATTAGATAAACAGACCAACAGTCTGACTTTTCCACATATGGCACTTCTGACAGTACTGCAATGCTGTAGGGTTGGCAGATGGAGCAATTATATATTTTCTAGCTAGGAAGTAACCTTTAAAGTAAGACTCTAATGTAACATAGGATATGGTATGCTTTAAGAAATTTCTATGCATGTTCTCACTAGGTAATAACTTTCAGTCTCATATCTGTTGGATTATTGAAATTAATTTCCTCTAATTAATATTTCTATAAAGCCATCTTCTGACATTCAGCTATGACATATGTGAATATGTCAGTGTAGGGTTTTTTGATGAACAACAAATTGAGGGGGGGGTTGGACTTTTTTTCAATTAATACATTGTATAGCTTCATTTTGCCATTAAAAAATCAGAAAAATGTAAAATGAATGTCAGCAAAGTCATTTTAGAACAGTCAAGTTTTAAAATATTTCCTAAAATATTAACATGAAAGGGATTTAGTTTTTTGTTTATTTGTCCTCTTTGTATTGTTTTTGGTTTTGTACATGCTTAATTTAAAGAAAAATTTCAGAACATATTCCAGTTGTGTTGAAATACCACTCTATTATGGATTTTTTTTTTCATACTGCAGTCTGTGACTTCCAAAATTTTTCATCAAGAATTTTGTTTACTAAGATATTGACAATGAACTGGAGCTTTGTGGTATGTACCTCAGCCTTCAACCTGATATCTTTTGTTTCTCTGTTTAGTAATGTAGTCCAACAAGACAAAAACAAAAGCAAGAATGCTACTATTGTGAATATATGAATGTGAATTGATCATTATGTGACATCTTACATTTTTCATTTAACCTGTAGTTGCCAGGATACTACAAAAAAAGTATTCAGCAGATTTATACTCTAGGTATGTCTTGTGGCTTATTTGGTCATGACATTCAGGTATCTGTAGCTAACCTTGCATATCTGCTACTATTAAAAATTTAGCTTATGCATAAATAAACTGTCCTTGGAAAACACATTTGACTCAAAAATAAGAATATGCAGGTTATTTACTGACTCAGGCATTCATATTAGCTTCCTTGCAATTGTGTAAGTTAGACCTTTGGCAGCAAGAGACTTGTACTATGGCTCCCTGAAACTCATGGTTAGATTAATATATCTGTTAACAACAGTATAGCTATTCATCTGCATGAACACAGCAGTAAGGTTCTAATAAGAACTTAGCATAACATAACATATATAATAAATCTTTTTCACTTCAAATTCAATGATAAATCCACTGATAAATTAAGGAGAGGAAGGGGAAAATAAAGGATGAGTAATTATCTTCATGCCTCATTAACTGAACAAACGAATTTCAAAATCTATGAAAGGTGTTTCTTACCACCTAAGCAGACTTTAGAAATGTGCTGATAAAAATGCATGATTCCTTCCACAACATATTCCTTCCACAGGAAGACACCAGGCAGATTCTCACTTTTAATGAGGACCAACAGCTTCTGATCTCCTTTATCCTGTGTTGGTAGTGATATGTCTTTACTCTCAGATTTAATCTATATACAATCAGTGATACCCCACAGAAATTATTATTCTTTTATTTTATTTTAAAATTTCACTCTTAAACTATTAGCGGTGCTGAAAAATGAGAATGTACTGAAAAAGGATGTTTATAATGTCAGTGACTATATCAGTTTCCTATTATCCCTCTTATTATCCCTCCCTATTTATTTGTCTTGTCTGCATATCTGTGGAAAGAGGGAAGGTGGTCTTTTCTTCCCTGAAGATGGCTGTCAGCCTTACATTCTGCCCTTAATTGTAAAGACAGGACGTGGTGCCATCTGTGTTTCCTCATGCAGAGACCAAATCACCGTTAGTAAGAAGAAGATTTATGTCTCTGCAGGAGCTAGAAGCATAAGGGTCTATAACAGTCTATTCTGGGACTTGAGGAGTATGTGTTGAAAAGTTTATGTTGTCTTTTCCAAAATACTCAGTTCCCAACTTGTTTTTCCTTATTATTCTCGCTTCTCTTGTTTAAGCATCACACAATACAGTTAAACGGGTCTTTGCTAGGAGTTTCTACATGATTTCTTCTTGCCTTTTTCTCTCCTCTCTCCTCTCTAGTTCTTTCATAACTTATACTTTTCCTCATTTTTCTAATATTTTTGCTTTCTGTTTCCTCCTTTTCCTCTTCTTCTACCATCTCACTAGACAGAAACAAGAAATTCCTGCTATGGGGCATATAAACCATGTAGTTATGATTATTTTCCTAATTCTTCCCCTAAATATTACATAAAATCAGAATCATTTAGGTTGAAAGAGACCTCTGGAGGTCATCTAGTCCAATATTTTCCTACCTGAGCAGAGAAAGCTACAGAGATTGCCAAAGACAGTGTTTAGCTGGATTTTGGATGTCTCCAAAACTGGATACTCTATACTAATCTCTTCCTCAGTGTTTGACTGCTCTCACAGTAATGAAGTAGTATTTACTGTTAAGACGTTATTTAATGTTTTTCAGTTCATGCTCCTTGCATCCATCCTCCTATTATCGGGTACACTGAAGAGAGTCCATCTTTCTTTTCTTTATCCCTTCCCATCATGTATTTATAGACATCAATAAGATCTTCATAAGCCTTAGCTTTTCTATCCTGAATAGTCCCAGTTGTTTGTGTCCTTTACCATGCAAAGATAAAAGAAAATGCAATAGCTGGACTCTGAACTGAATAGATTGAAATGTAGTTGAAGCAAACACTTATAACTGTGACAATAATGAAACAACTGATACAATTTAAAGTGTTGAATAATTTTAAATTAATGGATTTGTCTTGGCTACTCATAAAATACATGGGACAATGAATATCTTAATTTCAGCATGTTCAACATCGAATGTCTTATTGAAGCAAAATTTTCCACATCTGTTGAAACTTGCCTCTCCAAAGTTTGGCCACTTGCAATTTCTAAGTGTAAGCATGAAAAATATGTAGCAAAAATTATAGTGAAAAGTAAAAAACAAGGAATCTCAAAACAATTGTCATTAGTTTTGCACTCATTTTATTTCTTCTTTTCCCCTTCTGTGCTGAATTGTCCTTTAATTCTTCTCTTATATGTTCTTCTGATACTACTCAACCCATGCATTTGATTTGATATATATAAGACAGTCTATGGAAATATCTTTCATTATTCTTTGAAAAATATTTAATAAAAAAATTAACAATAATGAACTTTGATGTCACCTTGATTTCTCTATCATGCCTCTTGATGCTAAAGGCAGCATTTCCAGATTGTGTGTCCAAAATTGTGCCAATACAGATTCCATACCTGTGAAGGTCTGCAGTAAATCCAAGGGCTTCATGCACATGCAATTTAGCACAAGCCTGTGCTTTCATGTTCTCTTTCTCTCCCAGGAGGATGAAGCACATCTATGAGAGTGTAAAATCTTACACAGGAATTCTACTTCTCAAAACAGGCTGAGGGTGAACAACACTAAGCATAATAAATGGAGTTTTCCCACTCTGGAATTCTTAGCATTCCCAGCTGTGAAGTCACTTGAGCAAATTTACTATCCACTTCACCCTTCTTCCACTTTTAACCCATTCCTTCCAGCAGTAAACATACTAACAGATACTTTTCCTACTCTCTTCAGAATAATTAATTAGCAAAGTGAAGACTACATAGTTTTGTAGGAAGATTGGTTTATGGGTGTGTTAAGTACTTTACAACTGGAAGCTGTGCATGCTAATTGGAGTTTGCAGCTCCTAATAGGCACTATAAGTGCTTCCCCACGATTTTGTTACTTTTAAATTACATTTTTAACTGTTAAGATTTACTCTTGTTTGGATAAGTTTGTTTCCAAAAATGGGAGAAAGTACACCTATTAAAATCCAAGCCTTCTCTTTTGTTTCAGTCATTGCTTACTAAATAAATATTCTCTGCAGTACTTTAACACCACTGATATATATTTCCATGGGAGTGATAGAATTGCATAAGATTAGCTCACACAGCTTCTGCATTACCAGAAGTTTCTGCAAGACACTTAACTTTTTAACTGCATCACTTCAGGAAATGGCAGAGTACCATATAAATGGCATCTCTTAGGAAACCATAATTACAGAGTTGCTGAATTAAATTCAGACATGTTAAGTATCACATACATTTTCTTGGAAGAAGGCAGCAGTAAGAAAGAGCTTACTTTCTACTCTTTCAGTTTTTTGTTGCTTATTACAAGTAGGCTTAAAGAAGCAGAAAATGTTGTTTTATAGGTATCATATAAATAGAGAGCTCATCTTTTAAATCAGAAAAGCCCTTATTAATGTGGCGGCTCCATAGCCTGGGTGCACACATATGTCATATCATATGACAGAGCACTGCTTGCTGAACAGCCTTCTGGCTTCAGACATATGTCATTTCATATAACCCAACACACAGGGCTAGTTCAAACAATGTCTTCTGACAATAGGTACGTATTCAGGGAAATACCTATTAACATAGTGCACAAATACTGTAATATTTGTGTCTGCTGTCTGCAAGGAGAGAACTTTTTGCCTGTAATATTTCCATAGCTCCCTTAACTATGCCATATTTTTACTTCTGGTTATTGAAATGTGTTGCTAGGATGTGTTCAGATATGTTACAGCTTCAGAGAAGCAGTAACTTTCCAACTTGAAGCACTGGGTGGTGGAATATGGGTAGTAGAGCAGAAGATGTACTACAAGTGATTTTACAATTTCCCTTTTCAACTTAGTGTGAAAAAACCCTGGACATTTTTTTCTTGACCTTCTAGCAGCATCAGGTTTAGTTCTTACTTATGTTCTATTGGATACATATATCTGTTATACACTGTCTTCAATTATGTTGATATTACAGCCACAATAAACTGATGCAATATTTTGATTTTTAGAAGTGTATTTTATCCTGAAGCTTTGTTCTCACATGGAATAGCACATTGTTAACTCTGTTGATAATGTCCTTTACTGTCAGTTTGATTGTTGTTGCTTTTGTTTGTTTGTTTTGGGGTTTTTTGTGGGTTTTGTTTTTTTTTTTTTTGTTTTTTTGTTTTTTGTTTTTTTTTTCTCCACATGCTACTGCTGTTTTATGAAATGGAGAAAGGGAAGTTTGCTTCCATTGTCCTGAATAAGGAAAAAAAATTCAGTTATCTAGTTTGAGACTCTGTTGCATAAGAAAACTATGAATGTTGTTCACCTGTTTCTTATTTTAGCCACAGAGATCATCCCTTCTATCTCATATTTTGAGGGGAGTTTATCTATTATCTATTTCAAGGTTTTGGAACTCAAACTTGCTTCTATAGCTGGAGAGTAAAAAGAAGGGTTTATTTGCCTAAATTTATGGAAAGCTGTTGTGAACTGCTATGCAGATATATGTAAATTGTATCTTCTGCCAAAAAATTTGGTAGAATACAGCTAAGATAAAGAAGATATTTAAAGGATTTTTGGACTGAAGAAGTAACATTTTAATATATTTTCTATTCTTCCAAATCATATTTAACATTACTTTTAATAAAAGAATCTTAAATATAAATTTAATTATTCGTATTATACAGTCAATAAATAGTCTTACTTTCATAGTCAATAAAATTTTACCTACAGCAAAAGCACCATTTTACTTATAAACTTAGTCCTTTCACCAACTTCTCTTATTTGCATGTAAGCAACAAGGGCAGACAAGAAATATTGTGAATGTCATTCGAATATGAAAAAAACCAGAAGAAATTGTGGTACACAGATATAGTTACTCCTAACCTGTGAAACTGACTGCATTATTTGAGCTAATATACCTAAAACTGGAACTAAGAAACAAAGTAAAATAAACAATTTGGTGAATAAGATGGCAATATATAAGGAATCACATTACAGATCTGTAGTAAATAACACAACAAAATTTGAATAAACACTGTTCTCTATTCTATCCTAAGGTAGTCACCAAACATTAATTTCTCTATCATTAGCCTAAAACCAACAAACTCATGGAAAAGTCATGCTTTTTTTTTTATGCAGGCAAAGATACTTAAAAATAAAGGATTTTTTAATTTTTCTAGTTGTGACAGCTTTTAATATTTTTATTTGAGTTGCATCTTAATGAAACAAATATTCAGGTAAACAGTGATGTCTAAATAATAAAATCTTATTGAATAAATATTTAGGAATAATATATTACTGAAAACTAAGAAAAAAACTTCCTGCGTATATTGAGAAACCGATAACAACCAGTTATAATTTGTTTCAAAAAAAATTGTGATAAGAGGAAATTATTAAAACTAATAAAATATTAATCATTATATTTTGAGATAGTGTGCTTTCAGAGGATTATAGTTAAAGGAGTTCTCCATTTATGGGACTTTATGAAGATCAGGATACACAATTTTTTCTAGAAGTGTCATGCTCAGGTTTTAATTAGCTACTGTAGCTATTTTATATAAATATCTTTTGCAGCTTTTTCAGTAAAAAATATTAGGTACTGGAAAGAACACATGTGTTGCAAAGAACTGTCACTCATTGAAAGAATTGGGACAGTATTTTTCCAGTTGAGACCAGTTTGTTGAAATTCCTTTATTCTCATGGAGCTGAATATCTTAATGCAGAACTTGACAAGAATAAAGAAAAGAATCTTTTTTTTTGTTTATCAATTACAAATATATGCAAATTGCCCTCACTCTCGTCCTCTTTTTTTTTGGTAACTCAGTTATCTGTCTCTTCCTTTTGAAATATGTTATTTCCTCATTGAACTTGACTTCTCTTTTTATGCAGTGAATAACTTCTTCAAGCCATTTGAAAATACAGCCTGAAAACAGAAACATTAAAGGATTTCATCTTACAAATGCACTGTCAAAAGGATGAATGTGGTAACTCTGATGGCTCTCCATGGCTTTGGTATCTGCTGCTAGTTTAGGGAAATGAAGGGGAGAGGGGAATATATCCTGTGTAACAATAGACAAGCTGCTTACTGTAACTGGTATAAAACTTTGGGTTTATTCTACTGTTCTACAAAGATTTAAGTCATGTCACAGGAATCTCACCTTAAGAAATAGTTTTTGAGGAAAACAGTATATGATACATTTTATAAGAAAGATAGGAAAGGACAATATGATAGGGATGGACAATATTATACAGACATAATTAAGTGTGTATATGGACTTCCAATACTTTCATATACACATTTGTATAAGAAAAATCTTGGAAATATTAAAATTTTATAATATTTTTTTCTCAATTATTTATATGATTTCCTTACTATCAGTTTAAACCAAATACATTAGTTTCATATTACACTTTCAGGGCTTTTCTCACTCTATGTAGCACAAATTATGTTATTTACTCAGGAGAGTGAGTTTAATTTTTCACCTGTTTAGAAAATTAACCTTTTTCTTCCTTACTCCTCCTGTTATCAAATCTTCAGAAATTTGAAAAATCTTGGTTGGCACATAAGAAATTTATATACAGTAGTATATTTATGTGTTTATTTTTGTTTAGAAAGTTGTAGGCAATTTAGTAATTAAGATTATTTTCTTCAGGGGAGTATGCCTGCTGTAATCAGAAAAAGGTATATAAAATAAACTAGTGAGAACTCATAAAGGACAAATTATCTAATAATGGAATTTTGAAACTGATTCAGAATTTTTAAAGAACATCACAGAGATGTATTATAATAAATGAAAGCTTTAACTATAAAATTTCCTCTTGATTCTACAACATCTTAACAACATTTTCATAACTCTTAAATGGAAAAATAACCCCCACATACCACTTTTGTTTTAATGATGTGGCAAAATTGGCTTTAAGTAAAATATTAATTTGAGAAAACTTCAGCCTTTCAGTATAGAGGAAAACCAAGAATTCATTTGTTAATTATAAAATATAGATGCCAGACTTGCCACCATCTGACTTTAATTATGCTGCCTGGTTTTCTGGAAACTTTTGATTTATAGCAGCTACTGCAGCACCAGAAAAAGTAAACTTTGAGAATGACAGCTCAGAAACATTCATGGGGGCAGATGTACAACATAATTGCCCATGACTAACCTGAACTATGCTAAGTTTAACTTTACTTCACATAAATACAAGTGAAGTAAACAGCTTTTCTCTACAGATGAGCAAGAATTAAAGCCCTTCCTACCTTCTGCTCTGTTGCCTTCAGGTGTTTTCAAAAGATGCTGGTACATAAATACCAGTGTTATCATGTCTCCCAATGTAAGCAAGGATAAAGCACAATGTTGAACCAGTATCATCCAAATTTCTTGTCTATGTAGTTAATTGTTAGTGAAAGTTTGATTTAGATTTATTCTATTAAAGAGTTTTTTGGTGTGTCAATTCATATTGTTAATATATTTCCTTTTAGATTACACAGAATGAAAGAATTGTAATGACAAAAAGAGCATGCAAAAGGGTTTCATAAAAGGCAGTGGAAGGTGAGGCGAAAGGTCATGAGTTATGAGAGTAATCCACTAATGTTTCTTCCCTTGCTCTCAAAGCCCAGCATACTTCCTCTTAGCTGGCTATTCTGTCAGCTTTCAAACATATATCTACAACGCCTACATTTACTATTCTTTCCATAACTGAGACTTAACTTCAATTCTAAATGTTTTAAGTTTATGAAAAAGGCAGGAAGATTATTGAACTCTCTCAATACTGTCAGTACATGGAGCACATAGATGTTGCAGAAGCAGAAGAGAAGAAAGACAATATTGTCACAAGAACCAGTAAATATTGACTGGTCACAAATTAGTGTGAAATATAAGATAATATTCTTCAGAATGATAAGAAATATATTAAAATATATTAGAGGAATTACATTAAATGTATGAATATAAGATCAAACAGAAAGAATTATGCAATCAGTTTGCAGAAACAGTTAAGTGCCTGAACACAGCTTTGCTGTGAAAATAGGCAGCTAATATCATGAAAAGTTGTATTAGCTGAACTACTATTTTAAAAAATACTTCAAAAATCTTCAGGGTACAAATGCTAGGATGTTGAACAATTCTGTGAAGGTTAGGGCTCTGCAATAACATATGTAGGTAATTTTATTTCAACTATCTTCTCCCACTTCCCACTTTGAATAATCCAAAATTTAGGTATTTTTTTGTAACACTATTTCTTTCGGATAACTGTTTAAATTAGGCTTGTAATGGGCATTTTCACACCACATGAATAAATATTTACCCATCTTTCATCATATTGTCATATTGTTTTGTCCCTTTAGTGAACAGCAAAAAATAGAATCCTTGAGGGGAAAAAGAATAACTTTGAGGAAAAAAAAATCTGTTTTGTTTGCGTGTCTTGGAATTTTTTTTGCATATTGGGTATAATTGCTATTAATCTCATATATCTTCAGCTAAATCTTGCAGCCCTCTGGCAAAGGCTTTTATACTTTGATGTTCATCAAAGACCTATAGAGACTGATAAAACTTCTAGTTGATATTTGACAGCTGCTCTCATAAGTCCACTTGTGTGTTTAAGGAGAGGAAAGGGGGGAGAGAGGGACTTTCATCTTCATTTTCATGATGGTTTAGCTTTTCATTAATAACATTTTTTCTTAATTTTTCTTGTAACAGCTCATTTTGTGAGTACACATGAAATTGTATTTATGTCATAGAATTTTCTGAATTTTGTTTTAAGGAGACTGATTTTCCTTACTTAACAATAAATATTGAGGTTTTGTTGAGTTTTACTTCTATTTTTCAGTCATGTTTCTCCTAGAGAACTATTCTTTGGCATAGAAAAAATTGGTAAGACACAGATTTTAAAAAATTAAATACTGCAATCCAATGGAAACACTAAGTTGAATAAATACAACCACATCAGAAAAGGCCATGGAACTGGAAAAAAATTTTGAAGATGAAGTTGTTCTCCAATTGTGTAACTCAACATTCAGTAAATCTGTAAGTTTATTGAGTTTCAACATCATGAGGTAAATGTGATCTTTCAGGTAATCCACATGAATTTGTAGTGCCAAATTATTTGTCTAATCAATGAAGTGGTACATGGAGGTTCACTGGTTTGCCACTTCACAGCTTCACAGTGGCAAACCATGAGGAGTAGTACTGTTGTACACGTGTCACTAAAAAGAGATTTCAGAAAGAATCACTAAGTAGGGCAGACTCTGTGGTACATGCTAGTGCACTATATTCTTACAGAATTGCATATGTTGCATTTTCTGGAGGAAACTAAAGATTTCTGAAGTCATTACACCATTGGAATTAGAAACTGTCTTTAGATAGTTTTGGAAACCTAGTCTACTATGGATCATTTCTATATAGCTTATAAACAAGTTTAAGGGATATTGTAGTGGATTAAAGGTATGCATTAGGTTACATATAGCTATTTTCTTATTATTTGATAGGATGCACTGGTAATATTTCATCTGAACTTTTCTTGCCTGAAAGGAGTTTATATCTTAATGAAAACTGATATTCTCCACTTTTGTATCGGGTTTGTCTTGGATGGAGCTCACTTCCTTCATAGCAGCCCATATGGTGCTGTGTTTTGCATGTGTGCTTAAAACAGCATTGATAACACACCGTATTTTGGCTATTACTGAATAGTTCTAGCACAGCATCAAAGCCTTCTCCCCACTCTGCTTTCAAAAGAAAAAAGACTGAGGAAGGGCAAGAAGTTGTGAGGAGACATAGCTGAGGCAGATGCCCAAATTGGCCAAAAGGATATTTCATAACATATGATGTCCTTCTGAGCAAGAAAGCCTCAGGGAAAGAGGGAGAAAGGGAAAGGAAGGATATCCATAGATAATGCTGCTTGTCTTCCCAAAGCAACACTTCCCAGAGAGGGGAATTTTTTGACACACAGGAAATTCCTCAACTAAATGTCTGAAGTGCTGGTAATGTGTGATTTTTTTTTACAGTCATCTATTATTTTGTGGAATTCATAAATACAGAATTATTCATTCAGTTTGGGATCTTTTACAGAAGAAAAACTGAGCAGTTATATACTTCTGTGTTAGTCTGATGCCACATAAGCTGAACATAGGCCCTAGGGAATGAAGAAAACAAACAATTTAATCTTTAAAGTCAAAGATATATGTGAAATAGGAATTGCCAAAATTAAAATAAATTAAAATTTGCAAAACATATTGACAATTGTTAGGAATTCACTGATGGCAAAAATAATATTGACACAAATCAACCAGACAAGGTAAGGGAAAGAGGAATTTTGATGGTAGAAATGGAAATTAGAAGAATCGACTTCTGTGTAAAAAGCAAAGTGCATGTTATAAGGCTTCATGAAGGTCTCTGAAACCTTCTGCATGAGCAGAGGCCAAGTGTAGAATGAAAATGGAAGTATGAACATGGAAATATCTATTTTTGAAGTGAATGAAGAATTCAGGGAGCTCCATCTTCAGATGCAGTTTCATTCTCTGTGCAACTCTGCCCTGCAGTTAATCCACTGCTCCCTAAACAGTGCTATGTACAATAAACTGCTCTTCATATTGTAACCTAACAAGACAAGCATCTGAAAGATAAGAATGTGGTGGGGAAGTGCTCAAGGACTTTCATTCAGTCTGAAGATGTGCCTGTCTGTGTCCTAATGCACTCAAATTCGATGACTATATTACCTCTGTGCACAAACTGGCACGTGAAGCTGCAGGTCTCTTGAGAACATTTGTAAACTGAGCAAGTCTGGTCTGTTCAGCCCAGAGAATAGGAGATGGAGGGGAGACCTCATTGGAGTCTACAATTTTGTTGTGAGGGGAGGAGGAGGAGACGCTTCACTTGGGGACCAGTGACAGCACCCAAGGGAATGGCCTGAAGGTGTGTCAGAGGAGGTTTAGGTTGGATATTATAAAAAGGTTCTTCATCCAGAGGGTGTTTGGGCACTGGAACAGGCTCCCCAGGGAAGTGGTCACAGCCCCAAACCTGACAGAGCTCAAGAACTGAACTGTTAGGCACATGGAGTGACTCTTGGGAATGGTGCTGTGCAAGGCCAGAAGCTGGGTTTTGATGATTCCTTCAGGTCCCTTCCAATTCAGCACATCCTGTGATTCTGTGAATAACTTCCTATTTTAACAAAGGAAAACTGATGATTAACAGTGAATTGTTTGCTAAGTAAGGAGATAGTAATGAGCACTACTAAAAATAGAAAAAATTCTAGAGGCAGGTTATGAAGAGGAATAGAAAGAGGAAGCAGTGTAAAAATGAAAAAAAACAAACCATGATGATGTGTTTAGGGACCAAACAAAAAAATATAGAAAATTGACTATATGCTTGGAAAAGAGACTAGGTGGATGAATTGATCACTGTAAAATTGCAACATAAAAATTTGATTAATCTGTGAAAAAGGAAACGTATTAGCATGAGTGTTTTGTGTTGAAATGGGCAATATCAGTGAAAAAAAGCCTGAAAGAAACATGGAGTATTTAATATAATTATGGGTTCTCATTTCTAGAAGGATGTTTTGAAATTGGAGTAGGCATAAAGCTATTCAGAATATAACAATGTATAAAAGAATACATATAGCCCCAAAGCAAAAGGTCCAAATGGTAATGCAGGGAAAAGGAAATAAAATCTATTAATAGATTTAGGATAGGAATCACTAAAATAAACAGTTTTGTAGTATGCTATATTTCAATGAGAGAAGTATAGAAATAAAATAGTATAGAAAAAATGTATAGAAAAAAAAATCATGTTTAAGACATTACTTTATTGAAATTATGATGGACATCATGATCTGTGATCTTCTATAGCCCATGTAGAATATTGGACCAAAAAATCTGTAATTGTAGCTGTTTCTTAGGATGTCTGGGTGAACTATCAGATGGTGCTTGGGTAGTGCGAGTGCTTTTTGGTCTCAAGATTTCTGTGTTTTTGTTACCAATTGACTGTATGCTTTCAGTGAGATCTGTATTGTTCAGTGCTCTGAATTTGGTAAAAATATTACATGTGAAAACATGAGACCTAAAACTTAGTATGAAACAGTATTAAGACAAAATTCAGGCAGGAAATTATTGTTCATTTGATATTTACTTGTCCTATTGAAAAAGTAAGATGACCAAAATGGAAATAAGATTTTGATTGGTCTACTCCAACCTAATAATTATAGAAAATATTAAAAATTAAAATAAAAACAGTTTTGCATGGTTAAAACTTGCAGTTATTTTCATCCATACCATCTTGCTGCTGTTTTCCATACATGTGAGTAAGTACTATTAGCAATTATATGCAACTAAATTTTATAACATTAAATAATCAAAATTAGAAAACATTTTCCCCACACTAATGTTAATTTTAAATGTCTCAGCGTTTTTGAGGTTGGAAACCTGTTAGACAATAACTCACAGTTATTGTTAAGCCACAAATAAACCTGAGAACAAAAGACAAAATATTATGCCTGTCACATAATTTACAATGTACTGTGAATTTTTTTAATAAAATACATCTCGGCTAAAAATACAGGTATCTTTCATATCCATGTTATTATTTATCCATAATACACATAATTGCTTTTTCTTTTTTTTTTTGCAAACACTGACAATTCTAAATGAAATACTGAAACTTACAATCCATTAATAAAAAGAAGAAGCTTTAACAAGTATTTCAAGATAGGCAATAGAGGCTGTTCCTCTAACTTAATGTCTTTTTACTATTAAATAAGTATGAACAGTAAAGTCATATTTAATAATAAAGCAGGAAGTTACCTTTCAGATAAGGCAACATAGATTGTTCCCTAGTGAAGCTTAGGACGGTGGTATCTCACAAAGCTGAGACATATTTGCAGTGTTTCTGAAATAATACAATTTAAAGACAGGAAAATAGTCATGGTCTGGAGAGTTGAGCAATTCAATTATTTATGTTTGTACTTCCTGTGTATGTTGTATTTGCTTCTATCCTTGGGTTTACATACAAACTGGGAAAGAAGATCCTAGCAAGTAACTCTGCAGATAAGGACCTGGGGCTGCTGGTCCATGGCAAGTTGACCATGAGCCAGCAGTGCCCTGGCAGCCAGGAGAGCCAACCCTGTCCTGGGGGCATCAGGCACAGCGTCACAGCCAGGCAAGGGAGGGGATTGTCCTGCTCTGCTCTGAGCTGGGGCAGCCTCACTCCAGGGCTGGGGGCAGCTTTGGGTGCTGCAACTTAAGAAAGGCATTAAACTATTAAGAGAGTATCCAGAAGAGTGCACAAAACAATGCAAAGGGCCTAGAAGGGAATCCATATGAAGTCACTTGGTCTGTTCAGCCTGGAGAAGAGGAGACTGGGGGGGACCTCAGTGCACTCTACAGTTTCCTCATGAGGGGCAGTGCAGGCACAGGCACTGATCTCTTCTCTGTGGCTGCTGGTGACAGGACCCGAGGCAAAGGCAAGGAGCTGGGTCAGGAAATGTGTAAGTCAGATATTATGAAAATGTTTTTCACCCAGAGGGTGGTTGGGACTGGAACAAGCTCCTCAGGGAAGTGGTCACAACACCAAGACTGACAGAGATCAAGAAGCTCCTGGACAATGTTTCTCAGGCACATGGTGAGATTCTGTGAGTTATTCTGTGCCAGGCCAGGCTGAACATTGATGATCCTCGTGGGTCCTTTTGAACTCAGGATATTCTATGATTACATGGTTCTGTGATTTTGCATTGCTTGTCTTCCAAATACCACCCTCTATTTCCTTTAGAATGTGAAAACTTCTTTACATCTGCCTTTCAGTGTTTAGAATTGCAATGTCTACACTTCTATGCCTTCAGCAGGGAAAACATACACAAGCTGTAAATAAATTTTCCAGTAAAAATTATTTTGACAGGAAATTGTGTTAGTAACAGAAAAAAGTGTTTTCATTGAACCTCTACAGAGATGAAAATGATGCTGTTTGGCAGTTTGCTAGGTGGGTTTTTTTTGGGTTTTGTTTTGTTTTGTTTTGTTTTGTTTTGTTTTGTTTTTTTTTTTTAATAGGGTAGTAGGATAGCACTGCCTCAAAATTTGCCTTTGGAGGCTTGCAGCTTCTGAGTTTATGACATTTTGAGTTTTTTATTTAAAATTGGTACTTTATTCCCTATAGTTTCATAGTAAATCTAATGGTGAGTGGTTGGAAGAATGTTAAAACAGATTTTTGAATTGTGATTTACATTATGCACAGGCTTTAATGAATATTTTTATGTTATCAACAAATAACTTTTTCCAATTAGCAATAGTCATGTTTACAATTTTGATTTCTCAAACCTCTTTGTCCTTTACTTGACTTGTGTTAGATAAAAGAACACTAATTGAATCACTGTCCCACTTTCTCAGCAGTGTTACAATTTCAGGGATTCAAGAAAAGGCTCCATTATTTTTTCAGGTGCCTTTGTGCTAAATCCCAGAAAGGTAGACAGTGCTGACCAAATAGAAAATAATGGATTCAAAATTAAACTAAGCATTTTTACAAAGAAATGTTACAGCACATAACTTGAAATGGAATGAAAAATGCATAAAAATTATGCAGCCCCAGTGACATCCAGAGGATCATCCAAGACACTTTAATTTACATTTTTTTTTGTCCTTGTGAAAATATTCCCTCTCTTTTGACAAGAGCACTTAGAAAGTTACATCTAAAGACTACATGAAAAGGGGCTTTAAAGTTTAATTGATTGATGACTGAGAAGCCTGTGTCCAAAGCTAGAGATGCAACTATCAACATTCACAAATACTATGTTATGTAAAAGGATTTGTTTGTAAAGACAAAAGCTAAGCCAGAATGTCTTGAGTGCTGGACTTTCTGGTACCATTTTGTGTAACCAAAGGTGTTTGACAGTAATTTGACTGGTAATCTAACAATGATATATCTCAGTGGAGACCTTCTTAATTTTTTATTCCCTCCCTACTAAAGAAAGAATGTTTTTAGGGAGTTGGAGTTAAAAGCATCAGTGGCTATCAAAAGATTTTTTGACTCATTCCAGGGTTCCTCTTTCCTCAGCCAGCAGCTGACTATAGTCCTCCAAACATTCATATCCACCTTTCTGTGCAGTCTCCTGTTCTCCAGAAACTTCCTATTCCTAGGAAGTGTACACTCAATTTGTCACTGTGGTAATTCCATATAAGCAAATTTCTGTATAAATCGCATTTAATAGAGTGCATTTAGCCAACTACCGCTGCTTAGAAGGTAAATGAAATGCATGCCTTTATTTTGTTACTCAATGACACTTCAATCCATGATTGAAAGAAGACTTTGGGAAACAGATCATATATTATGAGCAACAGGTTGCAATTTGCAAATTGTTCTCCCTTTAAAAATATTTTTCAGGCTAAGACTACACTCTTATTTAAAGGTAAGAAGGCTTTTAATCTGATTTTTAAGGGGAGACATCAAAAAAGAAGAAAGCGTTCCTTAATTTACCATCTGTTTTGTAAGTAGAAAAGAATATGCAACATTATGAAGAAATATATTCAAGCAATGGAGATACCAGAAATGAGAGATCTAAGTATATCAAATAGCTGACATCTACATAAGAGGAGTGTCTTGGTTTGAAGGACAAGTGTCTGCTGTACATGCAAATCTTGTAACTCTTCTAACATTAATAGTCTATGTCCAAAAGATTTATCATGGCAAGGTACAGTCTTTACTGCATTTATTTACATTGACTTAGTAATTACTACTATGGAGTGCTGCTTATTGCAGTCGTATGCTATTTCCTATTAATAATTCTGATAACCTAATCAGTAGACTATCTATAGTAAGCAGTACACACAAAACACAGCTTAGGAGAGATAAAATAGGAATGGAGGGATTACACCACAGTGCTTTAATTGTAGATTTAATTGTAGATAACTTTAATTGTAGATAACTCCTGAAGCTACAATTCTGCAGGGACAGAAATTCATTCCTCTGGCAATATGAGAAAAAATTCCAAAATTCCCCATTTGTAATTAAAACTTTGCAATATTCTGCTTTTAGCTTCAACAACCAGTTGAGTTGGATTCAGAAGTCATTAGGGCACAGTGATGAGTCCAGTTCTGTTTTTCTTAAGTTTTTATAGAGAAGTGAGTGTATTTCCTGCGAAAACCCAAGCATCAGGGCAATTAATAGAACTATTCAGAATATTATTATTCCTTCATAGAATAAGTTTCATGGTTTGTCATTATCCAATGAAGGGTAAGCTTTTAAGAGCTGGATATTGCAGGCAGCTTTATAAAAAAAAGAGGAGTGTAATGGAGGGAATAGAAAAAAAAAAGAACTAGGAATTTAAGAATTCTTTTATTATAAGATGACCTGATATTAAAAGAAAAAAGAAAACAAAATCCTAACCTAGAAAAAAACAGCAACAAACAACTAGAATTCTATTACCTAGGTAGCTTAATCCTATTTAGATAACTTTAGCATCAACTATTGAATATGTGCATAGTTATTTAAAGAATTGACAAGAAGACACATTGTTCAGACACACAGAAACTAAACATAGAGGCGTAGAAACACTGGCTAGCCCATTTTAAGAAAGCTGAGGTAGTTCTAATTCATGAGATATGTTATCACAAAATTTAGGGAAAATAGTGATTATGACTGTTGCTATTTGAAATATCTTGTGAAAATAGATTATTTAATTTTTAAAATTATTATTTTTTTAAAAGTCTAAAATGCCTTTAACTGAAAATAAGTCAGAAGAAACACTATGTGGTGTTAATGATTCATTTTCTCTTGTAGTCAATAATTCCAGCTGTTACAGATGTTCCATTTGTGAGTACTAGATAGCCTCTAATGTCAATGTCAGAAAATCCTGTTTTCATAATTACATGTTTAAGTACTTTCTGAAAAACTGAAAGATGACAAAAGATTGCTACTTTTTTTTTAAAATGTGCGCAAACATCTCAGTATTTGCAAAATATTTTTAAATACTCTTTTTAAACAAAAAAAAAAAATTAAAAATATCAAACACATTAACATTACCCCACCTTTTGCTGTACAATTTCATGATAGCAGGTTTTTGCAGTTTCTTTTGCATTCTGAAAATTTGATGATTACCTGAGAAAAAGGGTGGTACAGCCAACACAGTTAATGAGTTATCCTTAATAGAATCTGTATTAAAGTAGTGGAAACTATACTGTTAAACTCTGAGCAAAAAGGATATAATAGCAGAATTCAGGTTTCTACAAGAATGTTTGGAAAGCTTTGTTTCACTGGGCAAATAAAACCCAACTTCAAGTATGACAAAAATTCTCACCTTTCATTTCTTTTATGATTTTTATTTACTATTCATTCCTACCTCAGTACAGATATTCTCTACAATATATTACTGAAAAAGCATCATTCATCGTCTTCATAAAATATCTCTCCATAATCTTAGTAGATGTCTTTAAGTCTATGTTTTATGACACTTTTTCCATTGTTACTACGGGAGTTTTGTGCTGTCTTCCTGTAGAAATAAAGATGGTCAGTTACTGAAAACAGCAGCTATTTGAGCTGCCCTCAATAGATATGGTATTCCTTCTAACAATATAAACCTCATCCCTTGTAAGTTTGTTTATATGGTTTATGCATTTTCTGGTTTTTTTTATGCTATGTAACATAGTTCCCACTAACTGGGAAGTTAAAACTTTTTATCATTCAATCTTTTGAGTTATTAAAAATATTATAGGAGTGTTCTGCAGGGATTTTGTGTATCTGTAGTTTGGAAGCTTTGAGTTTACATGCATGGAAGTATTCAAATTTATCATTATGATTCCCTTATCCCTAGTTCAGGAGTTTTACTACTGGTTGCAATTTCAATGATATAAAACCCATTCCTTACTGATGTCATAAAAGGAAATCTAGGTGTGTGAACATAAAGCAAACGGCTCATTAATACTTATGCAGCTGGAGTAATCCATTATTCCAGATTGTCTTTTTCCATTGTAAAACAGTTGACTGGGCCCTGGGAGTGAAGACAAGTGTTTCCTCAGAGTGTGAAGCTTAACAGGATAGAATAGGCTGCAGTAAGTACCTAGAAAATTTGCAGAGAAATAGAAAAAAGTCAAATTATTCAAATGCTGCATCTCTGTCCCTGGCAGTCTGTTCCTGCTGTATTACATTACGTAAAAAATTAAGTTTACTTTATTGAATACAATAAGGATTAAAACATATTGAAAGCCAGCTTCTACTCAATTTATTTCTTACCCTTTTTGTAAGGAATACTTCCTGGGTTGTTTCATTTGAAGCATAGAACAGGATTTTTTGTATTTTTGAAATAATTCATAACATCAAAATAGTAAGTCCACTTTTAAAAAATATGCAGAGAAATTATCAAATTTTTATTATTATTTATGAAGAAAAATTCACCTCCCTTTAACCTTTTTATCTGGATCTCTCCAACAATCAATGGATGGTTATTGGGGGAGGGATGGACTAGGATATCTGTTCCAGAGGTAAATGCAGATGGATTGTTCTCAGATGAACGTTTGCTATTTTGATAGCAACAAATGATGAAGTAATCACCCCCATGTGACAAACAGTATGGCTTAGTGGCTCGCCAGTACCATTCCTTTTCTTGACAGTAACAGCTTAAGTAGTACTTGGCTTCTGCTGCATCGCAGATTCCCTTTGCTTCCGAGCGTTCAGCCACACCGATGAACCTGTTCCTCACCCCGATGAAGTATCCCACCCCAAGTACTTCTTGTCTTCACCTGAGAAGCATTTTTTTCCTGCGATGCTGTTTTTCCTTTAGAATGGCATTTTTTCCCTTTGTTTTTATTCTCTGGTCTTTTTTTCTGACTGTGTAATCCCATACCCTCAAATGCTAGTTTAAGTTTTCTTCAGTGAGAGGCAGGCTAACCTAAATTGAATTGCATTACATTTTCTGTGTAATGCATGTTAATTTGTCAATGAAAAGTTGCCATGTATTAGTAGAAATGTTGATCTGAAATATCTCTTTTATCAATTGAACTTCTAATATGGAGGAAACTTTAAGAATAATGGTGTCGGAATTGTGTAGACCTTTTTTTCCACTTGAATATGAAAAAAAAATATTTAATAATGAAACAGGGGAGTTATTATTCCTTTAGTTTTCCTAATAAGTATCTACTGCTTGGGTCTAAAGTTGAATTGTTAAAAAACCTAAAAAATATGGCAGAAAATCAACAAACAGTTAAAAGTAAGCATGTGTCTCCATTATGCTGTATGGGTTGTAAATATACCAAGGTGGGATCTTTGAATTTGTCTCAATTGTATAAGGAAGGATACTAAGGATGGATCAGACATCCAATTTAGGGATCTGCTGGTTGATGGAATAATTGTTTGTTTAATTAGACATTTTATTATCCAAAGAGAGATTCAACAGGTAGTCAGGCATTTCTTGAAGGTGAAATGGTTAATGCTACTCCCTTGAAGTACTGCATGACATTATTTTTTCAACACTGAGGCTAGAGTAGTACACGTACTTCATCCTGAAGTAAAACTTAACTTCTCTTACCAAATTTATTTCGATATATTATGTGTGTACAATTGCAAATAAGCAATATTTATACTTCAAATTAGCAATGCAGAAAAAGTCTTCAGCTGTGCAGCCAAACATCCAAAACAATCCCTTTTCCCACTCAATCTCCCTTGTTTTAACTTCTTTCCCAGTTTTACTACAACTACTTTGTATTCATTTTATTATTAATAAATTTAGCGGGTTTTGAAATACCTTCAGGTGGATGAATTAATCAACATGCCAGTAAGAGAGATAAAAAGTCTTCCTATTTTATAGAAGATAATTCTGAATAGCCAAGGAATCAATTTTCATTTAAAAATATACTCATGAAGCTTAGGGAAAAAAGTGAACTTAATCCCTACATTGCTGATCTTTGAGCTCAACAATGTAGATGACAAGTATGCTGTAATCTTCTTCTGATTTTTACTCTACCTTACTTTATGTGGACGTCTTAGGTTATTGCTTCATTCACAGAATAGGTTGAGGCTGGAAAGTCATTAAGGTTGTCTTGTTCAAATCCCACCTCAGTTCAGGTAAGGCCAGCTAGAGACAGTTGTCCAGGGTTAAGTCCAAATGGCTTTTGAATGCCTCCACAACATCCCTTTGTAACTTGTATCTATGCTCATAACCCTCACAGTTAAAACTTTATCTCTGTGTTTAGATGGATCCTCCTGTGTTTCAGTTTGTGCCCATTGCCTCTGGCTGTGATAGTGGCATGATTTTCTTGCTGTTCTTACAAACTGTAAATTTCACAGATATAGATAATTTCAGCTGCAATGAAACTGCACATAATACCCAATGAAGTTGTATTTTCTTACTGCTGGTCTAAATTTTATCCAGTATCTCCAGGAGCATCCTTTTCCTCCCTCATAATCATCGCTAGAGAAACAAGTCACTGTATCAAGGAATTCAAATATCAGACGAAAGAAATATGTAAAATTGCTTTGCTTTACAAATCTTCCTTAAATTAATTGCAAGTTCCATAAAAAAATATTCTTTTTGTTGTCTATGGTTAACTTAAAAATGTAAAGTAATAGGTAAATTTAATACACATACCTATTACAGTACCTAACATAAATATCAATGCATTTGAAAAATACTTGGGGGAAAAATCATCTTCATTGATGTTACAGCAGATGGCTTTCTGCAAAAGATAAGAGCTCAGTTGGAAGCAGACCAGAGGCTATTTTTGACATCCTTGTTAGAGGGACAGATGATGCCACACTAACTCTTTAACTAAAATTCACTTAGCCTTGAGTGATGCTTAGTAAAAATCAATTTGGAGTTCAAATGAGTTCAATGAATGTATTTTATGTGTGTGTTCAAGGTTAGAATTCTAGCTCTTCCTTTTATGCTGTGAATTTTCTATTAGGATGTATATATTTCAATTGTGAAGAATTTAATACTTGTGGAGGTAGATGCTGACCCTTGTGCAAATATTTACCAGAAAAAATTCAGTGTTCCAACCTGATACTGACATTGTTATTCTTCATAAAAAGTACTTAGAAATGTACCTAAGCTTTGCTATCTTTGTTTAGTAAGGTTTTTTTTTCATATAAGTGTTTATTAAAAGAAATGTTTACTTATAGCAGAAAACAGGGAAAAAGCAAGAAAGAATGGTAGCTTCTTGAAACAGTTACAGTTCTCTCATCACCTTTACAGAGGGTACTATATCTGAATTATATATCTGCATCCTGAATGTGAAAAAAGTTTTGACAAGTCATTTTTTTATAAAATGTGGAAGAGTATATTTTTTCAGAGAGCTCAATAGATTTATTACATGACAGCTTCACATATTTTGAATTATATTCATTGATTAAAGACATTATATGACAGTATGAGTTGTTATTGATAATCTCTTTAATTTTGGACCAGTATGTGTAACAAAAATATGAGCAGAAGCTACTGGGTTTCAGTCAAGACTACTGAGATATGACTTAATGTTGTAAACTGGAGCACCCCGTTTTGTGCGGACGGTGACTCTCCATTTGAGAACACTGAAATTGTCAGGGACCATCTGTATCAACTGAAAGCTTTCAAGTCCATGTGGACTGATGGGATTCATCCCAGCATTCTGAACAGAGCTGGTGGATGTGTGTGAGGTTTCATGGGGCACTGGGTGGAGAAGGAGCTGAAGGGCAGAGCTCTGAGGGCTGTGGTGAGTGAAGCTACATCTGTCTAGTGACCAGTCACCAGTGATGTTTCTCAGGGCCAGTCATGTTCAATCTGCTTATCAGTGATCTGGATGCAGGAATTGTATGCACCATTAGTGAGTTTGCTGATGATCCCAAACTGGGCTGTGGGCAGAGACGGGAGAGCCACAGAGACATGGACAGGGGCAATGAGGGCTAACAGTGCACTCAGCACCATGACTTTCTGCATTTAATAAGCTGCAAGTTTACATCATGCTGCTTTACCATTCAAAGCGTGTGTAAGATGTAATGAGCTTTTATGACTGAATTTTGCAGTGAGCATTCTCTTAAGATCACATATTGAAGAAGCAATAGTACAATTTCGCTTAGTTCTTTCATTAAATTTTTAGTTGTTTCATTAAATTTTATATAAGAAGAGTCAAAGTTTTAAGCTTTATTGAGTAGTAGCTTTGAGTTAGTTTTTCAAAACTCATATGTGTATTTTTTTTGTGTTAGGATATCTGTAAAATGAAATATGACAGTAGGTGCCATCTCTTATAGCTGTAGTTGACTCACTTTCATAAAAAATTGCATAATAAATTGCTAGAATTTGGCTGCTCTAAGCTAAAGATTGGCTTCTGTAGGAGAAACTGTTTTGTGAATTCTAATAAATAATAAAAAGTAGTGTAAAATCTCTTTACAAAAATTCAGCAAATGAAATTGCAAAAAAATATTGCTTGGTATGCTTATAGTATAAATTAAAAAAGAGAATTACAAACTGGGCTCATAATGACTGACAAGGTAATAGAATGAGCAGAGGTTATTTGCTTTCACACTTAAAATAAAAAAAAAAAAAGAAAGGCAAATACCAACTTTATTTACAGAACTAGTTTCAGAATGATTCATTACTGTTTAAGTCTTTCACATTTTGAAACATATTTAGAAAAACTCAGAAATGTTCTTTCTTTTTCTTATTTTTTTCCTTTTTTTTTCTTTTTTTTTTATTTTTAGTTTGGTCAGTTATTCTTTTTTTTTCCTTCCCTTTTACAAAACTTCACAATATTCAGCATATCTTTCCTTGTAAATATTATGGAAGAAAATTATGAAGGAGAGAATAAACTTATACACTATAATTAGATATGAGACTTCCTCTGGGGACTTTTGAAATGTATTTTTTTGTGATTAACATTATAAAAATACATATAATTTATTTATTGCACACAAGTTAACAAAAGTAAAAACCGTGTAAGATTCCTTGAAGGATTTTCTGAACTTACACATGTGCAGAAAAGTGGTCTAATGGAAGAAAGCCCTGAAGCAATGTTCATTCATGACAAGCAAGTAATATCAACAAACACTTCCATAAATAGCTTTTTTTCCTATTTAAAAAGTAACAACCAAAATCCTATTGTTCCTGAGGTAAATAACTGAAGAAAGTTGCAAAAATTGTTAAAGGACTTTAGAGATATAGATTGTATTGGGTCAACTGAAAAAGTTAACCCTACATAATGAAGTTGAGATTTTGAGGTAAATTAAAGCTGATAATTTTTTTTTTGTGTGTCAAAGAAGGGGTTTTAAACAAACAATTCTACATTGAGGACCTGAAATTTGTGGTAATTAGATAGGAAAACATTCTATCAGGAATAGTGGTAGAAAAATAGTAAGTTTATAATTAAAAAGGAAGAATAAGATAATTAATTCAGCTGGTAATTAAATGAGGTAACAATATTTGCACCACATCCAATTTACACTTTTATTAACAGTAAACATGAAGTTTATGCACCAGTTCAATTGCATACAATTCTTCAAATAAAGGGTTTAGCTTGGAGAGCAGTGGCACATAACAGATCTGGGTCAGTTTCATTCCAACAAATAATAACTGGACAACTAATAGTGTTAACAAAGTACTTACAAGTTTGTAATACTGAAAATATTTACTGCAGGTACTTTTCTACCTGTTAGCATGCACTTTTGTTGATTATTCATAAGTAGTCTTTATAAAATGCTCAGCCAATTTGAAGGACCAATAGAACATCTAACAAACTATGCATTATAATTAAAGGTGAAGCTGAATAACTGCAGTATTCATCCCAGCTAGTTGCTGATTGTTACACTGTTTTTGTTTTTTTTCACAAACCAGGAGAAATTTGCTAAGAAGTCTGTAAATACGGCTGATAAGCTTATCTATCAGTGTTTTGCATTTTATATCCTTTCACTTTTCTGTCCTTTTCTTTCCTTCATACTGTTGTGGCTTTTCTGTGAAGCAAATAATTCCAAATTTAAAGTATTTTCTCTTCTCTGGACAAGAAACTAAATAACTCAGTAGTCTAAAAATAAGTAGTCTGTAAACTGGAAATTTGCATTGTCTATTAGAAGTTCCATTGACATCTGCACACTCTTGTCTTCTGAGAAATTCAGCATGAAATATTGTTTAGAGCGGTGTTTGACTTTCTGTTTTCTCACTCTACTTTTGAATGCCTGATTAATTCAGTTCATCACTTTGTGTCCTGCTATAATTGCAACTGTTCTGTCTTTTTTTTTTTCTAATAGAGTAATAAGGACTTCAAAATAAACTTTCACTTCTAGAATATCTTCATATTCAATTTCAGAGCTTAATATCAATACTAGCTTGCCTGAGTAAAATCTGATAATTTAGAATATAGTGTCTTAGCAGTTATCAGCATTTTTAGAGCACTTTGTAAACAGATTTGCTTTTAGGTTTAGTTAGAGACTGGTTACTTGGTTGATTGGTTGGTTGATTGGGGGTTTTTTGTCTGTTTGGTTTAGTTGGGGTATTTTTCTACTTAGGCATATAGAATTATAGAACAAGTTTAAAGAGATATCTTTAGGTCATCTTACCTTGCCTACTGCTAACAGTCTCTCTGGGTAATGAATATAGTTGAAACAATATCAACAATGATAATATTTTCAGGTACATTTCTTTCATTACTCTGTCCAGTAGTGAATCATTAAGTAGGGACTATAAGAAGTAAGACTTACAATATTTTTATATTTTATTCTAATGAAGATTCCTTTTAGTAGAATGAATCTTAATACATAGCTTCATACTTCAGAAGTTTTGACTGAATAAGAAAGAAACAGTAGATATTTTCTAGCCATAGGGAATGAGGTTGTACCTTTGCAACTGTCTGTGCTGCTAACACTTCTGTTTGAAAGTCCACAGAAAAAATTCCTCACAGATGTTAACCTAAGTCTACAAAGGAGGTGCAGATTTATCAACAATTCAAGAGGCCATGGTCTTAAAATTTATCATTTTATGAGTTTCAAACTCCCAGTGCAACATACTTGAAAGAATTAACATTTTCACTTTGACTCCCACTGGGATACAAAACACACGTATAATGCTGCTGAAGTATGTGTGCACCCAGAAGAAAATAATAGGCCAAATTCTATTTTTAAAGCACAAGCAGACACCAGTTCATGACCCATTAGAATTCAAGCAGAGACAGATCAAGTAAATGGAAGAGAAATCTCTAGAAGTGGTGACATATATGGAACTACGTTCTGCTCAGAAAGTTCCCTGGGCTGAAAAGAGCTGGAGTTTGGAGTACTAAGGAGGAGAGGGAGGAAGGGGGGTGGGATGGACACTATCCTTTATCTTTACTCTCTTTTTTTACCTTTTCAAGCACTGTTTTTATCTCCACAGGAAGGAAAGTACTCCACATGATACTGAGCAACATGAACGTTTGTTCTATCCCTGTGTGGCTGTTCTTATGTTATAATGCAAAGTAGGATGATACTGTGTGAAAATTATGTGATTTAATCATGGCTAGTTTAGTTTATCATAGTAGAACACTAATTCTTTTATGATTGAGGTAATTTTGTTTAAAGATGTGAAATGTTCCAAATTGTTAAAAATCCACACAGTAAGTTTTTCATTAAATGCATTCTGTCACCTCTGAAGGGTGCTAGGCAATGCAGAGGGCAGCTCAGCATCATTCAGGAAAATGAGTGCTTAGAGTGGTAGCTTATCCCTGAGACAGCAGTAACCAGTGCCCTGTTCTTCTGCTTGCTGTACTTGGCTGTCACTCCTTATGCCTCTTTTCTGTCTCTCTCACTTTTTGCTGCTGATCATGGAGCTTTTCATGAGAAGAAAAAAAAAAAATAAAGGACATATCATGAGAGGAGGAGGGTGAGTAGAGCAAAAAAGTAAGGTTGCTCACCATATTCAGTTACCTAAGACAGATTTTGTCCCTTTTGGTGTGATACATTCCTCAGGCCATACTGTCTCTCGGCCCTTTTTGCCCTTTTTATAAACCCATCTAGCATTTATTCCTCCAGTGCTCTTACCTGCACTTAACTCACTGAGACAGAAAACTGTCCACTGCTATGGAGGGAAAGAAAATTTTCTCAGGCTTCCTGTCTCTTTGTTGATATGGTCTGTCCTCAGTATTTATTGCCATTTGAAGATTAGATAAAATCTTTCTAAAATACAGCTAACAAGCAATTTTCATATTGCAAATCCAACCTATTTACTGTCAAAAAATCCAGAAAAAGAGGGTAAGAGGGTGTAGCAGAAGATAAACTGATATTCTAAGGCCCATGTAATATGGCAATAAAATAGTAAGACCACAGTTTGGTTATAATTTATTACAGGCAAGTGTCAAACATATTCTTCTAGAACAGGTAGTAAAGAATTATGTCTCAACTTAGGCTTCTGTTAAGAAAGAAAAAAAAATAAAGCTTGAGTATATGTTATTTGAAAAAAAACCCTGCTTGTACCTGGAAATAATATGCATGTGGCTTCACATATTTCTGAAATATTGAACTTTATGAACCAGGATCCTAAAAGAAATTCTAATGCAAAATTTTGTGTCATGGAGGCTGTAACAAAGAGCATATGAACTTGCAACATGCTACCTGTCTTTGGTTTTGATAATGGATTTTAATTAAGCAGTAGAGTATCCATGAACTTTGTCTGGGTGCTCTGAATCTACTTTGTATTTTCTTCCCAATGCAAAGCCTTTATATTATGTCTTATAAAAATAGATTTTACTATTGGCCAAAAAAATGTGTTAAAATTCCAGAGCTTCAATGGTCCCTTTCTTACTTTTCCTCTTTCTGACAGATTAATTCATATACATCCAGAGACAAGTATTTGCATGTCTGTCATTAATAGTTTAGCTAGCCTAGAAATAGTAAAAGTTCATTGTGGGACTTGCTGCATGTGAACTTAAAACTGAATGGCTGTACAGTTCTACAAACATCTGGTCTCCCTTCAAATATATGTATTCCATTCATTTGGTAAGTTGCGCAAATTTGTGTAGTGTAATGAGACATAAGCTAAGTTTTTCCACCAAGTAAACAGCTGATGAGCTAAAATGTTGTTAATATTTCTTATCTTCATAGGAAAAGATATGCAAACAAAGTAATAAATTCAAAAAATTACACTTCAGAATAAGACTTTCTTTTTGAGATCTTTAAAAATAAAGAGCAGCCATATCAGAGATGAACAAATTGCTTTCTGATTGTTTAGGAAATGTGGTGACATTTTTCTTATTTTTCTGCTTGTTTTTCAAACACCATGGAAAATCAGAAGTTTAGACAAAGTGTATATTTGGTACACTTTGTGATTTTAAAAATAGGAAAATAACTTGTTCCAGAGATTTTGCAGTGAAAGAGGGGTTCCTGACTATAAGACCAAAATAAAGTCCAAAAACTTCCAGAAGGTCACTAACAGTCACCTTCTTGAAAAAAAAATATGGGTAAAAAGCAGTATTTGCTTGATTGTCAACTGAGAAGCCACTTTTTGACAAACGATAAAGAAATAGAAAGTTTAAATGCAGGCCTCCAAACCCATCTTGCTTTTTGGTGTGAGATCTGTTCACACTCATGAAAAGCATTTGGCTTCTGATTTCAAGATTCCCACAGAAAAGAAAGGTAACATCACAGCGACATTGGATATAAAAACATGAAAATATTTCTTATTTCTTTGTTCTGATTATGTTTACACAGAAAATCCATACAGAAGTGAATAATTCTAACTTGGAGCAGGGTTGAAATAGTTCGTACTAAGGCTGGGAGGCACACACTCGAAGGGAGAAAGCAAACAGTTAAAAGCCCTCTTGCAAGAGAGCAAAGAATATTAATTATAAGTGAATTATAGACTTGATATAGTCCAGTTGCTAATAGACTTGAAAGGTATTTTAATCTGAAATAACTGTTGTACACACCATAGTTGCTCTCTGATCTTCCTGAGGTTAATGCAGTGCTCATAATCATGAGAGAAATCTCCACATCTCCATACATTTAATGCAAAAATTAGACTTGAGCTTTTGGCAAGAAAAAAATCTGTCATGTTTCTCATAGGAAGCAAGACTAGCAAAGTCTCCTGACTTATTCTAGATTTTCTGACTGGGATGCATGAAGATAACAACAAGAGGTGTAAAAATTGTGGTATAGAGTTCTGAGGTCACATGGGGGGATTGCAATAATTTTTTACACGTTTTGCATGGATTACTTTCTATATGCTGTGTGTTACTGAGAGTATGAAGAAAAATACTGGTTTAAATGAGAATGAGACCGATTATTCAAAAAATATTTTGTTCTTAAATCTTTGTTTCTCAAGACAAAACACAACTGTGTATTTATTAGCAGAAAACTTGTAAAAATAGCATTAAAATAAAGAGCTTAAAAATTGTTTCCAGAAGACTGAACACGATATAGATCTTGCTTATTTGTAGTAATGTTGTGGCAACAACAACAGCAACTATAATACGTCAAATTATTTCCAACACATTAAGCAAACAAATCATTTATATAGACTGTAGCAAGTAAATTATTTATATATTTATTGTGCACAGAACAGCAGTAAACTGTGTCTAAGAGCCCTGTAGCGAAAAGCACATCACACTGTCTAAACCCATAAAACAGGTTGAACATAATACACAAAGATTTAAGATGTGTTCTGAATCACATCTTTAAAAAGAAGGAGAATATCCAGCCTCATGCTAAAGAAAAGACACCAGAGAACCAAGGGTTTTATACAGTATTTTGTTGTTTCAAGTGGTTTGAAATTGAGATATTTAATGTGAAAATTTTATTCTGCTATTTATTATACAATGAACAAAAGGGCTAGAGCCTTGTGACTGAAACAAGAGTAAACTGGGATAAATTCATCAACTTGGCGGGTAGTGAAGACTTGCCTCTCACTTAGACAATATAAAATTTCCTCCTTTTTACCAGAATTAGCAAATCAGAGTTTTGGGTTAAAAAAAAAAATCCTGTTGAGGGCACATCTGCTGGCTTGCAAAAGGTGATGGACTGTTTATAGAACAGCAGCTTCATAACTGCCATAACCCCCAATCCTAGGTAGAATGGTTTAGCACCAGCTAACCTCAGCGTGGTTTTAATTTGCTATACCCATGTCAGCTCTGGTGTCTTTATGCTTGTAGTGGACAAAGATACTAATGACAGAAATACTGTACTTATAATAAACCCGTGTCTTAAAGGTTTGTCCCACGTTACATTACCAGAGTATTAATGTAACCTCAGTATTTTATTCCTTTTTCTCAGAGCGTGAGTAAGGTAATGGTTCATTCTCTCTCCTAATGTTATTTTTCCTATTGTATCTATCTTGAGATTCTCCATTCAGATACTGTAGACCTACATTCTAATTTCTACAGCAATATTAAAAGAGTGGTTACAAGCGAAACAATTTCTTTTGGTCCTTGCTGGCACATTTTCCCAAGTCAAAGGGGAATGTGCATGTTTTAACACCTCTTACCTTAAGTGACACATTTTTTTAACTGCATTTTTATAAATACTCGAATTTTTTATAATATCTGTAATCTGCTTTTTATTATTTCTAAAGGTTTCAAATCATGGCTTTATTTTCAAAAGTGAGGACTAAAGACAATCATTACCATACTGTGATGTAAGAAGTACTATATAACATTGGATGTAGCTTATAATACAAAACAACTTATGGTGGAAACAACACAAATTAGGTAATATTTATACAAACACTTACAAATTTTTCTTTTTAGTACCTGAAACAAAGTACTTATA
>JAOTQZ010001283.1:72980937-73005527 GCA_026546895.1 Pogonocichla stellata | reverse complement strand
AGGTAAATAGATAGATAGATAGATATGTGTATATATATATATATGTATGTAATATATGCATATGTATATACCTATTAGTATATATAAGTATGTATAAAAGTTATAAAATAATCTTACAAGGGAGAGAAACTGATATATTTTTATCTGGAAAATAAACATAGCGCTTTCAGTTCTAAATTGTTACATTTCAAATAATATTGCAGTACAAGTTAGCTGAGAAAAAAAATTGCAAATAAATTATTCCTTCCAACAAAAAAACCATTCTCAATAATTATATTTTGCAAAATTGCTTTTCAACTCAGGTTTTATTTTTAGAGCAATGTGTCTTATGGATTTCATGCTTTTTGTGATACTTAACATATCTAAAATCTTATCTGAACTCTGGTCATTAAAAAAGCATGTGAGTTAACAGCTCAGTGATCATAAAGCTGGTTTATAATTTTTATTTTTTTTTAAACTTGGGCAGGAAACATTTTTAGTCAAGAGTCATTTCTGTTTTAAGCTAACTTCTTTTAATTATGTTAGGGTGAGAATTGCAGTATATAGGAGAATTTCTTGACAGGAAGATACACATGCATAAAAAACAAGAAAAAAATAGGTTCATCTTCAGAACTCTTCTTCCAAGTGGAATAACCAAAGTTCTTCCAAAAGTCAGTCTTCAAATTATATCATGTTCTTGAATTCCCCAATTTGGTAAATCAGTCTTTTTAAACCCCCATATATAGCAGCATCATAGCATTTCCACAATCACATGATCCTTCATACCCTGCAAGAACCATGAAGTCCCAATAAATTAAAATAGCCTCTTGAACACAGAAGCATAATTAGTTCACTACAGTAATCTGAACTCCTCCCTGTGCTTTTTCCATAAATGACCTCTGTTGGTTACTGTTTGGAATTAACATTTTAGTAACAACAAGATTTTTAAACAGATATTAAACAGATATATCAGAAAGACCAGATCAAATATGTCACATACTGTTCATTTCAATGTAAGAGGCAGAGATTTTGCCTTTGCTCAGACTCTTTGCTCAAACTATCAGCAGTATGTGGTGGTATTACAGAGAATTTTTAAAAAAACACCCAATTTAGTCACTACATTTAGTCTTAAATAACCCACAGCTTTCAAGATTTTTTTCTGTAACTGTTTTAGCTAAAGTAACTGATCAAAGTTTGAAACCACATTCCAAGTGAGATGAAATCAATGAAACATAATTGATTTTTATATTGTAATGCAAGTACTTAAATTTTTGCTTATACACCATCTTGCTTCCAATGGACTATACTTATTTTACTTAAAAATTCAGTATTTCAATAAAAGAACTTGTGGTATCAACAGTTCTGTTTAGTTCTACTAAAATGATTAGTTAAGCAACACCCTCCCAAAGTAATTATACCAGAAAACATTTCATCCTAAAAATCAGCATGTGCATGATTGAGGATTGATTATGTCAAAAGTACATGTCAGCACTCAAAAATAAATCAGTGTAATAGCTGACTGATATTTTTTTTTAAAAATAACAAAGTAATTTTTCATCTGAATAGGACATTTATGTCAAAATTTAGCATAATATTTTTCAATTGAAAATCATCAAAATTTTGGTCAGTATGGTGGCTCAAACCAACACGATGATTGTATCATAACTTCTATGACTGTTGGATGAGTTTCTATTTCTTTTGTCTTTTTGCACATATATGTGCATGAAAGTGATAAGGCTGTACACATTCAGGTACAGCACGGATTTTAAATGTGTGAAGAAACTTTATTTACAAATTATTTCAGATTCCATTTTGAAGTAGCCTGACATACAAAGAAAACAATTTGTATCACCCCTACAGTACATTTTTAGAGCTACATATATAACAACTATTCTTGAGTGTACAAACAGACTTAGGAAATGCAGTGCACACACAAAATCGTTTTATGCACAGCATAATATAGAAGATGACAAATGAATAAAGGAAATCCTATGCAGTGTATAATCTAAAAACTAAGGGCTTCAAGGGGATTTTAAATCATGAAATGTTGAAAAAAAACCCCATAGAAAATAATATAAATCAGTCCAAGTACATAAGTAATCTTGATTTTAATAGACTTTATTATATACTACATGTCAGCAAAAATGCAAGGGAAAATATCAGATTCTATAAAGTCCAAATGACTGGGCAATAATCAATCAATCAAGCAATCAATTATTTAACTATTCAGAGAGATCAGGTACATATAGAATTGCTTTTATAGACTGCCAAATACACTAATGCTTTGGGCAAAATCAGTCAAAATACACAAATCATGACCTATTTCAGGGAACCTGACAACAGTATTTGTTTCTTTTTTGTTCCAGAATGCATATAAACAAAACCATTTGCCTTTAATTCAAACTTATAAATTTTTACATGATGAAAAGCCCCTAATTTTTCCTCCCTGAAGAACATCTAGTTCAATTGCTTATGTGATGCAAGTATAGTAAATGCTAGTTTTTTTCCCCTATATATACACATAGTTTAGTTGAAGGAAATTTTAAATCAAATTAATGCAATGAGAAATTTCACCTTCAGGTTTATTTCTAATACCTGATAAGTTTAGAAAATAATAAATAGTGTCTACTGTTTCCCACTGTGAACATTAGTTGCCAGAGCTGCAGCAAAAGTAGAGCAATAGTGTGAAAAAAGCATCAGTTTTCAGAATTGCTTCTACTAACCTCAAAGAAGAGCTTCAGGTTTGCAATGGTAAGATGAATGTCAACAGTAACTGAAAGAAGCTTCAAAAGAGAGTCAAGGAGCAATTTATGGCCCAAATGACTTGCAATTACTTCTTCTCTCCAGCACATACAGAAAGGTTGCTTGTCAGCTCCCCAGGAACTGCCTCTGACCTATTAATTTCATTTTTTTAGTTGTACAACCCATTTTCTATTCTTTTCTTCACTTGACACCCATGAGATGTAAGAAGAGCTAACAAGTGACTCCTTCCCTGCCTCCCTCCTTCTGTCTGTCTCTTCCCCACTTCTTGCTTCTTGCTTCTGTCCTGGAGTAAGGGAACAAAATGCCATCATTATTTTTTTCTGTATATTAAAATAGAAGGGCAAAGTATTGAAAAAGAAGAATAAGGTTTTTCATTTGTCGGTTGTGATGGATATAGGGGGTCAGTACAGTATTATAATATTCTAAAATGAAAGAAAGCAAACGGGCAAAAGAAGGACTATGAAATAGAGAGTGGTAGGTATAACATGAAGAACAGATGCTACAAAAGAGCAAAACAAAGCACTGGAGTCATCAATGATGGATAAAACTGACAGAAGAAGAGTGGATAATAGTAACACAGGTTAGAGGGACACAAAAATGAAGTAAAAGAAATAATAATGGCAATGAAATAGAGAAAAGAAGCAAAGACAGACAAAGGGTAGTTGTGTTAGGTAGACTCAAGGCAAACTAGTTTAGCACGGTCCAAGCCTTTGTCTAACTTGAAGTAAGTTTGTTAGTGTTCAAACTTCATGCAGGAAGAAGAATTGGAATAACATATTTTATGCCTTATAAGAAGGCTAAGCTCAAAATCTTAGTAAACTTCTCTTGTAGTTCACGTAAGTATTAGAAGAGGATAAAAACTGGTTTTATTCTAAGGCTGAAAAATTCACATGCAATAATAAATCAAGCTCTCCCACATTTCAAAACAGAGTGATACAATTTTTGAGTATTCCTTTAGGCAGGCTCCTGTTTTAGTTTGCTCGCAAATAACATAAATTTGTTGCAGATTTCAAAATTAAAAGTATTTAGTTGTCAGTCCCAATGCTGGGTTTAGTGCTATCTGCTAAACATACAAATATTGTTGCTGACAGAATTGTCCTAGAAGACTATTTTTATGCAAAAATCATTTAATGGTAAGGTTAGACTTATTCTTCTGATGTAGTGCAGAGTAGTTTGACATCAAGCAGTTCTTGATGGGCAAGGAAAACACTGAGAAAATGGAAACAGGGAAAACATTCATGCTCTGTTTTATAAGGAAACTTCAACAGCCATCAGAAGGCACTGGGCCTGTATTAGCTCCAAACTCAGAGTCTTTGTGCTCTAACTGGTACTGAAGATTGCTATCTTGTACCAATGAAGGTGAAAAAAAAAGTGACATTTTATGGCAAAGGTAGATAACTCCTAAAATTCAGTTACTGGCTGTGGCTAGGGAAGATGAGCTTTCAGAGCAGGGAAATGCTGTTAGCATAATCAGCTTGAGCCATCACTAACCAGTAACCACATCCACTGGTGTTGGTGCAGTGAGCTATAATTAAAGAGAGTGTGCACTTACATTGACTGAGGCAGTATTTATCCTTCTAGCAGCAGCCAACGATCTTGAGTGAATTCCTTTCTTGTCACTGCTATTTCTGTCTTTGCCACCTCATAACATGTCTCTTTGAGTGGCCACCATGCCTATTTTTAATTAAGCTTTCATTTTTGCTGAGAGGTAATGTAGTACTGTCCCCCTTCTACAGAGGACATTTCTATCTCTGGTAGACGTCTCTTCCCAGCAAAAATGAAACCTTATGCTTAGCTGAGTCTTTGCAGAACTCTGGATGTGACAAGTCAAGCTGGACACAGCGCTCATTGAAAAGACAGGTACTTATGCCCAACAGCAATGTGTAATGGTATTTTTGATAGCTAATGCAAATTCCTCCTTGCATGCTCATGAAAATCTACCATGCCTTGCATGTGCTGGCCCTGATTTCCAAGGTGTCCTGAAATCACAACAGAGAATGGAGCAGGGAGTTTAAGCACTCTGTAATACTACAGTATTACTGCTACAATGCAATACAGACAGGACAGTAACATACTGCAAGACTTCAGTGGTTTTGATGATAGAGAACAAAGATTTGATTCCCAGAAACAATTTTTATTAAATTTATTTGATATCTTTATGGTAAATATTACATCCAAATAGTGACCATAAGATATAATCTCAATTTACCACCATAAATTAGTTTTATTAAAGAGTTAATTCTAATGAAGAAGAAATTGTCTATAGGTAGACTTTATAAAGTCACTCTCAGGTAGATAATAACCGGATTAAGCTTTCAGAGATCTTATCTTGTCCACTGGTAGTTACCAAAAAATAAGCAGAGAGAAATGAGCATTCATTAGAAGAAGGTATGGTAGACTATAACAGGTGATTGCCAGCAAGTTAATTTCTGACAAAGTAGCTTTTTCTGGGGGTTCAAGACCAATATTTTTTAAAAAAATGATAACAATAAACAGTGAAAATGTGGTGTGCATACAAAAATATTCACAAAATAAACTCTTATTTACTTTCTTGTACTGAAATTTAATGTGAACACCTGAAGTACTAACAGCCATTTTGAAAACTGGCATTAACTGCCTGAAAAGAAAGTCAGACACAAAAGTCTATTAAATAAATGTGTGTTGCCTGAGGTATCTTCATGTAAAGCATGTGTACTACTCCTAGGCAGTTAGCTCACTTTGTTGCAGGAAATACTAGATGTTTTGAAATTTGTGAGATCAACCCCCTGAGTGAATTTTTCCAGAGACTTCAGTGTTTACAAGATACTTAATTAGCAATTACATCTGGCTTTACAGTAATTTAGCAATCCCAGCCATACTTAGACTTTATACAAGTACTACATTGGACTGTTTTGTCTATAAATTAGATTACATTATGGAAAAATGACCATAAAAAGAGCCACTTTATGGAGAACAACATATTCTTAGTAGCAGAAATTAAACTCTCTAATTTCTCTCTCCCTCCCACTAAGCTGAAGTGATACATGTGTACAACTGGTGGCATGTTTCTAACCACAAATAAACATGGAACTAGAAACTCCCCCAAGACAGAATTGATGAATGTGAACCGTGCTGCCTAATGGAGAATGGTTGAAATCACCATTTAGGACAATTCAGTCAGTTCTGAATTCCCTTTTAAATTTAATTCAAATAGCAAAACCCTGATAATTTTCAAGACAAGATGAGGTCCTCAGAAATTTTTTGAGAGTAGTGAAATCCTTATGCCCGTTAAAGTTTAACCTCAAAGGTTGCTCAGTATTTGGCTTCTCATTTTATTAACATTCTGTAATAAATGTCCAAGGAAGTATTTATATTTGCCGAAGGTTCATTTTATTTGGAATCTTCTCTCATACTGAATTTGACCTTCACAAGTTCTTTTCCATAAGTGGTGACCTTTAGATTAGCCTCCCATGTAAAGAACTGGCTCTGTTGTCTGACACTCTTCATTCTTCACATTTCTAAACCAAAAAATATATTAATAATTTTAAATATTGGTTAAAAAATACCCCATTTAGTTTATGTGGGGTAAAAATAACGTTTTCCTTTATGTTCAAGGTCCCAAGAGTATTTTTCATTATTTATTTCTTAAAACCTAAACAAATATGAAATGTTTAGTTATAAACAGATTTTTCCAGTGTGTACTTGAAATGTGAGCACATTTGGAGTGAAAACAAGAGTTTTATGAACAAAATTTCAACTTAAGTATTTTTCTGTTCCATTAAAAGTTCGTAATCTCTTATCATTTCTTTATGAACATATTCAGATGCCAAAGAAACAGAAAAAAAAGTTTAATCTGAGAAATGTGCACGTTGTTGAGTCAAATGCTGGCAATAATAATATAATGACATATTTAGAGTGTGGTCTTTAAAAAAATCACTTTAGAAATGCTACAATTCTGAATTCCTTTTTTTGTTCAGGAATCTTTAGGCAATAATAAGGTTACCACTGTAAGTTCTTATTTATCCAACAATGTCTTTATACCTCATACACCTGAGGTCATCATTTTGTGGACAGTGTGACTGCAGCCTCTGAAGGGCTAAGGTAACAGGAAGCAATCTCTTTTCTATTGTCTTGTACTTTCAAAATAATTTCAGTAATTTCACTGCTAAGTCCTGTTTCACACTGAGCTTTGGGTTTGATTTTTATCTTTTTTTGCTTAATGCTTTTTTTTTCCTTTCTTGCTTGCTTTCCTGTCTTTTTTCCTTGGTCCCATACCTGGTGTCTTCTTTGACTCATTACAAGCTGAACACAATACACAAGACATTTCACTCAAAGTTTAAAAACTCTTGCAAACCTCTCACTCACAGAGAGCAAAATGGAAAAGTTTCTGTCTGCAAGAACCAGGTTAGAGTTTTTTGGTATAGAAAGATTTTACCACTTATTATCATTTTAAGATTGCTGATACCAATGACACACCATATGGGAAACATTAGAGCAAACATAGTCCTTCCTAATGAGGCTTGACAGTTATAAAAGCATTTTTATTATTTAACATTTTGACACATTTTGGTATCTCTGTGAAATTTTTCCCATCTTTTGGCTCTGTAAAATTTTGTTTATTTTATTGAAGAGATCAGTGGTCACTGATAAAAACACAGATTTTCAGTTTCGATAAAGCATTACCGTAATTCTGCTGTCACAGTTCTGTTAATCAAATTCAAAGCATGTGAAAACACTCATGGTTCAGGGTACATTACATCTATTGGGTTTTTGTTCCTTTATTTTAAATAAAAATCCAGGTATATTAAAATGAATAGGTAGAAAAGTACATAATTATTTATAATTTGGTTACTTGCTATTGCCACTAATATTAAAATTAATTAGCTCTTAGCAATCTCTAAAATATATTTTCCTGCTCACAAAGCACTACAGAAATAAATTATAATAAATTTTGTTCGAAAACATGTTTTGGGCATCAGTCCCACTAAAAATTAGGAATGCTGAGAATCTCAATCTAAGCAATTTTTTTAAAAATCAAATAACAAATTTAGCTCTCTTCAAACATATATATATATATAAGAATAACTTCTGTTATTCTTAACAGACTTATTAATTCAAATACTCTGGATTTTTTTTGGTTTTGAGAAAAACAGTTGAATCTAAATTAGTTTTCCTATTTAGGCTGTTACTATCTAAACTCCCAACATACTTTTATTTATAAATTACAGAAAAAATGAGGTGTCATTGATATGCTGCCCAGAATATTAAGGAAACCTATAATGAAATTTAAAAATACTAAAAAATAATTTTTTTTGCCTGTTTATTACAAGTAATTGTAACTATACCTGTATGGATAGACTGTGACCCTAATGTTAATAAAGATGTTTAACAAATATAAGAGCTGAACTATTTTTATTATATTTATATTGAATTAAAATAAGAAATTGTACTACATCCTGATTTTCTAAAAAAAATATCAGAAAGTGAATATTCTTTCTTTGAATATGTGTCTGAAGAAACATCAGTTATACAAGTATTGATGTGAAGATGATATGTTATGTTTTTCATGGTGCTTTGAGAGGATGGGAAGCCTTTTAGAACTTTCTACTACTTTTCAAAGCAGAATAAGTAAATTACGTTTTAGGACCATTGTGTCAGATGCTTTTAAATGGAGATCCAGGAAATATGGTTTAAAACACACAGTTTTATAGAGCCAGAGAGCTTCCTAGTCTTGCTGCTTCTCTTTGCTTTGAGGTAAATTATAAGCCAAGAAAACAAAATGTACTAAAGACATTTTGAGGATGAGCTTTTCATGCATCATTGCAATAGGACTCTGTGAGATGGTGAAATGACCAGAAAAATAGATAAGTCAAGGAAATTTCTCTTAGGACATGGTTTTAACTCCCTTTGAGATCAGAAAACTTATTTAACTGTTGAAATAGCACCTCTGCCTACTCTCTCATTTAATGGAGAGTTTCTGCCTTGCATTTGTCAAAAAGAATTAGGCCATAAAAAATGTTAGCAACTTAAGAAGTATGAAATAGTAACATCATATTTCTATAAAATTTTATCAAATCTCTGCTGTTACTTGGAAACAGTTTATCGTATTCCTTTTCTATATTGTTATATGCTGAAAGGGCAAATTATGACTGTTGCTCAGCACATGAACTTTCTGCTTTTTCTCTTTTTGTTATAATCTTTCAGGAAGACAGCCCTCTGGGCTTGTTTCAAATTCCAAAGAGAATTCCCCAGACAGGTGAAATCAACTGAATAAAATAAATTGAAACCTACTTTGTAGAGTTACCGTGGGGTTTTGACTTAAGTAATGAACTGAAATATGAAGCTGCTATGTTCTGCTTGCAGAACTTACCTGAACTGTAAAGTAAGGTGTGACGTATACTTGAAAGACTAATCTAGATAGAAACCTAGATAGAAATTATAATGACAACATTGCAGTCAGGGTTTTTTCTCTTCTAAGTATTTTATTGTCTTTTGCAACACATACTGAAGTCAATGCCACAGTTTCTTATCTTATATTTCAGAAGAAAACATTAGCTTGATAAGGCACACCACAATCTAGTTAGAAATGTACAAATAACTTTTGATTCACACAGATTCAGATTTAATTTCTATAGGCATAGATTAAATCTGGGAACATAAGACTGAACTTTTTACATTGAGTCAGAAGAAATAATAATGATAATGCTACTGAAAATCAAGAAGAAATAACTTTAAAATATGTGAAGCAAAGTGAAATGTGGTCAAGAGTACAAGTTTCTTCAATGTGGTTTTTGGTTTAAATTTTTAAGTAATAGCTAAAATTCTAAACATAGCAAAATATGTTGATTCAGTACCTGTTTCCACTTATATGTTTTACTCTTGTAAATGTTTCAGAAGACTTTTATTCCAGGCAAGTTCATCATAGATATGTAGTGGTGACCATCTCTTGATAGAGGAATGAAAGAATGTGAATTATTTTGATAAATGGAATAAAGAAGAAACTGAAACAATTTGTGCACTTCTGGATAAATTTTTAAAAGTAAAAATATATTTCAAAATATTTTTCATGATGCATGTTGGACTAGTTTGTTTATAATATGCAAAATGAATAAAGCAATAACTACTCTTATTCTTCTCTTGGCTGAACAACCCCAGCTCTCTCTCAATAGGAGAGGGGGTCCAGCCCTCTGATCATCTTTGTGGCTTTCCTCTGGACTCAGTCTAGCAGGTCAATGTCCTTCCTAATCTTTCATGGTAATATTATTCCCTTTTACAGCACGCTTGGGTGAAAGAAACACCCATGGGATTAACATGATACAAACTCCAGGAGTTACTACTGCCTGACAAAATTAACAACAACAAAAAAATGCTGTCTTTATATTTTCTTGCATAATCCTTACATATAAATACTCAGTCGAAAATATTTAACACAATATAAAGAATGTATCAACATCACCGCTTTATATTTGCTCTTTAGGGGACAATATTGATACTTCAGATTTCATTAAATATTCAAATTAGTAATCTCTACTTCAATGTCTTGCACAACTACTGTCTTCATGATGATATTACAGTAGCAGTAGAGATCAAAGTGAAGTAGCTGCCTATTTACATGACATATGTAGATATATAAAATCAACATAGCTGTATAAAAACACTCCAAAAGAATCAGGTTTCATGAATGTAAACTGTAAAAGTAAACAAAGTATTAGTCTAAAATAAACTGTTTGGTTATGATGTGCTGAAATAGTTCATTTTTTCCATTTTCATAATATATTTATATACAATACAGAAGGAAAATGATGTATGTATTCAAAACATGATAAAAATAACACTCAAATGCAAAGTTGTAACTTCTACCATAGCCCACTTACAGAATATCACCTGCAAATATGAGAAAAGCAAATTATGTGATGTTCTGCGTGTTCTTGTTAGGGAGGCAAGATGAAAATAGAGTTTATTTTATGATCATTTATCAAAAGAATGTCATCCCCAACAGTCTTGTCATTTGTTTGCGGTGACGTTCATATTTCTTGGCAGTTGTGAATACTTCTCTCTAACTCAGATTTCTTTGCTGAACTGTCTGAGCCTGGATTGGAAATTTGCAACACATCGAAAAAAAAAATTTAATATCAAGAAAACTATTAAGCAGAGGCAAAAAGAGGCAAAGAAAAAAAGGGGCTATCAAAGACACAGACACTTATGTGGCTTCTAGCAGCTGTGATTGTGACACCTAAATATGCCATCTCAATGCAAAAGAAAATAAACAAAAAGTAGGGTCTCTGTTTAAGACTGCAAAAATATATTTTGAAAAAAATAATATCCATATGTTATCAGGGATTAAATCAAAATACTTGAGAGGAATTAGAGATTACAGCTTTACTGCATATCTAAATCAGCCTTAACTAACCTACAGAACAGCTGCAGTGTGTTTGTGAGATAGGGCTGTGTGATATGGGTGTTATGTAAAATGGCAAGCTGATTGCTCTCGTTTTGTGTGGCTAACATTAATCACAGTAAATGACCTTTTTTCTTCTTTTTCACAAAGACAGATAATATCTATAATCTGCTACAGACACCTGAAATATAACAGGCAGGAAAAGAACTCCAGATAATGCATATTTTTCTCAGGAAGTATTGTTGAATATTGTTTGCAGTTCTCTGAGGATTTTTTATCTTTTATTTGCCCAGCTGAAGAGGATCTGTTAACCTGCTATATTAAATACCCATGAAGATTCAAGCCCAGTAAGAAAACTCCACTTGGAGCAGTCTTAGAGGAAGAGGAACTTTCTTCCTGGAATCAGCCATATACATGCAGACTTATGCATATGTAGAAGTGCATTCTATTACCTACAGGTTCAGGATGCAAGATGTGCTGCTCTGTCTCCTAAATGGTGAAGAAAAATGAAAATGTGCCACTTTAAACTAATCCCATACTGGTTTCTAGACATAACACGTTGCTCATTCTCTCCCTGGGCTAGCAAGTCCCTGTACTACAAGCTATAAGTTTTACTCTGGTAGCTTCCTTATTAAAGATTTATGCTAATTCATATCCTACTGATATAATAAAAGCAAGGTAAAGATGGATTGCTTATTGTATTTTTCTGTTTTTGAATTCTGGTGAATTTGAAAAGAATCCATTCTGAAAGCAATGCTCATACATTCAGAAATGCTACATTTGCCATGTGATTGGCCTCAATTTGTCCTTCCTTTTTCTGTATCTCTGTGTACAGATATTAACATAATGCTGCATTCCTTTTTGGCCTTGTTTTTCACTAGAAGAAATAGCTTTCATGGCAAGTTGTAAAACTATTGTCCCCATTTTCTTTTTTTTGTGCATGTGATGCTATTCCTTTGAAACTTTGAATGCAAGAAGAAACTTTGGAATGCAAGTATTACCTCACATAATTTCTCTCTGTTTCTTTGGAAAATTTGTAAAAATGTTGTTTTATTTAGCTTTACAAGCTAGAACGTATTTCAAAAAAGGTGTTAAACGGATTGACTAGCAACCTAAAAGACCAAAATTGAAAAGTTCTAAGAGTACCAAGCGTTAAAATATATGCAGTTCTGTACAGAGGCTCTTGACCATAAGAAGAAACATGCCACTGAAAATACATGATAAAAGACATCTATTGAGCATGTGAGCTTAATAAATAACCTCAAAATTAGGATAAAAAGAAGTGTAACTATAGCTGACTGAAATATTAATTAAGAAACCTTTCTTTACAATTTTGCTAGTTTTTGATTTGTATTAGAAGTATATAAAAAATTGTAATTTGACAACCAAACACAAAATAAAACATATCCAGAAACTCTATTGAAATAGTCATGCAGATGACTACATCAATATCATATAATAATCTAGAACTGCAGCTTTTTGTGAGGAAAAAACGTACAGGGAAAATGCAAGTAGCAACAAATTCACATCTCAACATTTCAAATTCTCCAGGAAGTCTTATGTATAAGGTAAGTAATCAATTAGAGCTTTCCACACTTTATTTATTCTTATACCTTTTAATGCCAATATTCCACTCAGAATATTACTGTATAGTCCTCCAGTAAACATGAAGAATATAAGAGACTTCTTTCTCCATATGAAATTTTAAAACTTAATTGCAAAAGTATTGTGGCTGCATTCAAAGTACTGCTTAGAGGCAAGAAAGTAGACACAGCTTATAGATATACAATTTCAGCAACAATTTACTGTTAGCAAAATCTTAATAGTCTAGATACAATTATTGCAGGAAAAAAAAAATAATAATAATGCAGGTAGAGTACTTATGTTCTGAAAAAGTCATACTAATAGAAACAATACAATTAAAATTGTAACTCACTTCCTGGTTTCCAGCAACTTTTATGGTGTTATAATCACCCTTTCTCCTCTAGGTTGTGGAGTCAGTGGTTTCACACTAATGTTAGTGGTTGAGTTTGCTGCTCTGAGTGGTCAGGATGTGGAGTCCTTCATTGCAACCATTATGTCATTCATGATGGTGGCTAATCCTATAATTTTTGCTTTTAAAATATTGGCCAGTATCACATGTATTTTGAAGCTTTTTTAAAAAAATCACACTTGACAGTTAATGTGTAAGTAAACCACCAGTAAGATTTCATTGAGTCAATTTTCTGTAGATCAGAGACATTTTTGCTTCTTTGAGAGAAAGCTGAGAAAATATACTCGGCTGGTAGGTTCAACTAGAGCAAGCATCACCATTGTAGGATGATCAAGAAGTTGCATATCACATTGTCATTCCAGTTTAAAATAAGCTTCAAGGAATACTCACACTAAAAAGAAAAAAACTATGAAATGGTCTGAAAATAAAATACAATAGCATATTACCATTTCTCTCTTATTTTAAGTTCTGGAGTGCACTATGGTTGCATTATATTCATCTGTAATATTGGCAATAAAGTGTTCAAAATATAGGAAAGTGGTTAGAACTTCAGACTGTAGGACTGCGCATATAAGTATAGGCAACTAATTTTATAAATAGAAAAGCATCTACAATCAGTAATTTCAAGATGTTTTTCCTGCCTCACATATCACCTCTGACCCTCTTTGCTCCACAACCAAGAATGTACACTTCTTCTATTTCTAAATAATGGATTAAATTAAAAGCTTTCTATTTTTTTTCTCTGTTTGTACTCAGATCATACTGCTTCACTTCCCATTTCCTCCACTCCATCTGAAACTGCCTTTATGACACATTCTAATACTTATTTCTGGCTTGATGTTCTAGTCTGTATTTCTGCAGATGACCTGAAGCCTTTCTATGGATTTATTTCATCAGCACTGAAAACCTCCTTCTTCTGGACATTCATCATTTTATGAGAGTATTTTCAAGTCTGACATCTTGATTCTCCTTCTACATTTTTGAATAATCACTAGGAATCTGAATTGATTTTATACCTGTTTTCCTAAATACTCAGGACATTGTTTTTCTTACTCTTTTCTTCTGGTCTCATTCCTCAGATGTCCTTAACTTAATTTTGCTTGTACATTGTCATGAACTTTTGGACACCGCAAGGACTGGGGATCATGATGTATCCATTTTTCTATCCTAAGTTATCACCTTTTCAAGTGTTTCCCGTTCAGCTCACAGATTACTACCTTGGTGATCTCTTTTCCTCCCATATCCTGTTGGACAGAAACCTGAGCATCTTGGTCTAGAGGAAGGTGTTCCTTGACCGTGGCAGGGGGATTGGAACTAAATTATCTTTGAGGCCTTTCCAACCCAGAGCATTCTGTGATTCTATGATCCTGGTTGACTCAAATTGGATGAAAAACTTGATTATAGCTCAACAGCACAGTATCAAGTGAGACAAATAAAAGAACTACACACATGTACTCCTTTTCTGGGACTTCATCAATCTACCAGAGCTCCATTTTCCTCATGCTATAGGATAAAAAACATCTTGTCCTTTTCTTTGAGAACAAATTCTAGTTTTAGAATTAATTTGTGCATTTAATGAATATTGGCCTGTAATATTTTTTTTAGGGAAGGGAAAAGCAAATCTGTTCTAATATGATTTTTAAGGGGAAAGCTACAATTTTTACAGTAATACTGAATTATTTTCTGCCTTTTTTTTTTTTAACTTTTTTTCCCAGTAGTTTTAAGAAAGGAGACTGCAACTGTAAATATCAGCACATGTTCTCATGACATTTAGTGCAGAATAGCAGGCGTCATCTAACTCTTGCATTTGACAGATGTAGCACTGCTACCAAGGCTGCACTTTAGCAGAGTGCTGAGGAGTTCCTGCAAAATGCTCAAACTCAGTAAGCACAGGAATACAGAAGTCTGAATATGTGCTTGTTTATATGTTATATTAGTGTTCATTGCTCAAAAAGACACTTGTTGCCTTCTAAGATTTGGCTTTAACTATAACTAATTTTCATGAATTGATTTTTATTACTTGTCAGTTTTCTGTCAAACCTCTGGCTTACCAAGTCTAGTCTATATTGCTTTGTATTTAAAGTGAAGCAAAACATGTTAAGTTTCACATACAAGTTCTACTCAAGGTCTTGTAAATTGCACATACATTTCCTCTCTGTACTTTTGAAAATGAAGTGCTTTCATTACTCTGTCATAGGAACAAGACTTCTGTCATTTTTTGGTCTTTTTGTCTCCCTGTAAATCTTTTTATAGTTTAAAAGGAAGGAGGAAAAGGTGAAAACTGTGTCTTGCAATATATTTTAAAATAAATCTTTGAAAAAAAAGTCATTGCTTCATTAAAAAACGCAAATGATTTCTGCACAATAATACAGCTCAGGCCTAACTAATGGGTTCTATCAGAAATATATAGCTATAATAACATTCAGGTTAAGAAATTAACAGGACTCATGAAGAGTATGCTCCTTTAATTTAAACAATATATTTCCAACCTCTTATATTTTGGAATTCTGACCCCCTTGTCAGGAAATAGTCTCACTTGTACTAACCTGTAAGTGATTATTTAAATCTTGGTCTAGCACATGTTGCCACAGTTAAATGGACTGAGAGCTGTAGTTCTTTGTACTCAAATAATCAAACAAAAAAAGGACACAGGATTGAATAATGAACAAAAATATGATCCTACCAAAGTTTAGCCTTAATATGCTTCCTTGTGCCGCTTCTTCTTCCTTTTTTATAAAGATTTACAAGTAGTTTCCAAGCTTACTTTCACTATTTTCCTCACTGCCTTACTCTTTTACTTATTTATATTTCATAATGTCACATGTTTGTATAATGACTTTTTTCAAATCCTTTGATTTACTTAATGAGAACTACCTCTTCATAGAACAACTAGTTTGATCACACATACACTAGTTTGATGAAGGTGATGCATCTGTGATCAAATCACAGAGTGATAGCCAGGTCTAGAGAAAGATATTTTAAAAGATTAAGCACATTAAGTGGAGATTATAGAATTCTGTAAGATTTGAGTGATTACTTATTGACTATAACTTTTGGTTTAGTTTAAAAAAAAAGAAACATTTTATACCATTGGGGCATATTGAACACAAAGAACTTATCTTATCTTTAGAAAAGAAAGAATTTTAAACATTCTTTTCATAAAACTTAAAATTTTTAATATATTCTCCATTCTGAAGGATATGAAAGCACAGTTACAAAAATTCTTCATTTGATTGCTCCTTTGTGTATATTTCAGGTGGTGGGTGAAATTTTTATTTATTGTGCACATATATTAAAGTTACATCACCATTAAATATACTTACTAATAACAATGATTAAAACCTTACCTTTATTGTACATTACACAAAGTATCACTTTTCACAACACTAAAATGAAGCAGTATATAAAACCTCTAAGAAGCATGTGTATATTTGTGTGTAAGCATTTTTTTGTCCTACTGAAAAAGAAGGAGAAATTTCAAGTGGGCAAAGATAACTACATTGAAATATTTCTGGAAAAAGGGATTTAATTTTTTTTAAATAATATCTTATTGGGGAATATGTGGATAAGTTTCAGGCATAAATCCATTGAAAATTACAATGTGTAACAAAAAAAGTGTCATATTTCTCGGGCTGATCTGAACAAGGAGGAGGTTATCTGTGTACCATAAAACTATCAATTTTCAATACAAGTAAAGTAATTTATTTTTCACGTTTTTCACATCAAATATAAGTGTGAGTTGTGAAATTACTAAGTTTTTACTATAAAAACTGCTGCAACTAAAGACCCTGAACTCAAGAGGTAATGCTCTTGAAACCTGTAGCAGTATGCTAAGTTAAAATAAAACTGTGAAAAAAGAAAAGTTGCCTTCCTAATGCTTGATTTTAGGAGGGGGGAAAAAAAAAGCTACACAGACTGATTTGCAGAATGATAAATGTAGTTAAACAAGTAAAATGGTATTCGCAGTACTGTCTACATAATCCTTTCATGAAGCCTGTCTTTTACAGAAGGAAATGCTGGACACATCTGATAGAAAGAAAGATGCTGCCATGAAATGTCCTTTAATGATTAAGAAACTTATTTGACAATCATCATCAGTAATTCCATATTTTAAAGCAGACTCAGGTATTGGAAAGATAGAATATAATGGTATCCTGTCTTTTGGGAACAAAATATAAAATATTGATGCATCTGAGATTGGTCAAGATTACAAAATATAAGGTAAACATTCTCACACGGACTATGGAAATGTTAGATTCAGCGATCATATAAAAAAGTTTGCTTGAAATTTGAGGGCACTTTAAAAGGAAAAGAAAAGGTTTATTATCCTGGCTGTCTGATATATATTCCATGTAGAACAGTAAAAATAAAAATTTTATTCTAGAATGTCTTAAAAAAATAAATTATAAAAGTGTAATTACTTTGAGACTTTTAATGTTATGTTAAAAATTGTTTCCACATGGATTTTCTTCTTTGACTGTGGACTTTAAGGTTATAAAAGAAACTGGTCTAATGTAATAAATTAGATTTTTCAAGACTTGTGTTTTTGCACTACATAACGTGCTAATTAAAAAAAAGTGCCAAAAACTGGAAAGAAAAAAAAAAACCAAAACACAAAAACACAAAAAACAAAAACAAGCAATCAAACAAACAAAAAACCAACCAAATAAACACCCCAAAGAAGCACACATTTGTAGAATTTAGTATAGGTATATGGTATATATTTACTATATGAGGTAGCCAACTGACACATACAAGAAAGAAAGTGTCAGCATGGAACTCTGAGCAGGGAGATATATTACAGTGGTATCACAAGGTGATGATTCTTAATATTGCAAATTTAGGTGATATGTTAAGAGGATGACTTGTTTCTAATTTAATATTTCAACTAATCTAATTTATCACAAATTCATGGAAGATTATTATTACTGAAGCAGAAAGAACCAGCAATAATCCCTGCAAAACAGCAGTGGTGAAAGTTGTTGGATTTTCTTTTCTCCTTTTTTTTCCCCTGTCATAAAGCCAGCTGAACCTGCTCTTTCTTCTCTGAAGTGGTGTTGGGACAGCAAGTGAAATATTTAGATCAGGTGTTTTGCCCATCCAAACACTGATGGAAGAAATCACTTGCATTTTAAGCCTTCAGCATCTAGTAAATAATAATTTTGAGAGTTAAAGATCCTGAAGACTAACTTGTTTTCAGATTTAATCTCCAGTTACAATGATTTTTCTCCTTCTGTGCAGGGTATGTTAGGGTATAGATGTGGGCCATCCAGTCTTGCAAGACGAACACTAAATGTTCAATCACTACAATGTCAGTAGCTCTTTATGGGTTAAACATAGTGTTTTTAAAAAGATTTCTATCACATAAAATTAACAGTCAGCCTTGGATTCAGGGTGAGATAATAACCTATATACCTGGATAATGAAAAAAAAAATAAGCAAAAAAGTATTCTAATGTGACATAGGGCAGCTTGGTTTCTTCCAAAATAAAAGAGATACTATTGCTACCTTGACAAACTGGAATGATGAAACTCAGAAAACAGAAGTGATGCTGGCAATCTGTAGATAATTTGGCTTGTGATTATTTACGTCAGAAGGTTGAATTAGTTATAGTGCTGTCTGGGATATAAAATCATAGAATCACATAATGATTTGGGTTGGAAGGGACCACCATCTGCCATGGTCAGGGAGACCTTCCACTAGACCAAGCTGCACTAACTTCCACCCAAACTGACACTGAGCACCTCAGTGATGAGGCATCCACAACTTCTCTGTGTTACATCACAACTCTCACAGTAAAGAATTTCTTCCTAAAATATAATATAAATCTACCTTTTAAATTGAAGCCATTGCCCCTTGTCATGTCACTGTATGATCTTGTAAAAAGTCCTTCGCCATTTGTCTTTTAAATTCCCTTCAGGTACTGAAAGGCCATGATAAGGTCACCCCATAGATTTTCTGTTTCCAGACTGAACAATCCCCATTCTCTCAGCCTTTCCTTGTCAGAGAAATGCACTATCCCTCTATTCAACTTGATTTCCCTCTTCTGGACTTATTCCAACAGGTCCATGTCCTTTCTGTGCTGCAGACCCCAGAGATGGACGCAGGGTTCCAGGTGGTGTCTCACTAGAAGAGAGCAGAGGGGCAGAACCCCTCCTTTGCCCTGCTGTCCCTGCAACCCAAGGCTTTCCAGGTTGGAGGTGCATATTGCTGAGCTGTGTCAAGATTCTTATCCACCAGCACCCTAAAGTCCTTCTAAGCACAGCTGCTCTAAATCCCTTCATCCCTTGGTCTGTGTTGATATCAGGGGTTGCCACGACCCCACTGCCACACCTTGCACTTAATCTTGTTAAACCTCACGAGATTCATAAACTGAAAGAAGTAAGGCTCCTCTTTAAATTTCTCAGGTTGAGGTTACATTTTAATAATCTCTTTTAATGTCATAACTTTTTTTGATTACCGGCTATAGTACTTTAGGTGATGAAATATTTTGAATCTAATGTAATCTTAATTGAAACCTTAATGTAATCATAATTTTCTTTCTTGTCTTAGTGGTATTTATTTAAGCATGTACTTGCCTGCTTCTCCTTCGTAATAGAATCTGTAACAGTTGTATGGATATGATTTAATTAAATTAATATTTTATTAATTTTACCTGAAACAATCATTAGATTAAATATTTAAATGCTACATCTTAATTAATAACAATAAATCAGAGTGTCAGAAAATATTTCGAGTTGCTGTAGTCTATCATCTGTTTTGATAAATTGAGGGAACAATCTTGACCAAGGCTTGACCCAAGACAACCCAAGGCACCATTTGGAGAGATAAAAGAGGCCAAGGTGATTCTGAATAAGATTGAGAGCATTTAGTAGCATGAGTATAGCACATATATTGCCATCTCTCAGTGTCAAGGAGTTCCAGGTGTGTACTGGGTATAGCCAGAGAGTAGAGCTGAGTCTGGAACTAGCCACCCCTCCTTTCCTCCCATGTGAGCACCCTAATCACCAGGCTGAAGACCAGATTACTCTCACTCTCACCTGTGCTCTAGCTACCTTTTGATTTCTCACTTCACACACGCAAACATAAATGATGCCTAACCACTTGAGAATGTAGCTGTGGAAATACTGAGGCTGAGAAACTCAATAAAACATATATCCTTTACTTTGGCAGACAAAACTTTACTTCTTCCCCAAGCCACCTAGATAAATAATATAGGCTGCCACTGACAACAGCATTTCACTTGAGTAGTAGAAGCAGTCATATTGAGGCTCACTTCTGCATCTGATGATTCAGGCTTAATGTAAAGCCTCTACCTTTTATTCTCAGCAGCAATAAGGGCCAAAGAAACAATAAGAAATATGTGCCTCAGCATTTGTATGTTACATAAAATAGACACAGATCAATGTTTTCATTTGAAAACATCTTGTGCACTTAAAAAATGTTTCAAAATCAATTTCCTATATATAATTCATATTTTATACTAAGTTATATTCTGAAATATATGGAAAGAAATTAGCAGAACAACTTCAGTTGATTAATGGGGGAAAAATTGAAATCTATTTAATGAAAGTAGCTGGAAATGTGAAAAGTTTAAGAACAGATGCATGGTTGCACTAAGATCTTTGAGAGTCTAATTTCAGTCTGTGTTTAAGAAAAATATCACCAAGATGATGACTCAAAATCTGCTCCCATTTTGGTTAATTTTTGTATCTCTATAATGCAGCGAGAGACAAGTGTACATGCTTATCTGTAGAAGGGAAAGAAATCACAGCTATGACGTCATATTCATTTATGCTCTGTAGTAGCCATTTAATTGTGGAAGAAAAAGAGAAAGTCCTGTAACTTTCACACCCTGTCACACATCTCATCATTAGAAACATTATGCATTAAACTTGTAGTCGGAACTTAAGTTCTTTTAAATAGCTCATCCCATACAGAAATGTTCTGAATAAGTAAGGATGGTAGCAAGACAGATGATTCCCCACTTGTAGTTTTGAGAAAATGCTTCAGCAAGGGAGGAGAAAAAATTTACATCACCAATACACCATCTCCTTTTGAAGCTTCTGTCTCATTAAGAAGAAATCTCCTTGAAGAGGCTGATTGGAAGAGGTCGAGCTGTGTTTCACTTGTTACAGATCGTCGTCCTTTAAATAAGCTCAAGATCTGTGGGCATGCATGTGATTTGTTCCTCTTTTTTTCCTATAGCTGTTGTAATTTTTTTTTAAAACTGTTGTACCAAGCCACTATTATGTTCTTGCAAATAAATTGGTTCATGACTTCTGTTACTGTAAGTTTTTCCAGACAAGGCCATAGATCTAAGTCAGAGCTTAAAACCTCAAATAACATCACAGCTTACTGTCTATTTGTTGTTGGTTTCCCTCCTCCTGCCTTTAGTTATCAGAGAATTTTAGCCCTCCTCCTTTCACTGGCACCTACAACTTAGTTTTTATTCCACTTCATAACTTACTATGAGTACTTATCGCAGGTTGCTCTCCATAATTGTTCATCTTTGAGGTGTAGAGGGAACTTCTGAGATTTTGGGTTTTGTTCATTAGTTAGTTTACAGTAATGAAAACAGATTTCCTGTGATGTGAAGCCAATAAAGATCTGGCATTCTTTTGCAGCTCTTTGCAGAGCATGTATGACAATACAGAGTACAGCATAATGTCAACTATAGGACACATGAAGTTATTAAAATTGCAAGTAGTTTCAAGACGTACCATCTCCTTTGCTGCTGTCTGATATGACACAACTAGAGGAAATAGTAAAATATCTTTTAAAAAGCAGTTCTAGGAGCTCTTGTCTAGAATGTTCCAGAGGGCTGTGATAGAAGGTAGAAGATTTTCATCATTGATCCTCATTTTTGAAAACTCTGTGGCAACATTTTACCTTTTGCAGAAGATTCCATAGGAGAGCATGGGCAAGTGTTCATTCACATTATTTTGCCTGTGCTGAGCAGTCTTTAGAGGCCTCAGTGCTCTGGGAAAGCTGTCCTGGTGTTTCTGGAGGACCTATATCACAATGGCAGGCAGACAAACCACAACACTTTAAGATAAGAGCTAAGTTGCAATAGTCTATAGGCTTGGAAGAGAGCTGTAATATTCTCCTTTATCCTGCCTTTGTGTGTTTGAGTTTTGGAACCTGATTTCCAACTGAGTTTATTCTTGAACTGCTACTTTTGAAAGTGCTAAGAAATATGCAAAACCAGCATCATACACCTATGATATATATGATATATAGTCTACTTTTTTTTTAAAAATAAATGACTATGGGTGTTGCAGTTAGAGCACTATACAGAGTCTAGTAGGAGAGCACCTCAGTACACCAAATGGTGAAAAAAATAGATATCTCCTCAGTCTCCTAGTCCATGGGAAAATTTATGTTTCTCCATTCCAGGTTTAAGAGACATTTGGAGTAGCAGTGTCATTGCATTTGCTGGTGCCATCCATTGCCTTTCAACATGTTTAGATAAGATATTTGCAGATGGGATTATTAGGGAATAGAATGAGCAGCAAATGCATCTATACTAACCATGCCATTTAGAAATGAGATACAATGAATAAGAAATACATTGCATGCTGTGGAATGCATCAACACTGATATCATTGAAACCAAAAATTTTATAAGGATTTGAAAAAAAGATTAGATATTTACATGGATGAGAATATCCACAGATCCTTTAGATAAAATTAGAAATTTTAGATAAAATTAGATAAAATTTTAGATAAAGTTAGAAACTTTTATACTTTATGCTTTAAAAAAACACCACACACTAATTGATGGGGGAAAAAAAAGCCTTTCTTAAAATCAGATGACTCCATTTTTTAACATTACTGTAAATTCTGTGGGGTGGGACCTTGGCTAATCTCAGACAGGAGATATCCCACTAGAGATATTTACGGTACATGTGCACACACTGGCACCTTTAGAACTGCACAGAAGTCATGTAATAGCTGAAAAAAATCATATTAAAAATAAAAAAAGGAAAAATCAAATTAAATGATAACATTGAAGCATCAGTATGATGCTGTATGATATAAACAAACACTTGAAAAATTAGATACTTTCAAGATGCTTAATGAATATAATTCGTTTATTTCTAAAATGTCTTTCCTATTCCCATCAATTAAGGAGCTTACATTTTTGTACTCAATTTGCACTCCCTCTGTTAAGGGAAATATGACACAGAAGTAAATACTGAATGTTGCTCTAGAACCAGTTAATAGAGAATTATACCTGACACTCACATCATTCACTTTGCAACAATGATAAAGACGTAATTTTTTACAACTATTTGTTTAGAATGCTCTAATGTAATTCATAAGAAATTTTAAAATAGACAAGATAATTTAGTATTTTACTTGTAATACTGATTGTAATATAAATTTCTAGCATTATCCAATATTTATAAATGCCCTCTGTGTAAAGTTGTAATATAATTTAAGTGCATAAATGGTTCCTTTATATTACTCATCTATGACCTTAACATGCATTAATGTTGTGGTAAGAATATAATTTGCCACAGGAGATATTTTAGAAATATATTTTAGAAATTTTTTTAGTGTTTACTGCGTGATTTCAGACACAAGGAATGGGATGCACAGGACTGGGGCTAGAAGGAGAAATTGACAAACAAGGGTGAGCCAATTAAATTTGGAAACAATACCAAGCCAGGAGAGACAACAAGTATTGGAGGACAAGATTAGAATTGAAAATTATTTTGACAAGTTAAACCAATGAACTGAAAAACTCAAGACAGAATTCAAGCGGGAAAAGTACAAAATGTTAGTACATGTTAGTAGGATTGATCTAAATACAGAAGAAATATTGTCTAGTTGGGTAGCAGCCATGATCTATACTGAACCTCAAGCTAAACAAGGGTCATGATATTGTTCAGAATTTGAGCATACTGGACAGCATAAACTAAAAATACAAGGTTCTAGATAGTTTTAGATTTTAGAAAAGACAATTGTTATTTGGCAAAGTCCAGTGATCAGCAAGATTAAATAATCAGAAGTATAGAAAATGTGTTTAGTTTATCCAGACGTCTGAAAAAGGTATCCAAGACTGAATATTTGAGGGACCAAGGGAATGTGAACAGGCATGTGATCTCCAAAAATATTTTCTCTGTATGCACGGCAGATGTGCAGAGAGGGTACTTGGATTAGACATTTGGAAAATATTTTCAAGTAAGAACAAGCTACGCAAATATCTCTCAGAATTTACTAGTTTGCATTTGTTCATGCCTTGAGACAGTCGGAAGAGCAAGACAATCTCCTGACTCTCTTTCCAAGAATCTAGGCTCCGTTTCTTTGCTGACAATATAAGACTTTGACTAGGAAATACTCTGTAGTCCTTCCTGGCCTTCTTTACATGTGAAATAACATCAAGGTTCTGTGGAAAAATAGGGGAGGGGAGGAGAGAGGAGAGGAGAGGAGAGGAGAGGAGAGGAGAGGAGAGGAGAGGAGAGGAGAG
>JAOTQZ010001283.1:72967747-72979671 GCA_026546895.1 Pogonocichla stellata | reverse complement strand
GAGAGGAGAGGAGAGGAGAGGATAGGTAGTTATTCAGTAGAATGTTCCCAGAACATAACCAAAATATTGATATTGAAGATTGAGGTAGATCAGGGACCTCTAGATACTTGTTTCTTGAATCAAATTGCAATTCATGGCTAAAATTTTTGGAAAATTTGAATATGTTGTAAATATTAGAAGAAATCAGTTTGAAATTCCCTGGCTGAAATGACAAAAAAAAAAAAAAAAGCATATCATTCCCCCAATTCTTCCATTCATAATTTTTGCAGTCATGTTGCTTTATTCATTTATGTTCATTCATTTATGTTCATATCAATTACACTGTTTTACAATTTGATTGCCCCCATAAAGGTCTCTCTGCTGCAGAGGCTAAATCAGACAGTACTGAGAAGCAGAATACTAAAGACCAAGTCTTAGGACTGATCCTTCCTGGAAGAATCTGCTCAACCACAAAAGTGTCAGGCAACTAAAAGAGGTAAACAGTCATATTCCTTCATGAGTACATATTCCCAGATGATAATACCACAGAGCTCACCTTTATAACTTGGTGAGAAATATTTCAATTTAAATGGAGGAACTTGCATATGTATCTATTATGGAAGATGAATTCAGAATCAGCCAATTTCTTGTCCATTTTTTTCTACCTACTTCAGGAGACCTGACCTATTTGGAAAACATGTATTAGCTTTTTAAAGGTGCTTAAAGATGAGTATTTATATTCTTCATTATAAGACTTCCTTTACAATCTTTCACTTATATTTATGTATTAAATGTAGTCTAAGTTTCAAAATCATGCAATATTTAATATTATTAATACTATTAATACTATACAGATAGTAATACAGGAATAAAAATACATTCAATCTGTTTGAGCGAATACACAAGTCAATTTTTATTTCATTGAATATTTCAGTATATGACATATCGCTTCAGTGTGTCTTGTTAAATACGAACGTAGATCACCAAAATTCATGGAATCATCTTTTGGACAGGGAAGAAATATTTGTTAGATTATTATTGCTCCTAGAATTAGTCTTTGAGAGGTTCAAAAACTGTTTAATTCTGTCATTCCTACAAATCCAGCTGTATTTGAAGAGGCAGTGGATGTGAATATTTGATCATCAGTTCCCCAGTTCCTTACTGTAAGGAAATTGGGGCATGAAAATTATGTAACTGAAAATAATTAATCTCAGTTTTCTGGATTACATGCAAAGAATTTACTGAATTCACATGGTTGTAATATAAAACACTTTAGGGAAGGAACAAAAGGGAAGGAATAGTCTGCAAAAGAATGAAAGGGGGAGATAGAAGAAAGGAGGCATTGAAGCAAGTAGATGTCAGAAGATGAATGAGGGTGGATATGAAAAATAAGAAAAGACAAGAAAATAAGAGCATATAATCCATTAAATCTTGCAAGTGGAAAGCAAATAAAGGTCATCAAAACATAAAATTTTTCTCAGTCAAAGACCTTAATAGTAATATGATGGGTTTTTGCAATTGCATCAAGGAGACAAAAAGGCTAGAGACAATGCCCTGAATTGCAGAGGCCTGGGTTTCATTAGCTGGAATTCTTGAAAGTTTTGTGCTCAGGGCAAAATTATGTTAGGTTTTAGTGGGTTCTGGCCTAGAAAAGCCATTTGGTGAAAAAAAACAAGCAGATCTCACAAGATGCTCAATCTTTGTCAAAATATTACAGTAAACGAACTCCAAAAAGGTACTTACAAATATAGTAATATTTATATACATCTATAATAATGTTGAAAAGGTGTCAAAGAAATTAGATGTCATGTATAAAACAAGAGCTGTGCTTGTAACCTTCTGTGGCTGCATTTTAAAAAGCACTTTTCAAGACAGTGTATATCTTTAGATAGAGGCAAGTGATATAAAATCTGGGAGAGATGATAAAGAGGTCATTCTTTTGCACTGCTGTGTTTTATAGGAAGTCCCTGGACAGGATGGCCCACATGAACTGAAAAAGGAAATGTTCTCCTGTATACCATATTTTCTGAGTTTTGATGGCATTTTCTTTATTGAGTGATGTTAACACTCATGCTATCATGTTCTAGATGAGAAAAGCGAAGGAGGATCTGTTCAGTTAAACTGTTAAGAAAGCAGATTAAGTGTCTATTGATAGAAAACTCCAATGCTTGTCTTCATGTCATCACAATATATCACATCCATTCATTACCAACTGATGCAAACTGGCAGGCAAAATTAACACATGTCAACTTTATATCTTCACTCTGAGGGCTAATAGGCATCCTAGGGTATTTTATACTACTGGATGTCTTGCTAACAGGCTGATACTGTCACAAATGAAAGGGATAGTCTTCTACTGGAAGTAATCTTGAACCCAGAATATACTACAGAGCTCAGAAACCCCTACAAGCTAATAAACTGTATGAAGATACTGTACCATAAATGACAAATAAAAGCTCCAAGTCATTCAACTCCTGAAAACTGTGATACATATTTTTAGAGCACAGGAGATGTGGAATGAATGCCAAGAGCAAACCATCTAATCATATAGGAAAAAAAGTACATGAAAGCAACATAATTTTTGAAATAAGAACAGTAACAACTTGCAGTAGAAAGTCATTGCATTTATTTACATTATTTACTTTTGTCCTGTATTTCTATGATTATCTTTCTGGAAACTGAAGGTTAATTTTACTCTGAAGAAGCATGGAGCTTACTTGGGGGAGATTTTGGAAGTTGCAGGATGTGGCAATAAAGAATGGCACTCTTAATAAAAAATATTCCATTGCTTCATCAGGCTAATATGTCAAATGTTTTTATGGCTGTTCAAGATTTTTATTAGTGAGCAACAAATATTAGTGAAGTATTTTTACAGTTTGGTTATTAAAAGTATTAGAAATGTCTCTGCCCAAATTAAGGTGCAAATGAGCCTATATGCCAAAGTCAATAGCATGGATTTTATTTATTAGTAAAAATGAGAGAGAAGAAAAGGAAGAGAAAGAAGTAGAAAAGAGGTGGAGGAGCAGAAAGATAATGACAGACCCAGATTAAAGAAAATATCACCACTGTGTGGATCCCAGTGATGTTCCATTGGTCCTCTCTAGCCGGTCTTCTTGGTAGTGAAGGTCCCCTGAAAAACATGGAATCCAACAGATTAATATACCTTCAGGCCACATGGGAGTGCCCAGGTAGCTCCCCTGGGGGAGGCAAGTTTGGCACTGTCTCTTGCAACAGAGTCTGGACTAGTTGCATCACTTTGCATCATGTGCAGTCCTGTGGTGCAAGGCCTCAGGAATTAGTCTGGGTAGGACTTTCAGGGGTTTTTATGGATTATGGCACCTCTCAGCTGCCTCTCATGTGAATGTCTCATGGATGTGGGGCCTTCCTGTGATGGGGGCATTTAGAACTGATCCAGTTTGTGTAAGGGAGGATGGTTGTTCACTGCTTCTGACCAGAGGTTATTCCACACACCCAAAACCTCCTCCTCCCCAACCCCAAATCCAGTCAGAGATGATTTTCATCACAGTTGCTGGGTTTGGCTTTCTTGTTCGACATTCTTCTCCCTCAGCCTGGTTTGTTTTTTTCCTATACCTGAGACGACTGAACAATAATATCTTACCTTGTATTCCCTTAGGTAGCTTAACTCACAGCTCAAAGTTCTCCTTAGGAGGCATCTGCAAGGAACAGAGGGCTTCAATGGCTGTAGCTTCTTTATACAATTTTGCCATAATGGCCAGAAGTCCTTCATAAGAATGCTCAATCTGTGAACTATAACATTTCAGTCTCTGACGAGCATATAGGAGAAAGAAGGGAGAGAAAAACAGAGTAACCTGAAAGGTATGAATGTTATAAATTTCAACTTTGCACAACCGAAAGCAGTTAGGAATTCATCTGAAATAGAAATATGTCATAATGTTTTCTTGGAAGAAATTGAAAAATAAAAAAAAAATCTTGATTTACATAATAGACTATTGTTCTTTTGAACAGAGAATAATTGAGTGATGAGTGTATGAAATATCTCTAAAATGATGAAATAATTTTATGAAGTGATCAGGATCAAATACAAATCAAAATAAAAGAAGGTAATTTTATTTCAGTAATGAGAAAAGGGTTATGAGGATAGACAAGATATAAGTTAGTTGCCTTATACAATATTTATGAAAACTTACTTATCCATCAATGACTTTAGCTATTTTAAGGCATAGAATATTTCCAACAGTATCTATAATTTTTTCTGGCATGAACAGACCATGCACTTCTAGCCAGTATATTATATGATCTCAGTTATATGATCTGTTCAAAGATTAAATAAGGAAAAAAGAAGTGTCCATATATATTACAAAAAAAAAAAAAAACCAACCCAACAACCTACTTAGCTATATGTCACAAATTTGTTGACTTGCAATTAGCAGAAAATATCTCACAATTAGTCCAAATAGTCACATTGGTATGACTCCATTAGGCAAGATTTTCTCCATAAAAGAAAATATTCTTGACAAAAGTAAAACATGATAAGATTTTGAAAATGCTTGCTAGAAGGTGTATCACTTTCCTAGCAAAAAAAAAATTCGAACATTTACCTTGTTTTTGAAAATCATAAATATGCAGTTAATCAGTTTGTTGCTAGGAATCAGCATTTAAATAGACCTGACTTCTCAAACTTTGTAGTATAATCCCATTTGAATGAAACCACATTTCCCCACTATCCCAGTCTCTGCATTACCGTTTATTGTTTATTGCCTCTTCTTTCTCTTTCCAAGTATACAATGAAGTAAAGAATCATGCTGGATTATGTTGAAGATACACACATAATGTTGCATAAATAATTTGTGCATGCATAAAAATTGTAGCATTTATACTCTTGTAGCATAAAATGCTAGTCTGAGAAGATATAAATTATTTGTAAAACATGTTTTTCAACATATTGAGAAGCAGGACTCATCATATTAAATACATTTATGCATGTGTAAGCAGGAATGGAACTGGGCTGTTGGAAAGGTGAGGAATGAAAAGCAGGAACCAGACTCAGTGAAGTGAATTGAATTTTCATCCATATTGTGACAGTAACAGACAGAAGTTTACTGGAATTACGTAGATTGGACCACGAACCAAACAGAATGTGCTCGTTTTTAGTGATGTCAGCTTTGAATGGGAAGACCAAGCTCACAGTGAAACAAAGCTGAGTGAGTGAGTATGTGCAACCTGCAACTATTTTATAACAGGAATTCAAGGCACATCAAAAAATCATCGAATCTTCTCTAAACTATTTCAAATAACTTTATACTAACCTGAAGCCTGAATTTTAGAATTATTTGAGATGAAATGGAGCAGATAATGCAGTTTCATATTTTAATTCAAATACCTTATATTGGATAATCTTGATTCAAAACTCTTGACAGTCATGACCACTGACTAGTATATCTTGTGTCAATGGCACACTTATATGTATGTTAATGAAGAGGAGAGCAGCCCAGCCAAGAAAGACCTGGGTGTGCTGGTGAATAAGAGGCTGGATATGATCTGGCAATGTGCATCTGCAGCCTAGAAAGCCAAACGTGTCCTGGGCTGCATTCAAAGCAGCATGGCAAGCCAGGTGAGGGAGAGGATTCTGCCCCTCTGCTCTGCTCTGGTGAGACCCCACCTGCAGTGCTGCATCCAGCTCTGGGGTCCCAGCACAGGAAGGACATGGACCTGTTGGAATGAGTCCAGAGGAGGGAGAAGAAGTTGAATAGAGGGATAGAGCAGCCAGGAAAGGCTGAGAGAATTGAGATTGTTCAGTCTGTAAAAATCTGCCTGGTGACCTTATTGTGGCTGCCAGTACCTGAAGGAAGCCTACAGACAGGACGGAGTGGGACATTTTACAAGAGCATGTAGTGGCAGGACAAGGGGGAATAGGTTCTAAGTAAAAGCAAGTAGGTTTAGATTGGATGTTAGGAAGAAATTCTTTACTGTGTGGGTGGTGATGCACTGGAACAGGTTTCCCAGAGAAGCTGCGGGTGCCCCGTTGCTGGCAGTGTTTAATGCCATATCGGATGGACCTCTCAGCAACTTGGTCTAGTGGAAGGTGTCTACCCACAGCAGGAGGTTTGGAAACAAATAATCTTTATGGTGCCATTATATGTTTCCAGGATTCAACACACACTCCCAATTCATTTCACTTAAATAAAATCTTTCCACTTACATAACAGTACCCTCCATCATTATAAAATCACTAATGAAACTTCAGTTCTCAGCATTACCCAGCAGCTTTGTGTCCATCACTTTTACAAAATCATAATTAGAATGCTAATATAAGCTTTCATGAGTGCTTTGATGAGTCACTAAGTTAACATGCAGAGAATAATGTTCCACACTGTATTCCTGTCTAAAATTTATTATATGTTGTAGATGTGCTTTTCAGAATGGAATGAAAGACATATGAAGTCATCAATCATCTTTTTATGTCAGCCATCCAATTTATTGATTGTAAATATTAATTTTTTTGAGTAGATAAAAATTAAAATGTAGAATTACATTTTTATCATATTTGAAATGTTTATTTCACATATCCTCTATAAATAAAATATGTCAAATGAACTTTAAAGACTGCAATCAGCATGATGTCTTAATTCTCTAAGAAATTAAATTTAAACAAAATGGTCAAAATGCTATCATCAAAGAACGTGTCAGAAGAAATAAAATTAAATCCAGTAATATTTTTGAAGGTATCTATAAATGCTTTCCACTCATTGTGCAAAAACAAATACTTTTTATGTGAAACGGATGCTTATTTTTTTTACCAATTAATTATATGAAGAGCCAGATTCCAAGTTTGAAAACTGTGGATGTGTGAAAAGGTGAATTTGAATTAGGCTTTTCTGCTGGATAGATGGAAAGCACATTACAGTGACATATGTATAATGAAAATTTATTGGCATGAGCTAAACTTGTTTTTCCTATTCAAAGACAGCAATCTCATATAAATTATGCAAGTCTTCCCAAGACTCCAAATATTATTTATGTATAGCCATGTAACATCAGATACTTTAATATGAGAAATTTTCACCTGGATTTAAGAAAATCTTTATAAAAACAATGCTGATAAAAAATTCTCAAAGTTTCTACTTTTAAAAGCATAATCTCTAAAACCTGATTATACTACAAGAAGTTTTATTGGCTTTCTAAAGAAACAAGACATTAGTACCATTAATTCAACCTTTATTATCAGCAAGGTAATGAAAAGAAAACAAAAACAAACAAGATATGGTCTTACATAACTAGCACAATGGATTTAAAACACAATAACTGCAGGCTCTCCAGGGCACTGTAACAGTGCTGAGTGGTTTGTGCTGGGTAGATGGAATGTATCCTTGTCTAATGTACACTTGTTTACAGCTTTATTCAAGAAAAACACTGTAACTTAAACCTATTGTTGGTACAAATATGAACACTTCTTACCAAAGTCACAGAACTTTTTTACTGCACATATGAAGGAGAGTATAAGAGTTTGAGAAAAGTTGAAAAGACACTTCTATTCAGTTTTTATTTTCAAGACCCCTAATTGGAGCATCTGCTTAATGTTTCTGAGAAGTGGCAGTTTGCCTGATGACTACGTTTCAAAGGTGATCATATGTGGTTGAGAAGTGTAAAAAGGCAATTTATTATCACATTGCTTATCTACAGAGGAAAATTGTTTGATTACCTCAACTAGAACATTAGATAGGGACAGAATTCCTGGTACTAAGTATATGAATGCAGACAAAATTATCTAAACTGAATATGAATGTGAGATCCTTAGGTGCAAACTCTGTAGGTTAGCTGAATAAACTATATATATTCCATAGATGCTACTAGGGATTTTAATTGCCTGTGTGGTCAATCAAGTTCCTTGAGCACTAACAATACATGCAAAAAAATTAAAATTCCTGTTTCTGTTCCCTTCAGTCGTGGTACCCATTCTTTCTCAGATGTCACGCAATGTATTTAAGTTTGTATTAGGATACTCAAAGTATTGAATATGTGAAATTTTTCTTCAACTGAGACTAATTATGTTCTTACTTGTACAGGAGTTTAAATGAAAATACAATTTCAGTGAATATATTTTTACTTCTTTACCCACCAAATATATAAAGTGCTAGATATTCTTCCTGTAATTGCCAATATTTGACATTTAGTCTTCCCATTGAAACACATGGTAGGAATGAACCATCGGTTACAAAGACAGTATTGACATTTCATTCGTGCCTTCTATTTCAATGATACAATTTCCATATTTGTGTACAGAAGTACATCAGTGAAAATAGTACTGAGTCAGAAAGGATGGGGAAGATGAAGGGAAGTAACTTTTAGAAAGCAAGAAAATAATTCCAATTTTGAAAGAGGAAGAAACAGATAGTTGTAGATCTACTCTGTTTCAAACCATGATAGAATTCTTTCTTGCTACTATAGTATGCTGTTATAGCTCTTATTTATGACTTAGAAAAGAATTTTACTGTAAGGTATTGTCCATTTGAAGCTTTAATTAATGTCTGGTATGTGATAATGTTAACATGTAATTTGGACATTCTATTGTCTTAATATTAAAACATAACCTTTACTGTAAATTTATGTGAGATGGGGATTGACTAGAAAGATTTCGTTCCTGTGATGGGTTGATTCCAGTCAATAATTATGCACCCACCCAGCTGCTTAATCCTCCTCACTCTGAGAAGAATCAGAAGAGCAAAAGTGAGAAAAAATTGTAGGTCAAGACAAAAGCAGTTCACTAAGTGAAGGAAAAGAGGGGAGTGGGGAGCAGGGGTGAGCAAGGGGGAGAGCACAAAGTTAGACAGTTTTTAATGCTTTAAAGTCATATATGCTTTTGATGGGAGCATTGGGTGGTCTCAGACTCCTACATGAAATCTCTTTATTTCAAAAGAACTCCCAAATAAATTTTTGGTTCCACTAAAGCAACAAAAGGGAGTGGTTTCATCATTTAATTCCATGTTTCATCATTAAAAATAGTTATGATTTTCCTGCTTTTATCAGTCAGATGGCTACTATAAAAGAATTGCTTTCCTTACATTTTTTATTGTAGTTCTTTACACAAAGTCTCCTTTTATTATTGATCAGAAAAAGAAATATTAAATCTCAAAGGGAGAAAGGTATCATTCAAAGCATACAGAAAATATTTGTAGTTGATCTGATCTATAAGGGCAAGATCAATAAGGTGGAAACTGAAGATGCAACCTTTCTGGTCTCAAAGCTTGGCTGCTCTTTGTTGCTTCAATAAAAGATATTGCTTTAATCTACTGTACTCTATCTAGCAAAGAAAAATTAGATGTTCAAGGTTTAAACACATTTGTTCAGTTCTTCATGTGTTCTATCACTACATAAGTGAGTATACATATACATGTTATTTTTTTTTAGTATCTTCTTGATACAATTTTTAAGATGGTTGGAAATTAACTATTACCTTTTTTCAGTTGTTAAATCGTAGCCACTTACTATTTGATATTTTCCTCCCACTCAGAAGCAGCCTAATAGTTATGGTGTACAAATCTGAGAGCTGAAATCCTGGACAATGTGGACTGTTAATTCACAAACGGTAGTTAAATGTGTCTAGAACCTTTGTGAGGTTCATTCTCTTGCTGTGCTTATACCATCCGTGCTAATATTCTATAATCCTAAACCATCAGGAAAGCTCGACTTGCAACAGCAAAAAATTTACTGAAATTTTTAGAGGAGTTCTGTATAATATGAGATGTCCAGACATATCAGATTGGAAAGAGATGCGGAATTGCCCATTGTATGCATCCGTTAAAATTTAGAGATGGACAAGAACCTGGAAGCTACCTTGCCTTAAGAGAAATGTCAAAACATTAGCCATGACAGATAGGACATGCTGAATTTGTTCAGTGTTTGGGGTGAGGTGGAAGCAACTTTGCTGGTTAAGTGCTTTTGTGATTAGGAGCACTTACCAATTCTGAAAGGGAGTTTCTAGATGCTCTTGAACTTGAAGAGCAGCCCTTCTTTGAGAAAGGCACACATAGCAGTGCTTCAAGTATTTGGGAGGCTCTTTCTGTGAAGACAGAAAGAATGCTGAAACCAGGTGATAAAGAAGAGATAGCATGACTCTATCCTTCTGTGGGTGGGGTACCTGACAGAGGGAGGGTGGAACAAAGGGATGGGCCCTTTTCTCTGAAGTACCTCTGTGCTTGTTGAATGTTTAGCACATAAACAGACTGGCATGCAGCAAACAGAACGTTATCTCAGTCTTGAAAACATCAATCCAAAGTGCTGTGAACAGTGCCTTAATTATGGATAATGTACATAGTTATCAGCTCAAACAATTTATGTTGACTTCTCTCTGTAAAGAATACTAACACTGAAAATAATATCCACTTTTTCGACCCTCATATTTTGCTCTGTTATTGCATACACAAAGATCAACATAGACTGGATTTAATTCACACATACCTCTACAAGCTTCTAGTTCTGCTCTACAGAATTCAGGCATCAGTTTTTCAGGACTCAAAAATACTTTTAGTAGCATCGTTGGTTTGGTTTTGTCCATATTTCATCTAAAACCAGTCTGGCTGCATCATGGAAGATCTGGATAATTATTTTGGTATTTGGAGAGATAAACATCCTCACAGCAAAACCCATCAAAAGTATGCTGAACTTCATCTTTCACAATGCATTAGTCTTCCTGTCATTATTCATTATGGCCAAAGGTGTATGTCCTGGTTCCAGACAGACAGGGTTAATTTTTTGCAGGAGATTGGAGAGGGCATGGCTAGGGCCCAGCTGTCAGTGTATAAGACCTTATCCCTTTTTGGGGGGTGGAAGGAAGGGACTCTCAATTCCAAGGAGATAGGGTTCCTTCTGGTTGAGAAAACATGGTGGAGGACTCATCAAGTATTGTTTTATTTTCTGTGTAAATCCTTTTCTTTTCTTTTACCTTTTGTTATTAGTATTCTTGCTGTTACTGCTTCTTTTTCCTATCTCATTGGTGTTTCTAGTAAATTGTTCTTCTCTCTACCCATGATCTTTGTCTTTTGTTCCTCCAGGTGAATTAGGGGTGGGAAAATGGCACGTGGTTTTAGTAGGAGTTCTAAATTGTAGAATACCATTCTGAAACCACGACAGTAAGATACAGTATAAATTTCTCATATCATCAGGATATTGAGGTTAGCTGAGCCCCAGGGTTTAATTTAGAGTATGAGCTGCAAAATGAGCTTCATAACAGATTGAATCACCAATTTAAAGAAATAACCTTTTCTAGAAACAGACCAATTATCCTTGGGTGCTGGATAGTCTATACTTGGCAAGTGCATGTAAGCACATAAAAGAAAAGAAAGGACGTCTGCTTAAGTTTATATCAATGATTCCTTGTGGGCCTACTATTTCTAACCTTTTTTTTTTTCCTGTCATAAATAGAAAGTCTAGTCATTAAAATAAAGTTCACCAAACTGAAAAACTACAGCCAGTATTCTAACATCTTCAGACAAGATAGACATGACTTAATCTACAAAAGAAAAAACTAAAGAAAAGCAAGTTTTTAACCTCATTTCCGCAAGGATTTCCGAAATATTGTGAAAAAAATAGCTTACATGCTAATTTACCACAAATCCATTATTTCCAATTACTGTAATACAGTCTTAAACACTTGATACATACAAAATGTGTTTTACAATCATATATGCAAAAATGCACAGTTGAATGCTTCAGTTGCACATGCAGTATTGCAGTTATCATATAATTTAGGAAGTTCTACTATAATCAAGAGTTCATGTACAGGGTTAGCTATATAAATACCCAGACTCATGATTTGGTACACAGACAGTAGCTGACTACATTAGGATCAGCCTACAAAGTTCTTGTGCATAAGTGCCTTTAAAACTTCAAGGTAGAATTCTTGATACAAACCCATACTGAAAAGCCATTACAGTTTGATAAAAAAACATAAGGAAACTTGAAAAACA
>JAOTQZ010001283.1:72938143-72967647 GCA_026546895.1 Pogonocichla stellata | reverse complement strand
ATTCCTAAAGCTTCAGCATCTTTTCTAAGCTGCTCAGTTGGCAATAGATTTTGACTGCAAGAAAGTTTTTCAAATGTCAGTGGCACAAAGACAGTCATTTGTTCCGTCCAAAAAGCAGACTGATTCACAGCCACCCAGCACGCAAGTTACTTTGGAAGGAATGCCACCCAGCTTTTATTGCTGGGCATGGTGTCATATGGCATGAAATATCCCTTTTTCCAGTGCTGGTCAGCTTTCCCAGCTGCGTCTCAATCGCTTGTCCACCTTTAGCCAGCTCACTGTGACAGCAGAGTAGGAGACAGAGAAGGGCAAGATTCTGTGCGAGTCCAATAAAACCAATAAAACACTCGTGTGCTGTCAGCACTGGTTTAGTTACAAATTCAAAACACAGCATCATACAGGCTGCTTTGAAGGAAGTTAGCCTCATCCTGGCTACATTCAATACAGTTCTTCGTTCTTTTCTGTTTTAACCCAGGCTGGCAAATACACACCACACAGTCACTCGCTCACTTCCCCTTTGGTAGGATCAAGGGGAGAATTGGAGGGATAAATTTGAGAAAAAAAAATCTTATGGTTTTAAAAATATAAATCCCCAGTTTTATATGTTGAGCATGATGTCATGAGGGCTGGAATACTGTTTTGCTTAGTTGGTGCCAGCTGTCCCTGCTATGTCACCTCCCAGTTCCCTGTGCACTGTGCACTCCAAAGCTCCTCACTGGTGGGGTGCTGTGAGGGGCAGAAAGGGCTTGCTCAGAAGAAATGAAAACATCCCTGTGTGATCAACACTGTTTTCTATTCAAATACAAAACATAGCCTTATATCAGTTACTGTGAAAAAATTTATGGCAGAAAAACCAGTAAATATACTTAGGCTTCAGGTCAACTTTGTCATTGCATGAACGAAATATATACTCAGACTGTGTCGCGTCAGCGGAAAATTGATTTTTCTTTAAAGCCTGAATTAAAGCTATCATTTTTACATATTACCTGAATGTCAATGGAGAGCTCAAGAGTATGTCTAAAGTGGTCTCTGCCCGCCTTCTTTGACTGGAAGACAAAAAATATGTGACAAACTAAAATGATACTGGCTACCAAAGTTTCTCAGAAGTAATTTTGAATACCAAGAAAGATGTTTGAAACTAGTAAGACAAACTTGGGATCAAAAGCAATGACAACTTTCTCACATTAGAGAGGTATTGTGCTGTCAGAACATGACACTAACTACTTTATTACTAAAGAAAACCACTGCTTCCACCATCTTTATCTTCGTAGAACTTGCGGAACTGTGGAAATGAATAAGCAGCAGTCATTGAAAAAAAGATATCAAAATCAGAAAGAAAAAAGGATCACATAACTGATGTGGTCAAAATTGATTTCAAAAGAAACAGTAACCCCTAAACATGTGCCCAGGTTGTCATGAACTCTTTAAAAAGCTCTAGGCAATTTATCAAAAATAAATGATTCAGTGTTTATGTGACAATGGATAATCTAATATCCTCTTACTTTGACAGTTACTGAGCCATCTTTATGATCTGTGATACCTATTTCATCAGCCAGTTACAAAATGTAATTTTGTTGTTCTTTTTGATGATGATGGATAAAAATCTTTGGCTGGGTGCTGTCATCACTTTCATTCTTAGTTTATTCTTTAAGGTTGCTAGGGTTAAGGGATCTGTAATATGGTATTTCAGGTTCTCATTATGTCTTGAAACCTGCCTGGCCAGTCTTTCTAAGTTCTGAATGGTTTCTCAAGCATATTTCAAACCAAATTGAAATTCAAAGTATATATGTTAAAAACATTTTAAATTATGATACAATTATTTGGATATAACGAAAAAAATAACCATTTCATTGTGCATTGGTCTGACCTATCCAAGCATACTCTGTCTTTGAATGGAACCAAGGCATTTCTCTTTCTATTATTTAATCACAATGCTAAACTGCATTTTCTATTTTATTTCCCACTGCCTTGTGGGAGGTGTAGTTTCTTTGTCATAAAGAAACATTCAAATCCATTGGCCAGGAACTGAATAGAAATTTCACAGCAAGGAACCTCAGTAATGCTATTTTCCAGAAAAGGATGATTACTTGTTGCTGTAAACAATAGGACCGTAACTGTGTGATTTATTTCTTCCATAATAATAAGTAGAAATTCAAGATGCAATTGCAAAATACAAAGACAAACAAAAGCAAGAGAAAATCAATATAAATTTCACAAAGAAAACAAATATTGCATAGAGATTTAGGGTTTGGGTTTTCTATTTTCTTTGTCTTAAAATAGAAAGTGCATGCATCTTCTACCAAATGGGGAATTATTTGAAAGTTTTGTGTTCTTATAGATCTAATTCTTTTAACTGGCATTTGAATAAATCCGTATTGTTGTAGGTTTTTTGTACAATTGATACCTCCTGTTATTGTATGCTACCCTTCCACATTTTCCTCTTATTTTCTAATATCTTTTAAAATAAATAGCTCTTACTTATTTCTGTTCTCTAACACTTCTAAAAGCAGATGACACCAGGTATAACAAACTTTATTTCCCATAGATGCTCAGCAGTGAGTCTTGGCCTTTACTGTTCTTCAGCTCTTTAAAAGCTGACAGTATTTCATTTTCTTATATCTAATGAATTTTTTGGCTTGCAAGAGGCTATTTTTATCTATTATTTAAAGAAATGCATTCAGTTTAGAAAATTCTCTTGCCGTTATTTTAATAAGAATTTAAAAATTAAAGAGATAGAAACATTTTCATTGAGATTATGCTTTCAAAACATTTAAATGGGAAGAAACATCAATTTTGTGATTATGATAGAAAGACAAAATTGCATAAAATTTATAATATTTATAAGAATTGGCCTTTGGCTTTCCTGAATGTCAGATAGTATTTATTTGTGTTCTAGTTTATAAGAAAATATGTTCCATTAATTTTATTGAAGATTTCTGCAGATCAATGTAATACACAAATATTTTCATTGTATGACGGTTTCTTCAGTGGAATATTAGAAACAATAAATCTTGACAATGATAACTATATTGACTATATAACAAGCAAAACTTTACTAAATAGATGCAGGAACTAGAAAACTCTCTTAACTCTCTTAACACAAGCTTTCAGGGAGAAAATACTCCTGACATAAGCACAGTGATCTGGTTTACCTTGCAACTTTTGTTAGCTGTCATTTTCTTTGGAATTAATTGCAGGTGAGGACATTATTTGCATTTTTTTTATAGTAGATAAGCTTAAATGAATCCCATTTATGAATTAATATTCAGATCAATATTACCTGTAGGAAATACTAGCACATGTGTGTGTGTGCATGCATGTAGTTGAATACATATACATTTTCATTACATATTAATTAGATTTCCCAAGTACAACACCTATAGAAATATGTATTTTACGGGATTCAGGTAAGATTAAGGTTTAGAGAGATTATTTCAGAAAGCAGTAAGAACATGCATTGCAGAAACAAGTAAGTTCTCCCCTTTCCTGGCACTTGCAGTCTTGCTGCAAGACATTTCTTGGCCCTGTTTTCAATTTCCTGTCCCACTGTGGATAGCAAAGAAACTGAGTCTACACAATGCTATAAATGGCAGTAAATAGGGTTTCCTGACACTTCTGCTTGAAAATATAATACCCAAACAGAATATATCATAGTCTGGAATGAAACTATTATTAGATTCTCTGATTTGCCTGATGTGAAGAACCATTCAAGAGTAAATAAATCCATCCCAGTCTCTGCCAGTTCATGAGAACACTTCTATCGTCTCTGAGTCTTTATGTCTGCACTTATTGACTGCCTTCTTTAAATGCTAAACGTTTTGAACAGTTAAGAGGAAGCAAGCAAGCCAGACAAGGGTTGGGCATAAAGGGGGCTTTATGAGCTATTTTTGAGACCTTCAATTCAGCTGCTGCACTGTGCCCCAAATCTTGCAGCTAAAAGCTATTTCCATTTTCTGCAGACAGCCCTAAGAGACCATCAAAGGCAAAGAGTTGTTTGGCAACTTCTTCCTTCTGAAGGTTCTAATTATACAGACCTTTGCGTTACCAGGCTGCAGCAAGACTATCCCTTGATCTCTCCCTATTAAAAAAAAAAAAAAAAAAAACCACTTCAAGAGAGTAGATGTATGTGGTGAAGTAATAGTAATGAATAAAGTAGTGAATGAAACTAACTGGGTTTTGGAGACTAAGAGTGAGCATATTCCCAAACTTTTTTCATGTTTTTTCACTGAGTGCACACTGATTTGGGCAGTGAGTTTTGTCTCAAGGTACAAAATTTAAATTACGTTATAGCATGGGACTTTAAAAATGCTAAATAAGGAGATTAGCCAGTCTAGTAAAACAAAACCTGTACAAATCATAGCCAATATTTTCTACAGACTGAATCAAAACAGGTGTTAAGAAAGAGTGAGAGACCTCTTTACTCTAATCATTAATATATCCTTGCATCCTTTCAGTGAAGTGACTCAGCAGTGCTTATTTGCTGACTGTGCCTCCATAACAAAATATATTGCACAATACAGTTTGCCTAGTTTGTATGCAATTTTAACTGTGTGACCCTTAGCATATCCTTCTTTAAAATAATTTCATTTAAACTATTTTTATTTTTAAATTGTTTTCAAACAAATTTAGATTTATTTTTAATTTAAATAAATGTCAACATCAAAATGTATTAGGTTCAACTAGGCTTCTGCAAAATATTACCAATCATGTTAGACTCTTCTCTGAAAAATATCTGTAAACAATAAGTAAAATATTTTTCTTTAAACCATTCCAATATTTTACTCTGTATGACCACAGAAGTGTGTGCTCTTTGTACGGTATGTGTGCACACATTCACACACACATATTTATAAATACATATGCACATATATAAAAATATAACCATTTCTTTGCATGAGGTAAATATCACAAAACAGACATTAGATTTGTATGGAAGGAAATAGTTTTGAATTTTGTTTATTTGTTTCTTCTTTGTTTATCTTGAAGGGGCACAGCCTTCAATGGCTTTTCCACTTTCAGAAAACTTGTTCTTTGGTGACAGTTGGGCTATAACTATATTTCATAAACCCTAAAGCTCCCAAGTTGCTGCAAATAAATTGATTTTGTGAAAATATGCGACACACAGGTTTTCAATATGGGTCCTGAACAGTCTGTCCCTAAAGTAGTTATTTCCATTTACACCCTTGACCTGCTGGTGCCTTTGGTGGTGCTGTAGTTTTTCATGTACTTCAAAAGTCACAGATCTGTTTCCATCCTTCTTAATTTAATATAGACTGCACATGCTTCTATCAGTAAGAACTTTCATTTTTATACTTCTTCGATTTCATGACACCAGTGGTTCTATATTTCACAGTGTAGGGAGCAGAATGAAATTACACTGCTCTCAGACTTCAGCAATATCTCCTTTATGTGATTCAGGACCTCCACAAAGAAGAGGTCACTCTCAATATTTCTGTAAATGGCTCTTTCTGAAGGAGTATATATGGTAAGTCTGATAAAGTGTGATTTGTTTGTTGAGTATAAAGTGGGGCAAAAGCCCCACAAACTTCTGTTATAACAGCTGCATAATTCAGCAACCAATGATGCTGTTTTGACATAATTTGTCAGAAGCTGGAAAATTTTAAATAACCATTTCTCATATTTTTTGCTATGAGCTGTCTTGTATCTTGCTTTCACAATCTCTGCCAGCAGGATTTCTGCCTTTTGAAAAGTGTCCTTCTTTTACACTGGAGAGCAGAGGCTGGCTTTATGTCCATCTATGTTCCAGTAAATAGCTATTGCTATACAGAATGTGAAGGACCAGATTAAATTTAGAAAACTGGTTTTGTGTACCTAAGGAAATTGGTATTCATACTGAGTATTTTAAATACTTCTTCACTGTGTACTTTCTGAGCTCGGGTAATACCTCAAGAGTCTTTACTGTAATTGGTTCACTATAGAACTGTGATTTCTATTGTTTAATGACTGCAATTCTCATAGATATTTCTGTCTTCACACTAACCATCAAACTGTTGGTATTCTGACAAATGAGTTATTTCTCTCAGTAGACTGACTTATGTGATGATTCTTCCACTACAGTGACAAAATAAACAGAGAACACAATGCACAATAAGAAAAATATTGTATCAAATATTGGTAGGATCCTATCTGTTAAACAGAGGGTGTGAGTTAGTCACATCACTACTGCTAAGGCAGAAGTGCCCAATACTTTCTTCACCCCCAACATAAACAGCACTGCTGGGCTCCAAGCCTTGGGAGCAAAAATCCAGGTTGATGCTAACGCAGAACCACTGCCAGTGAAGGAAGCATTGACGTGTGAGTTGTCACAGGAGCTTGACCCCTATAAATAAATGGGACCTAAAGTGTCCATCCAAGAGTGCTAAGAGAGCTAGCTGACTTTTTTTTTTTGAGGCTATTCTCCATAATAATTTAGAAGCTATGGCAATCAGAGGATGTCTCAAAAGACTGAAAGAAGACTACTGTCACCCCCGTCTACAAAAAGAGCTTAAATGAGGATCCAGGAAATTTTGGGCCCATCAGTCTTATTTCTGTCCCTGGGAAAGTTACTGAATGAATCCTCTGGGGGGCTATGACAAATCAGATGAAGTAAGTGATCAAGAAAAGCCAGTATGTATTCACCAAGGGCAGATTGTGATTGAAACACTTGTTGCCTCTATGGCAGAGTAACCTTCTCTGCTCATGTGATGAGTGTGGTAAATGCATTGCAGTTTAGACCGGTGGGTGGGGAACAGACTAACCAGACAAACCCAGAGGGGAATGGTAAACAGCTCCCTTTCGAATGGGCAACCTGTCACAAATGGGATCCCAGAGGCTGATATTGGGCCCAACATTGTTTAGTACCATCATAACTGGCCTGGAAGATGGGATCAAGTGGATTATGATGAAGTTTTTCAATTATACCAAATAGAGTGAAGAAGGGAGATCCAGTTGCAGGGATACCTGGATAAGCTGGAAGAGTGGGCTGAGAACCTTATGAAGTTCAACAAGGACAAGTGTAACATCGTGCACATATGAAAACATCATCCAGGAGTGAAGCACAGGCTGGAGTCTACCCACCTGGGAAGCATCTCTGTGGTAAAGGGACCTGGGAGTCCTGGTGGACAACAAACTTATTATGAGCGAACAGTGTGCTGCTGCAGAAAAGAAATCCAGTGGCATTCTGGGTTGCCTCATCCAGTGCATCACCAGCAGGGATAGAAAAGTCATTATTCTACCTGACTTGTGCTTGTCAGGCCACACTTGGAAAACTGTGATCAGTTTTGGTCCCCACTATGCATAGAAGATATAGACAGGCTGCTGAAAGTCCAGAGAAGAGCCACAAAAATGACCAAAGTACTGGGCAGCCCAGCATGTGAGGAAAGGCATAGAGAATTGGGTTTTTTCAACCTGTTTTTACTAAATGAATAAGACATAATCTGCTTTTAAATGAATATATGAGTTCGTTCTTTTCAGAGAATCAGAAAATTAGGAGATTAAGGATGGATGAGATAAGGGACGACTGGGTGTGATCTCAATCAATTTTTTCTCCAGGCTAGGCAGGCCCAGCTCCCCCACAGTTTCTTCTTAAGGGACATACTCCAATCCCTTAACCACTTTTGTTATCCTCTGCTGGACCTGCCCCAGGAGCTCCATAACTCTTTTGTACTGGGGAGCCCAGAACTGGGCTCATTTGGGGAAATGTGCTCACCAGGGCTGAGCAGAGGGGCGGGATCACCTTTCTTGACCTGTTGGCAGTGCTCTTCCTAATGCACCTCAGGATACCTTTGGCCTTCTTGGACACGCTGCTGGCTCACAGACAGCTTGTTGACCACCAGGACCCCCAGGTCCTTTTCTGCAGAGCTGCTCCTCAGCAGGTCATCCCCCAGCCTGTCTGGATGAATGGGGTTATTCCTCTCCAGGTGAAGGACTGTCATCTCCAAAGGAGATCAGAATTTATGGTAAATCTCATTTTTTAGATCCAACCAGTTCTATCAGCATATCCCATTTTAACTTCCATTGTTATAGCTTCCTGAGACTTTTCTATCTATTCCTACCTATCACTTGAGCTCTCTCAAACCCACAACTGCCTGCTACATTTGATACTAAAAATGTCATAATGATGAGCCAGGATGAGTTGGGTTAGAAGAAACAGGATCTTCTCTAGAATATAGTTTCATGATTTTGAATTTAAAACATACTTCTAAGAAGAAATCTGGTAAAAAAATCTGTTATTTCTACAATACTTAATATTCTATAATTCTAATAATTTCAAGTGTAATATATGTCCCAACTAATTCCTGAAAAGCCTTTTGCTCCAAAACAATAAATAGATGACCATTCGTTTCTGCTATTTTCAAACCTGCTTCTTTCCTTTCATGGCAGCTGTTTTGATCAGAAAATAAACAGATGATCTCAATCATGCTTTGAAGTTTAGATGTCTTTCCAGCAAGACTTAAACACAATGTATATCAAGATACTTATCTTCATAATGTTTCACTTCTCCATACTATTATGATAAAACTGAGGATTTAGTTACTATATATATATATATATATATGCTTTGCTTTATATCAATATCTGTATTTGTAAAAGAAAAATGCAACCAAGCATAATGATTAGAACTGGAATTGGAAGGTACTGAGAAAATTTGCTGTATTGGTGGACATGTATTTTAAATTTAGTTATCTAATTTCATTTAGGTCCAGAAGGAACTAAGGAGAGTGAAATATATCTTTGTTAACAAGTAAGAAAGAAGATCTTCAAATAATAAATCAATTTTTAAAAAAAGTTTTATAAACACTGAGTATGAAGCTTGTATTTAATATATATAGCAACTATTTTTCTTATGAACACATTTGAAACTTTGCTGTTTGTCAACTTGCACGTAAGGTAAGGAAAATTTATTGTGTCATAGCTGAAATTTAAGGAGGTTTTTTTTTATTATTGTATCACAGAATGTTCTGAATTGGAAGAGACACACAAGGATCAAGTCCAACTCCTAAGTGGATAGTCCGTATTGTGCCCATTTGAAAAATCTCTGAAATGAGTCATTACCTGAGGAGAGTTGAAGAGCCCAATGCAGAAGCAGAAGGATCTGTCTGACAGTCACCTGCTGTCATCATTTGCATATATCTCTGTCAGCCTCTCTACAGGCTTTTATATATTTCCCATAGCAATTTATTTTGTCACATAGCAAGATACATACACAGCAAAGCTACTAATAGAATGAATTTGTACTGGATTGTCAGATGTTCTGTAATTATGCAGTTTTTTGCAGAAAACAAACCGGTAAACTCTAATCACAACACTAATAATGTATTTCCAGAAAGAGTTATGAGGTTTAGTGAAAGGATGTTAAATAATTTTTAATTAACATTTTTACTAACGGTAGTGAAGCCATGAAGACTGAACTGAGTATTCTGATGTGGTAATTGTTTCTCATTGTTGCACCCTGTTCCAATAATGTTCAAAGTGTTGAAACAAGAAGGTGTTGCTGGATAGTGTCATGGAGAAGTGAGTCTCCAGTTCCATTTGTTCCTCAAAATCTTGTACTGTTAAAATTTCAATAGGAAATGTGAATAAAAGAGAATGTATTGTTTTGGTTGTAGCTGGGGGTTTCACAGCTGAAAAAACATTTAAGTCTTCTGGGTTTGTTTATTTTTTCTTGTAGTGTTTGAAGAACCTTAATGATGATAACTGCTTAGCTTTCATATCAGTATCTCTTTATCTTGATAATGCTTCACTGGAGTGCTATTGTTTCCTTCTCTCAATATTAGAGTTGTACTGAGGTTTGCAAAGGGTTAGAATATAGCCCTTGGGAATTCAGGCCTAAATTTCAAGTCTAGTACCATAAATCTCTCTTTTGGCTATTGAATCTCTATTGAGGAAAACTTATGAAAAATTGCACACATAAAAATACATTCTTGAAATAGATGTTGCTTTACCTGTCAGAATGTGCACTAGAATACCTAGCTATTGGCTGTAATGATCACATTTGGTGGTTAGAATGTAAGAGCTTGTCAGTATACCAGAGAAAAACCTGCTCAGTTCAGGACAGAAATTGTTTGTTGATTTATTAACAACACGTAACTAACAGGCAATCACTGAACTATACATGAAGGAGTATAAATAATTCAAGAGTTAGTCTTATTTAGAAACTTACAAAATGTTAATACAGCTACAAATTCTAAGCATATTTGGATACCTAACCCCACACAGTTCTAATCCCTTGCAAAGTCATTTACTGTGAGGATGGTGAGGCACTGGAACAAAGAATCTGTGGGTGCCCCATCCCTGCAAGTGTTTAAGGCCATGTTGGATGGGGCTTTGAGATCCCTGGTCTAGTGGAAGATGTCTCTGCACATGGCAGTGGGGTTGAAGCTAGATGATATTTAAGGTCCATCCTGATCCAAGATATTCTATGATTCTGTGATAGTGATGAAGCTATGTTTGGGCTACCAGCATGCCCTGTTTGCTGAGGGATAGGACAGATTCCTTGAGTACACACCCCTCCTTGACAGATGGGGGTGATCCTGCTCTGTGTGTTTCCCTGCTGCTTACTACTGTTTAGTCACCAGAAAGGGAGGACTCCACAAGTCCCCCGGGGCACACCGAGATGAGGGTCCCTGCTTGCCGTCCCACACTCTGCTCTAGCTGGATGCAGGCTGCTCCCAGTGCTTCACAGAGGGGCTGCACCATCAGCACCTCAGCAATGCTTGTAGAGTGACTGCCAACAGCAACAAAACAGAGGGTGACTGTTTTCAGAGCAGCTTTTCACTCAGGGATCTCACCATTTCCATTTCTTTGCTTCTTTTATGCTTCCTTTTGGGGTGCTGACTCCTTTGGTTTAAAAGTTTTTTTCTAATTGCCTGGTTACTGTTCAAACCAGATGATAGACATCTCCCTCTTAAGAGGCCTTTTAGAAAGACTAAAGCATGTGATCATCCCCATGCTCATACTTAAAAGCTTCCTACTGAACTTCTGATATAAGCAATTAGACAGTCAAAGTAGCATAATTATCCATCTGTGCAAGCAGTTATGATCTTTGAATTCACCTGAAATTTAGCAAAAAAAAAGGATGAGTAATAGAGGAGTCCCATGAGCCCAAATCCTTTAAAGGTAGACTGAGCATTTCATCTAAGAAACTGCTGGTCAATAGAGAACTCATCTGGTTGATTACAGTATTAGCTACACAGATGTCAATCATGTTCTCTTAAACCCCTTTAAACCTTGGGACAGCAGTATTTTGATCTTTCTCAAAACTGAAAGGATTATACTTACATGCCTGATTGATGTTAGCATTGCATAATAAAAGAAATGTTTACATTAAAACTCTAACTCCACGTGTAAAATCTGAAGTATTATTTCACATGTGCATACACACACACACACACTTTCCTGTGAGAGGAAATAATGTTCCTTATTTTTTCCCAAGTCTTTCCCAAAAATATTTCTCAAGGTAGAGTACTTCCAGACACAATTCTGTATCTATCATTTGCTTATTTATTCACTGTCCAGTGTGCATTTAATGTTCCCAGTGCTCACAATCTCTGGTTGTTCTCCTGACATTTAGCCATTTTTCTATTATTTCTGTCTTTGTGCTTACAGAAGCTCATTTGATATTTTCAGTGGTATTGCAGCCAAATAGGCAGCAATATTTCATGTAGCAACTTCAGCCAGACTTATGTCAGAGGTTTCTGGAAACCCACATGTTGCATCCATGGAATAATATGTGGTATCTGGAGAGAGGTGCCTTCTTCAGTAAAAACAATTCCAAAATTAAACTGAAGAAGTTAGAAATTGGGGTGTCTTCCAAGGTGATGAAGGGTGTCAGTACTCTGAAAAGTAGTATAAAATTTCAAAAAGGAAAAAGGATATTTTTTTAATCTTAGTAACATGTTCTAGATAAGAAAGCAGAGCAAACAAAACATGAAGAAATACATAATCTTATCATTTAAGCATATATCACTCTAGGTTGCAAAAAGAAACCAGTTTTCTCAATACCCATATAGACAGATCTGCTTTATATTTTAATGAAGGCTCTTTAATGAACTCAGAAATTTGGTATCTAATAATGAGAAATTATTTCAGCCTTATTCAATACACTTAATCTAATGCAATCCCTCCCTTCTTGATGTAAAAATATGTGCATCAAAGGAAGAAGAATTCCTTTGAGTATATTCTTTCTTATGGAAATTATTATTTCTATCTGATGTAGGAATTAGAGATGTAGTGGTGCTCTTCAGTAAAATGAAGGACAATGTTTCTCTTTTAATTTCATTATAATCCAAAGCAGCACGTTACCCAGAAAGATATTTTGCTTACACTACTACTTATTTATGTAATCATGATCTTGGTGCCAGGATCAGGTTATCTCTTCAAAGTACAATTTGAACCAAGTTCTATTAACATAATCATTCCTTTTAAATTTAACTTCTATTAATAAAAAAAAAATTGTCTGTAATCGATCTTCCTTGTTAATAACCAGTTATTTTTCTAGAAAATTTCAACAAGAGAAAATTTTTATCATATATACTTAACAAGTTACTTACTCCCTTAATGTTTAATGTGATGTCCTTACAGAAATCAAAACACACTGAAATGCAGACTATCAGAAATGATGTTTTATATATTGTTTTAAATTTCTATCACAGAATCACAGAACCATGAAATGGTTTACATTATAATTCATGCAACTGAAGAAGAAAGGAACAAAAAATAAGTAACTACTTGAGGATACTGAAAGGCTTCTAAAGTATAAGTGCTTTGTAAAATGTCATGGCATAAATATATGACTGCAATTTGGTTACTTTGGTGATAGAAGACATAAAGAAAGGAAAAATAACTGGTATTTCAGGGTTCCTCTTTAATCTTCTGAGTATCTATTTGGAAAGAAGTTTAAGAACAGTCTGTCAGGAGCCTCCACTATGGTGAAGGTCAGCATATAAAATCATTGAATAAGTTAGCAGGTAAACAAGAGAGAAAACATGTCTCAATTTCTATTTTGAAACTTCAAGGACAGTTATGATGTCTTGAAAGGTAACTATTGATATTCCATTTGCATTATATAATGCAGTCAATAAAACATGAGCCTAAATAAGCATGGTAACCAAAATAAGTAGTTCTCTGCAACATGCAGAATGGTTTCAGCTGGAGGATGGATGAATCGAGAGAGAAATTGCTGGCTGACTGCTGAGAATGGAATGAAGTTTTCAAGTATAAATTAACACCTTTCGTTTTGTTGTGATATTATACAAATGCTGCAATGAGATGTTTATGTGTTTTTTTACAATTCTTATTCCTAAATCTTCTCTAGATGTGATATCTCTGTATAAGTGAGCAGGTGCTGAATACTGCTTCTCTAAGAGTATTTTCACATCAAATGGTATACTCAGCAATTAGTACAAGCTGTTCGGTGCTCTGGTAACATGGACTGAGATCTCATCCTCATGACAAGAACACTTTGGGGACAAGTGGCCATCAATTTGGAGAAGAACATGTTTAAGCAATCAGAAAGAATTTCTAGAATATACTTGTGCTTTCACTAAAAGGCATGCATTCATCACATGCCTAGAAATTTTCTATGCCTTAATACAGAATCATATTATTTCAGCTGACAGAGAGATGGCTTGCAAAAGACTTGATACTTTATGTTCACAGTTAAATTTTAAAAAGCTGATTCTACTCGGATTGAAGTTAACAGCAAAATTCCTGCTTATTTCAATGACAGCTGTATTGGCCTATAAATGTCCCTTTGTTATGCTTACTCTGCTCTGCATAGTATGTTTTCCTTTAACAACATTCTGTAATTAACAACAATTTGACAGACTGTAAGATCCCACTGTTTAGTACTTGTTATTGCTTCACAAAGCTGCATTGTGAGTTTTGTTGATAGAGGGAAATTGCAGTTAAGTGAAATGTGCTTTCTTTCCCACAAAATAGCTCTTTCAGTATAACCACATGATGCTCATACTAAATAACAACTTGCTGATTATACACTCATAAGATTACCATGCTGAAGAGATGCAAACACAAGAGCATCCAGAATTTGCTGAAACTGGCAAATTCTGACTTAACTATGCATTAAACAAAACACTTAGCATCCCTTCCTCCACACAATATTCGAAATTTGTTCACATTACGTGTTTTATCTAAGTGCTAAATTAAACCCTGTCTTGGGATACCTCTTCTATTTTGTGTACCTGACAGGTGATAATGTCATTTCTCTAGTCAAAGTTATTTGGACAATCAGTGATTGAAAAAGCTAATTTAGTATCTTCAAGTTTCATTTATTTAAGAGATCACTGCATCACTTTCAAAACATTTGCACAATGTATTCAAGAGCCTTAAATGGAAACAATAGACAAGGATTTATTAGTATGGATTAGTTAGTATAATTTTTCCATCATTTATCTTCTGCTTTGAAATGTATTTTACTATATTTTATTTGAAAGGGTATCCAATACAATTTTATTCATAATGTATTTGCTTGCAGAACAAGTAGCAAAATGACAGTCCTCCACTCATATTTGATCTAAGGCTAGTTTGATGATTAAAGCTTTGAGAGAAATTGAGTGCTTGTGTACCTATAGTGTTATATGAACAAAGATTTAAGTATCAATATACATTTTGAAACATCACTATTTGTTTAGTGTAATTCATAAAGGTTAAATTTAGTTTAGACATCAATTTTCAAACAATCCTTATAAATAAAGATTGATAAGTATGGATGTGTTTTATGAAAATACTCAGGAACGTGATAAATTTTTATGAGTATACAGACTGTGAAAAAAATTTCATTGTAAATCAGCACATGCCAGGATTTGTTATCAATGGATATTATTTGGGATCGAGCACTAGTAATGTCCCTTTCTTCCTCAGCCACACTTTTCCATTCTGTCCTTTAAATCCTTTTACTGTTTCAGTTAGCAGACAGAAAAAATTCACAAAATTATCTAGATATAGAATATAATTTATTTTTAAAAGCATTTCTCAGGGACCAATATGATCAATTTGAATTCAAATACATGCTGTTAATGAAACTGGAGAGAGGGAATGTGAAAGGTGGCATGACATGAGAGTGCAAATATCAGTGCCCAACTAGATTTAAAGATTTTGTCATTCAACTTTCCTATTAAACAATAGAAATTCCACCCAGATAATAAACATTGATTTTATTTAAATGCTCCCACAAATATAGAAACTCCAATATGTAATAAGCCAGACATTAAGCAACTCCATGCCTTCTGGAAGAGAAGTCAATAAATAATTGCTTCCTTGTTCCAGAAAGAAAAAAATAATGTCCTAAATAATTTTATAATTTTATACTATACAGTGAATTATGACAGTGAAAAGCTTTGGTATCATAAATGAACTTCTAATCTCTTTAATTTTATCCCACACAGATACGATAAGAATTTAGGAAAATACCAATACTGCTAAATCAATCTCTAATATTTATTCAAGCTGCAACTCAATGAAGCAACAGTCAGCTTAAGTACATACTTCCATTTATTTAGATATATTTTAGCTGAAAATAGAGTCTCACCAGCTTCTGTTTCAATCTGGAGAGGTGTTATGCTTTACTTCTGAAAACCAAACTCCCCTTGTATAGCCACAGAACACTATAGTCTTCTTTCTGTCTAAATGCTAATGAGACTAAAAAAAATTCATTGTCTCCTGAGAAAACACTAGCATTCAACAACTCAAGGAGATGTCTTTCTCACAAGTTTTAGAATCACAAGGATAATTTACAATATCTAATCCATGTTTGTCAATTTTAGGTCTTGTTTCTCAAATGCTCTTTTCATCTAACTTCTCTTTATGACTGTCTACTCGGGCAGAGCAGGCAGTGTCTAAGAGTTTTGGTTTCAACTAAAATTATTGTTTTGTGCAAATATTTAGATTTGAGACACTACAGGTCAGTCAGCCTGTCCTTGATCCCTGGGAAGGTCATGGAGCAAATCCTCTTCAAAGCCATTCAAACATCTGAAGAACAAGGAGATTAAGAGTAGTGACTATGGATTTATGAAAGGAAAATAATGCTTAAACAGCCTGGTAGCCTCTTACAATGAAATTACTAGCTTAGTGGAGCAAGGAAGGGCAATAGATCTTGTTTAGTTTGAATTTTGTAAGTCTATTAATTTTGTTTCCTGTGGAGTCTTTACAGACAAACTGAGGCAATATGGATGTACAGGTGGACTGAAGACTGACTGAACTCCAGATTAAAATATTTTTGATCTGTGCACACCTGCAATCCAGTGGAGTTCAGTCCCTAGAGGAGTACCCCAAGTGTCTCTACTGGGTCTAATAATATCCTCATTGCAGAACTGGATAGTAAGGCAGAATGCAAATGATCCTCAGCAAATGACAAGAAACTAGGACAAACTGATGATACAAGACACAGATGTGTTATCATCCAGAGGGACTTCGAAGAGTGACGAAATGCTTAAGTGACCAGTGACTCTCTGTGAAGGACCTTTTCCCAATGTCCAATCTGCGCTTTCTCTAATGCAGCTTCATTCCATTTACTCATGTCCTATCACTGGTCACCAGAGAGGGGAGATCAGCAGCCTCCCATCTGCTGACACTCTTGAAGAAATTGCAGACTGTGATGAGGTCATACCTCAGCCTTCTTTTCTCCAGACTGAACTACTGAAGTGAATTCAGCCACACCTTGAAAGTCTTGCCCTCAAGACATTTTAACATCTTCTCTCCCTCCTCTGGACACATTCAATCATTTTATAGGCTTCTTATACTGAAACACCTGAAACTGCAAAAAGTAACAGGGTTTGGGCCGGTGTGTAGTGTGGAGTGGGACAACTGCCTTGTCTGACCACCCTCTGATTGTAATGAATAAAGAAGACAAAGACAGTGTTTCCTCTGTGGTACCTTTGTGACAGCAAGAGACAATGGACAGAAACTGAAATACAGGAAATTCCATTTAAATAGCAGAATAAACAATTAGTGTAAGGGGGGTCAAACACTGAAACATCACCCATTGAGGCTGTAGAGTCACCACTTTTGGGAATATTAAAAAAGTGACTGTGGTCTTTGACAACCTGATTTAACTGATCTTACCTTGATCAAGAAAATTTGATTAGACAGTTGCCTGAGTTGCTTTCCAAGTATAATGATTTTGTAATTCTGATTTACAGGTCACTATTACTTTGCCATTTTGAAAGAAATTGTATATTTCGAGTAAATTCATCCAAATTTAACTGTTTGGTGTTTTTGGTGCTAAATATCAAGTTATATATAAATCTAGGTTTGGCTCTGATATTCAAAATGAATTTAAAATCGAGAATGTGAGTGTTCTGTGGCAGACCAAAGGTCCATCTCATTTACCTACAAAGAATAGGGTCAGAAGCTTAGCAGAAAAGTACAAGAGCAGTCAAGACTACAGTAACACTTCCCTTGGTATAATTCTTCACCACAAGTTTGCTATATTCTCTTTTTCTTGACATCCAAAGGCCCTCCATAGATGGATGATAGATAAGATTTTAGCCCACAGACAGAAGCCTACAGGTGAAAAAGAAACTGTAAAGTTAAGTGTAAGGAAAGAATAGCACTCTGCTGAATTTCTCCCTTGCAAAGCAGCACATAATCAAAAGACTAGGATGACAAATGCTTTGAAACAGTGATAATTCAAACTATTGCATACTATATTCTTTGATGGTAGTTTCCCATTGTTTGACCTGCACAGCTGTGGAATGGAGTTTATTGAGCCTCAGGTGAGTATCCTACTGAATCAGTCTCTGCATGAGAAAGGTGTTTCTTTTCTTTTGGATACTGGAGTTTAAAAACATATTTTCTTCCAAGGAACATTATCCTTTATTCTCCATCTGCATGATGAGTCTACATATTTTAAATGGAAGAATGATCTTATCATTATACCAGATTTGGTGAGTTCAGTATCAGGTTTGAAATGCTTATGATGCAATGTAATACTAATTCAGTAGTCCCAAAATGGTGCTTCCTGGCTTTCACTTACTTCCAGAAGCCTTAGTCTATAGTGACCACTTTACATGCAAGCATTTATCTAGATAAAAGTCAGACAGGGCCTGTTAATTCTGGCAACAAAGGGATTCTATATAAGTATGTAATACATTCAAGGTACTATAATGATATCTGTGTACACTGTACAAGAATGCTTCCCATTCAACTCCAGTTGTACAACAAGGGAAAACAAAAAGAAATCTTTGAGCTTCCTTGTATAAGATCACAGAAATTTCTAAATTATTGATTTTGTCTAACTTAAGGAGATAGGATTGGAGGTAGTTGATAAGCATATTAATCCATTTCTTTATGCAGCAATACCATACTGCACTGTGTCTTAAATAATCTCAGCACTGAATCACTGCTGATTTCTGAAAATTGTTCAAGCTAGGCATGTTGCTGAGTGCAGTTTTTTTGAATGTCATGGGAAAAGTTAATCCTTTTCCCAAAGGCAGACTGATGATGCTTAGGCACATGACTCTTTATTTAGCACCAGGACAAATGCACCAAAAGCCAAGCATAAAGCCCAAGACACGAAGTTATAATTTTGGATCATAATTATAGGTCAATGTCAATGATGATGGAAGCACTGTTTTCATATCAACATGTATCTGCTTCCCCTTTCCCTGTAAAAGAGGTCTAAAAGAATTACTCATAGGAGTGAATATTTGTCTGAGGAAGTTATTAGAACTGTTTCCTGACATATGGGAGTAGCTTGTTTGGTCTGCTGTGCATCATTAACACCTTCATAAAGTTGCTTGTATGCCATCAATTATGTAATTGCAAATTGGCATTGAAAAGATTGATATCATGAAGCCAAGGAGTAGGTTAATTTCCTGCCAGATAATATTATGATAATATACATTTCTAGACTTAAATGCTTGTCTTTCCAAACATAAATCTTTTTAGTACAAATGTTTTCCAAATATCCTCTTAATATAAAAATACTAAAATATATATCAATGAAATAATATTCACTATGAAATAGTCCATAATATTATTTGAAAGTTTGTTAAAGTTTTGCATCACTGCTTTTAGCAGAGTTGCCTGCAAGATGATTTCCTTCCCATCTTCCTGAAGGGCAGCACAGATGATTGTAAATAAATGGAATTATTTCTGAGTAGAATCACAAAGCTCATGGCAATGTGTACTTAACATGAAATATGAATGCCTCAGGAATTACACTTCTACTACCCTGAGGCAATGATACTCAGTTTTACTAAAGCACTGTTAGGAAGAAAAAGCAGTGTATTCTTTCATATCTTGATCCTTTAAAGTCTGGATTTAAGACTTTTCAACATGACAGATTTTCACTAAAACAACTTGGCAGCTCAAAAACCTTAGAACAGTATGAGTTGCAAGCAAAAGATGGAGATGGGAAAGAAAGTACAATTTCCTCTCCTTTGTTGAGATTGTGACACATCCTTGCAAAACACAAACTTTTCAGAAAACCAGCCATGTTCCTCTTAAACCCAAATTGTTATTCTGTCAGGGAAGTCAGTTCCATTCCTCTTAGCAGTAACTCCAGAAAGAAGAGAAAATAAAAGCAGAAGAAAAACCATTGCACTCAGTTTCTTTCATATCATGAGAGCAGTAATGTATTTCATGCATTGTAATTTTGTAATACTTAAATACTGAAAATAGATAGAGTCTCTTATTTATTCTGGATTTTAAACTTCCAGTTCCAGATGACATGAAGAGGTAATATATTTGCATAAAATCATGAACACTCCAATACTTTTCCCCTAAACTGTTTCATTTATCTAGTATGTGAATTGTGCATCTTTGGTGATTTCTAAGGAGCTGCTATCAGTTGGTGGCTGGTGTCCACAGACTGAAAGCAACATTTTTCTCTTTAGGAAAAAAAACCAAATCAAAGCAACAGAAAACTGTGTTCATCTAACACCTCAGAATACTATTATGTCTGCTCAAAAATTATAGAACATTTATTTTATCTTTTCAGAGCTCAGGGTTCAGTTATTACTTTTGTCTATGGCATACATCAGTAATCTCTATTACTGTGGTGTGTGGAATGTGTGCACAGACAGATACACAATTAAAATTTCTCTATGATTAGAGGTTTGAAATGCCCGGTCAAGTTTGGCAAATCATGGTTACAGGATTCATGCAACAGCAAGAGTTTAGGCTGGTTAGGCCATGGACTCATTTTGAGAAATCTGGTCCACTAAGGGCTGATGGGGTCCACCTGTCAGGGAAAGAGAACAGCATCTTTGGCAATAGGCTTGCCAAACTGGTGAAGAGGGCTTCAAACTAAAGTTACTGGCACCAGGCTGTGTGGTGTGTTTGACATGCTGAAGCGAAGGGATGCCATCCAGTGGGAACTTGAGAGGTGGGCTTGTACTAACCCCATGAAGTTCAAAAGGCCAAGTGCAAAATACTGCACTTGGGCTGGAGCAATCCCACAGGCACAGGCTCGGCAAAGAATGGATTAAAAGTAACCCTGAGAAGATGGACTTAGGGTATTGATGGAAAAGGAGCATGAGTAGGAGGTTGTGGGTGGTGATTGTGGGTGGTGATTCTCTCCCTCTACTCTGGTCACTTGTGAGAGACCCCCCCTGGAGGATTGTGTTCAGCTTTGGGGTCCCCAATATAAGAAAGATGTGATGCAAGTCCAGAGGAGGGAAAAAAAGATGATCAGAGCACTGGAGCTCTATGTACGTTTGTTCCTATGTACGTAGACTGAGGGAGCTGGGGTTATACATTCTGGAGAAGAAAAGGTTCTGGAAAGACTTTATAGAACCTCCCAATACCTAAAGGGGGCCTACAAGAAAGTTGTGGATGGACTTTATACAAGAGCATGTAGTGATACAAAAAGGTTAATTGCCTTAAGGTGAAGGAGCATAGGTTGAGATTAGCTATAAAGAAGTAAGAAGGAAATATCTACGTGTATTTGTGATGGCAGTAAGATACTGCCACAGGCTGTCCAAAGTAGTTGTGTGTCCCTGGAAGTGTTCAAGGACAGGTTGGATGGAACTTTGAGCAGTCTAGTGCAAGCTTATCGCTAACATGGGGAGATGGGGCTTGGAACTAGATGATCTTTAAGGTCCTTTCTAATCCAATCCACTGCATGATTAAGAAAAGTCAAAAGCCAAGTGGTTTGTAATGTGAAAGCTGCACAGCAGTTGAAGTAGAGTACCCACACTGATTCTGGCTGCTGTCCTGGTAGCTTTGAAAGTAGGGTAAATTATCATGGAACTGGCTTGAAAAAACATCTATGCAGGAATAGCTGTAATTTAATATTTTGGATGAGAAAATATGAAGGGACTTGGCACAGACATTTTTTTCACTCCTACCAGAGAAGTAATGAGTTCTCTTGGGATGAATTTGGGCAGAAGAGTGGGAGGAAAAGTACTGGGAGAAAACAACTCCTGGACTCCTTGATTACATGTCAGTGCTCAGGAAAGACATAGATCATAGCAATGCTACTGTGGGAAATTCTTTGTAGTAAATTGAGAATGTGTAGTCATGGTCTGGTTTAGGGCTGTGGTAGCTACTGTCACTCTATGGGATACTCTCCTTTTCCTAGAGAATGAGTCAAACACTTTCATAACTCAAGAGCCACTAAGATCTGCTGTTGACTGACAAGCTGTCAGAACATTGAAAATCTAGGTGCCCTCTGCTGCTGTGGAAAAACTTGAGAACTGTTAGAGCTAATATTTGACATCTGGGGACAAACCTGTCTCAGAGCTGGTTGCAGATGTCCACCATGGCATTGATGTTTAGTTTAAATCTCTGCTTGAGAGGTTCAGGAAAGCCAGCTATCTATAGGGGATCCAATGATGCAGGTTATCTCTTGCCAGAGACAAGATCTGAGACACTCCCTCAGATCCTCCAATCAAGGACACTTAAGGCTGGAGTTTGTCACTCAGCAGGGATGGTGGCACTCACACCATTACCACGGATGGAACCGCACAGCCCCAGCTCACCCTAGGGAGGTGAGAGTGGCTCATCTCCAGACACACAGGGTATCCTCACAGATCAGGCCCCAGATAAGGCCCCATAGGTTCCAGACCCAGGACACTGCAGGGCCACAGGCTTCTGGCAGTGATTAAAAAAACAAAAAATCGTGTGCCATGTTATTGTCAGTATCTGCAGTGAGATAATAGATCCAATGCTCCCACCCAACATTTCTCAGTCCATCCTAGCCAGGCACCACAACAGAGCCCCAAATGGAGCTGTTGGGCAGAGGCCAGGAGAGAGTGACCTGAGAGAGGCTCCAGCAGTGCCCTCCATGAGCCACCTTGGGAGCTCTGGTCCCTGGCCTTGCTCAGCTCATTGGGAAGCAATAGCACTGTTCCCACTGGAAAGGAGAGGGAACACATCCTGCCAGCACATCTGGTCTCTGTTGACCTCAACACCTAGGAGGAGTATAAGTGATTGATGACATATAGACAGATTATTATTCTTAAATGCCTGCTGGGGGAGGAGAATATAGTCTTACACCTCTAATTTAGTTTGCTGAGAGCGTAGCTGTGAGCATAAAAGTGTCAGGATCAAATATGCATTTGTCCCCCATATTCTTGAGTTAGCTCTGTTCTATGTGGAATCAGATATACTGAGCCTGATCCTACTGGTTGCAATCACTGTTTGACAGAGTGGTAATATATTGCACTAATTTATTACTTTTTCATGGCATTTGTGGCAGGAACTTAAGTAGTAATATACCATTTATAGTAATATACATTTTAAGATGCCAGCTCAAGGAATAGAAACTTAATCAGCTCGTAGCACATATGGGATAGCTAGCCCTACCCGGTCATTGCTGCCAGTCATCAGCTTCCCACTGGGAATTTCCTTCATGTTCAGCTCAGAATTTGAATTGACAGAAAGATGGATGAAGTAGTCCTGTTGCAATGAGTCACGGCTTAATCAAACTCAGAGGTGGACAGAAGGGAAGAATGCATGCAGCTATCCAGCTGTTTACCTTGAATTGTTTAGTGGTATTACAGGAATGAGAGAACAGTGAGCTGGACCATACCTGAGTTTAGCTAACTTGTAGAAGTTGAGAATGTTTCTTTCTTGTCGCTGCTGCTTGCTAGTCTGCAATGAGACATTGTCCTTTCTGATTCTTTTAGTCTGTCACATACTGTAGTTATATCTTCACATCTTGGACTTTTTTGCTTGTTTTGCTCCCTGGAAAAAGAGAGGATCATGCCTTTTATTATTTCTGCTGCTGTCACATTCAATGTACTAAAAATTTTATATAGATGGACATCAAATCACTCAAAGACCTTAATACTAAAAAAATTTTTCATTTTTTTTATTCTGTTGTTATGCAGAGGATAAAGGGCATGAAGTCTTTAGTTCAGTTGATAATCTAGATGTGTTTAGGAAAGTTATACAAAAGATTAAGGAATTGCACTAAATAATACTAAGCCTATAATACACAAGTCCGTCTTTCAACTGAACTTTTGAAAGCCATTAAAAATAAAACTATGGAATTAAGTCAGTGAAAAAAACAAACCCTCAGTGACTTGTGGACTAAATTGTTCTTTTTTATTATCAGTTAACAATTTACAGGGAATTCAAATACAACTTAAGTTCCTTATTTTATGCCACTAAAAATGGTATCTTCTGAATTATGTTAGCAGGAAAATTCCTGCAAACCTATTAACATCAATGGACTTTACAGAACTGGAACCTACAGGACACATCCATTGGTGAAAGAAGAAATACAAAATTGAAGTTGTACTCTTTTAGGTGTGATGAAAAAGCTGGGAATAAAAAGGGTTAAAAATGATGCAGATGCATTTTTGCTCTTGACATTGGCAGGCGGTTCTGTGTAGATACACTCAGGTATGTATAAGGTAAGAATGGTTAAGAGAAACATCATGTCTCCTCCTCTCATACTGTTTTATTAAATCTTGAATATTCTCTTAACTGCAGTATCATAAATTACTTCCCTACTTTTAAGTCATTCATATTGGACAGTCAAATGTAAATGTTGCTCAATTCCGGGACAGAAAACTTCCATATATATTCAGGAAGATTATTAGAGAAATTTCATTTCTAAGATTAAAAAAAAAATCATTATATATCTATGAATTTCTACAAATTTAAACTGCAAAAAACATATGGATTTACTCTTAGAGAGTGAAATGAAAACATACATTTCTAAATAAACAGAAAATTTATATTATTTCAATCATGTTATTTGAAGTATTTGCTTAATTGAATCTTAGTGTTCCTTGAGTCCTCAGCACATTAGTTTATTTCAGTCTAATAATATTTTTTCTGCCTTGATTGAAGCTTTGACCCTACAAATAGAAAAGAATTACTTTACTTACAGTAGTAGTGTAATATAATATAGTTAGAGTACTTAGAGTGCTAATTACCAGAAATTATTTTTAAAAATATTAATTTCAACAGTGTTAGACAAATTATCTAATAGATTTTAATAATTCATAAATATATAAGAATGTGCTTAATTTGACAAATGATATGTGGTTAATTATGAACATATCAAATTCTCCATTTAATTATATCTGCAAATATTTGTTTCTGTAATAAAAATATTTTACTTGAAAGTAAGGAATGAGGTTTAAATAACCAAGAAAGAAAGGTAAAATTATTACTTAAGTCACAAATTTGCTTTGAATTGTTTATATGATATGTGACAAAGTAAGCCAAAAGAAAAAAAATCATAGATAACAAAACATATTTACTTCTTTTTCACTTCAGGGTCCTTACTGGACTATAGGCTACCAAATTCTTCTCATCTGTACAGCCTTTTCACCATAAAATGCAATAAACTTTGATCACCTTTTTTTTTTCCTGGTAAATCCACATAAAATCTTCCTAATTGTCTTCTTTTACTTCACAAGCCTGAAAATGAGCTCTATGAGAGGCTAGTCTGTGATTTTTCCAGAATTGAGGGGAAGCTAAGAGGTCCCTGGATCCTCCCTGTTTGTATTACTTAGGGATAGCTGAGTCCAATATCATTCTCTTTCTGGTTGCATGAGACCTTCTTCATTTGCTGTGATTTTTTTGTAGATGTTACACAAGGCCCTTACAATCATATCAGAATACTTTTTCTGCAATTTCAATTGAATTTCATCTAGCCTCATGGACATGAATGCATCCCCAGTTGTGATCAGACTTCATCTCTGAAAACAGAAAAAAAAAAAAAAAGGCATGGAGTAGTTCAGCCATTTCAACATCGTCTACCACTAACTTCTCTCTCCCTGTTAAGCAACAGATCCATATCTTCCTTGCATTTTCTTTACCTATGCTGATATTGAACATTTCTTCCTGATTACATTTCATGACATTTCCTTATTTCAACTTCAGTAAGTCTTTGGCTCTTCTGATTTCATATAGATGTTTCCAAGCAATAATTTTGTCCAAGCAATAATTTTATCCAAGCAATAATTTCATGCTTCTTCTTTACTGCTTATAACTGTTTCAAATTATTAGATGCTTTTCAGCTCTTTGAAGCTCTTTACATTGCAGGGGAGCCTTTCTGGGGAAATCCTTGGTCTTCCTGACCTCTAAAATAGTTTGCTTAAAATTTCTCTCTCTCTCTTCAAAAAGTGTAAGCCATCTCTCATAGGCACCTTTCTACTTCATGGTTATTTCTCAGTGTATTCTGCCTTGTAATTCTTTAAGTTAACTGAAGGCTGCTCTCTGGCATAAGTCCAGAGTTAAATGATACTGCTTATTTTCCCAGATCCCTCCTCTAGTTCCTGAATTCAATCAGTCCATAGTTATGAAGTCCCAATTCATGAGCAGCAGGACAAGTAGTATGTTAGAGTAGTTAAGTCCTCTAGCCTCTGCCTTTGGAGACAACTGTAATCTACAAACCTCTTGAATTGCTTGCACAGTGTTTTCTCCCCAGGAGATCACTTTATGTTTGACCACCCAAATAAAAAACAGATTTTGAAATCACAAGACTTCTGATAGCTCTGTATGAAATGCCTCATCAATTGCTTTGTCTTCTGGAGGTTTATGATGGGTCCTTACCACAACACCGAAGTGTTTTTTATTCACTGATCTTCACTCAAAAACTCTCAGACTCTGTGGTTTAGTCTCCTTTTATTTTGTCACCTGTTCTTTCTAGAATTTCTGACAAGTTTATTTTGGTTTGGAGAAAATATTATTTTTCCCCTCTTTCCTCTGTTTAAATCCTTAAAGTGAAACCAATTATTTTTTGAAGCACAAGTTCTGACAGCAGTTTAATGAAGAAGACAGAAAACCCCCCCTTAATTATCTTGTTATTTCATGATGAGTTACTGTCCTTTTATTCATGCAAATAATGTGCCTATAATTATTAAATCTTCTAAGTTTCCTCATCTCTCATTGTCTGATATGTTTTTTGGTGAGGTTTTTTTTTAATTTTTGAGACAATAAAATGTAATAAATTACTAGGATTAACCTCTATGCAAGCAAAATGGTAGACCTTAGCAAAAAACTTAGTTTCTTCAGATGTGTCAGAAATTTTGTTCCTTTTTATCCTTTGTGCTTCCTCTCCTTATAGACCACAGTAATATAATATAGAACTTTAACAGTTGCTTCTGCTGATATCCTATTAACATAAATGTAACTCATATACTGAATTTCCATAAGCAAAGAACAGAATATAACCATGGAAACACCCAAGACATCCCTCATATATGCTTTAAAACAACACAGATTTCCTCACTCATTTAGCTTTTCTCAGTATTCCCTTGTGCCATTTCAGTTCTTTGCAGCTTTATTTATATTACAAGTAGAGAGAATTGATAATGGGTAAAAAGATTTAAGATAGAATATTTGTCACTTGTGATTGAAGACTAAGGAATTAGATAATGAAAAATTCTATTTATACATTACTTTATTCATTATATAATTCAGAAATTAGAGGTGTGATTTCATTATCATAAAATAATCTCAAAGAGTTGAGTATCAGTATAACAAAACTTTAAACTTCAAGAAGAATTAAAACACAAATTGTGCTGCTGTCTTTAAATCTGATTTTCTTAAGTTTTATCACTGATAAAGCAACCTATTTGAAAATTATAAGCTTTCTACTGTGGAATTTAAATATAACTTACCATCCACACTACTGTGAATACTACACTTGCTTCCTGGTCAATTACTGCTATGTGGGTTTTTCCATTAAAGAAAATACCTGGTGTTGTCACCCATACATTTATTTCAGTTCAGCATTATTTGGTTTCATTGAAGGTAATTCTTAATATTAATCAAAGACCTAGAATTTCTAAACCACTGTGGAAATGCTTAGTGCATTCTTATCTGATAGGTCAGTAGCATCATGCTCATTTTTGAAGAACTCAGATTGCTGAAGAAATAATTCAAATCAGTATTGAACAGATCTCCTCCAAGTCCTGGTTAAATAAAACAAACAAAAAAAAGCCTATTTTTTTTTTTTTCAAATTTCAAAATAGCTGAATGTGGATCTTGAACGGCAGTGTTAAGGACAGTAAATACCAGAAAATGGGTAACATTTATTCCTGTTTTGCCTATCACTATAATTAGCTAGTTTTAACAGGAAGATTCCAAATATCTTTTAAATTTATATTTATTTTAACTTATATTTACTTTGCAGACTAGTTCGTTCTAATTTCATTTTGTTCTTTGTCACCTTTGTCATTTTAATCAAAGAATTCACCCATTATTAAGCTCCTTCCTATCTTACTATAGACTATTTTTGTACTATGCAAGCATAATTATTTCTGTTTTCTCTACTTGTACTATGTTATATTTCTTTTTTTTCTATATGCTTTGCATTTCCACAAATTAGATCTACCTTTTTATTTACATTATTCCTCCAGAAAAAAAATACAGGTAATAGGTGCAATTCTTCACAATTTTTTTTTACATAAGAACTTGTTAAATGCAGAATGTTTCTACAGTTGTTTCATTATGTTATCTACCTGTATATCCAAGGTTGCTATAAAGCCTTCTATTGTATTTTCAGCCTTTCATCCCATTAATAATAGTAGATGCAGTTATGCCTCACATTTCTATTTGTATGAATTGTGTCCTACATTTTTTCCTAGTGAATGAATCGATATAAAGTGGAGACATTTGACCATTTCATTTTATTTCACAAAATGATATAAAGTTGTTTATGTGTAAAAGATCTTTTATCGTCTTGAAGACTCAGAGATGACAAAAGCTTTGCAACCAATTTAGGCACATATGAACAAATATTTTTTTTGATATCTACAAAAATAGGAAGTGAAATAATAAACACATTTTTCACTTGCAGATCAGGAATCGTGGCTGGAAAGGTGTTTAAGTCTTTTGTTTTCTGGAAATAACTTCAGGGTAAATAAACTTTCAAACTACTATAATCTGGCATACAGCTGCTAGAATCAGAGAGTCATAGAATATCCTGAATTGTAAGGGACCCAAAAGAATCATCAAATCCAGCTCTTGGTCCTGCACAGCACAACCCCAAGATTCACACCATCTGCCTGAGGGCATTGTCCAATCACTTCTTGAACTCTTCACAAAATTATACTCTAGGAATTAGGCAGATCAAGTTACTCATCTTGAACCAGCCATAATTAAGTTTTCACTGTTTTTACTTTTCACAAACTGTGGGGCGCAATAGAAGTAAAAAGGAACCAACATTCCACAGCGTAAAAGTCTTTTCTGCTTCTCAGATGACCCCACTGGCAAGTAGACTTGGGGCACAAAATATGTTGGGAGGGCACACAGCCAGGACATCCTAACTCTCCAAAGGGAAATTCTGGGCCATACAGCAGCATACTCAGCAGCAAAGGCTGAGGGAAGTAGGAGGAGGGGAAAGCATTCTCAGTTATGACATTTCTCTTCTCAAGTCATCATTATGTGTGATGGAGCCCTAATTTCCCGGAGGTGGCTGAACACCTGCCTGCCCATGGGAAGTGGTGAATGGATACCTTGTTTAGCTTTGCTTGTGTGTGTAGCTTATATTTCCCTATTAAACAGTCCTTCCATTTGGTCAGAAGCCACTTTAAATCCTACCCTGCTCAGTGACAAATTTACAGAGTGATATATTTCTTCTGCTAGCCTAGAAAGAAGGAGGGGGTGGGGAAAGCTGTATGAGTAACATTAGGGACACTGTCAGGTACTCTGGCTTAAATTTAAAAGATGGCAAAGTAGGAAATGCAAAAAAAACTCCTACTTATTTTTTTTTTCTGAAAAGCAAACCACAATTTTGATTCAATAATATGAATGGTTTATAGAAAATCTACAAAATGAAACAGAAACCTTCCAAAAAATCCCCAGTAAAATAAGATTTTTCAACATTAAATTATTTTATTATCAGTATTTATATAAATAACAATAACTGCAAGTCTGTTGTAACAGTTTCTCGGGGGCTTGGGTCCGTTTCAGCCCCCCGGGTCGGCCACGGGAGTCTCACGGGAGAACTCCTGAGGCCGGATACTGTCACACTAGCAGAGAAGGCTTGAGACTCTGTTCACAGATGTGTTCCAAAGATAAGTTTATTTCTTCGAAGGGGATCTGGACACAGCAGTCTAATTACATGGTAT
>JAOTQZ010001283.1:72889655-72920666 GCA_026546895.1 Pogonocichla stellata | reverse complement strand
CTAGCACAGGATAAACTAACCTAATACCTTTCTAGCAATTTCTGTTACTGTGAAAGCATTTTCAATCCCTTTGAGCTACTTCCTTGCAAATTATAACTCCTCGAATGAGATTTTAGCAAAAGACAAAACTTTTGGGGCTAAAAACAGGCTTTGTTCTTAGTATGTAATTTGGCTTCACTTTTCTTGACTTCCAGAAAAACTTAAGCACACTTCAACCAGGAATTTCATATGTTAAAACTTTACCTGATTGTTCACTTTGTGAGTGTATTTGAGTAACAGGATTTGGATAAATTGCTTTTAAAGATTGTGAAAAATAAAAATAAATTTTAGTTATATGTTGGCATGAGAAAGATTACGGAGCGGCGAAAAAACAGCAGCAAGACACTCTCTTGCTTGGTGCAGGAAAGAGCATGAAAGAGCAATTTATTGAAGGAAGCCATTGCCTTAAATAAGGCAGTTCGTGCAAAACAAAATACAGATCTTTGGTCAGAGAAGGAGACACCTCTCCTCCCTGGCTTTCTCATGGACCTTGCAGGTGTTTATCTCTGTTATAATTCTTTCTCTTGTGTTTACAATAAAGAAGGAGTCTCTAGCTTGGGAAAAATCCTAGCTGACGATGAGAAAGTTTCATGGCCTAAGAAAAATACTTAGAACTTGAGAAAAAAGCCTGGCAGATTTTGCCTAGGCCTTCAGCAGTGTCCACAGTTTATAAAGGAGAGACTGTTGAATTCTGTCTAACAATAAGCAAGTTTCATCCTTTGCACTTTTTAAATGGATTTAAAACATCACGATGGAGCTTGAATTGGATTTTTTAAGTTTGAGGAGGCCTAATACTTTTTCTCCATTGCTGACAGAGCCAGAAGGGTCACAGCAGCAGTCACAGCAGGTTGAGTAAGGATACCATGTTTGTTGTATTCCTACAATCAAGGTGCCTATAAGAATTATTTTCCATGGTGATTTCAAAGAAAAAATCTCCTGTGTATACCAGACTTTGCAAAATGGGATGAACCTAGCTTTACTTTTGGGCATAAAATGGGGCTCATTAAATAGGGAAAAAACTGAGACAATATAACTCTCAACATCCATAGAAGATTTTTCACTCAAAAAAAAAAGAGTTTCTGTTCAAAATATATCTTGTGATTAGAATGTTTTTCTAGTTACTTGCAGGGTTCATCCTGTGCCACACTTCTTTTCTAGCAGCTGGGCTCACCGAGTTAAGTCTCCTGTCATAAACTGTTCCTTTCTGCTGCTGAACATTTATGCACTGTAAGACCTACTGCCTTCACACAAATTGGAAAATATAATCTTGATGACAAAGTATCATGGGGATTAAAAATGGGGACTGAAGCACCTGCACTTGATATTTGAATGTTTTATTTCAAGTTTTTACTTATTTTTTATTTTTTATTATTTCCTTCATTTGTGTTCATGGGTTCTGAAGAAACAAACACTTTCCATGAGTCAAACTTGCTGTGAATTGAGGCTGGAGAGGGTGTGAAAAACAACTTAGAAATCCTGGATTTTCATCAAAAAGCAGTGGATGGAATAAACTTGGAAACGCCCCAGATTTTTTCATGGAAAACAATTTCTTGGCCTTGAAATGAGACAAAATCAGTCTTTGAAATACTGTTTTTCAAATTTAGGTCTTATAAAAGAAGTGAATTTAATGTGACGAGTAATTCCATCTGAGAAGAAAGGATTCTGCTTTCCCCACATATTCTAGGTTCTGGAATTTGTTAAATTTGTCTGTATTGTAAATAATGTTCACAAAAGTGTCTCTGTTTTGAAAATGTTTATATTGGTCTGTTTTTCACTGTTGGTGAGCAATGATTGCATTGTTTTTCCATCTTTACTTATCACTGAGGTATGCTTGCATTATCAAAATTTAAGAATGGGAAACCAAAGTTTTATTCTTCCTGAGCCTGAGGATCCATGGATCATGCTAATAAGGTAAACTGGTCTGCAAACTCCTTGCCAAATGTTACTGATGCCTTTTTTCCAAGTTTCTTACAATATGGACTTTAAAATTGTAGCTGGCATTAAAATTATGGCATAAAGGATAGAATGCCTTTTTTCCTGAGAAATTTGACAATTTACTTTATGTTTTTTTATATGCTACTGTATCACCAAATATCTGGTAGCTATTGATAGATATTGTGGATTTAAAAGTTGCAAGTATGTCTGAATTATTTGGAAAAAAGTTTATTTATCATGGTCTTATGGGATTTTTAGATACCAAGAACTTCAGTTCTTCATGGTAGATAATAAGGATTTAACACAGAGAAATAAACCATAAGATTAAATTTCAATTTAAAAATATGTTGATTCCTACGCCAGATAATTATTTAAATCTCCCAGAAATTTGGCAAAGAAAGGGAAAACTGACCATCCGGAATTGCTGAAGTTATAAATAATAAAGAAAACACAAAAAACCAAACTCCTTAAACAGAAAAAAATACCTCGCAGTAAACAATACAAGTGCTCTAGAGATGAGCATACCTATAAGGGATTAATTAGTATATTTAAAAAAATATATACTAAATATTTTGTTCTACATAAATGTGGTGTATTGACCTTGGCTGCTTGCTGGGTGCCCACTGAGCCACTGTACTATTCCCCTTCCATCAAGAGGATGGGGAGAAAATACAATGAAAAATCATGGGTCAAGAAAAGGACAGGGAAACAACAATTACCACCACAGAAAACAGACTTACCTTGGGGAAAATAATTTAATTTATTGCCAACTAATTGTAACAGAGTGAGATAGTGAGAAATAAAACAAAATTAAAAACTCTTTTATCCTGCGTCTCCCTTCTTACCAGGCTCAATTTCATTTCTAATTCTTCTCCCTCCTTCTCCTCAGTGGTGTAGGTGCATGGGAAATAGGATTTTTGGTCCGTTCATAAAGCATTGTTTTTCCCACTTCTTCCTCCTCACACAGAGCTCTTCAGCTCTAATGTGGATTCCCTCCTCTGAGATACAATCCTTCATTAAGGGCTCCAATGTGTGTCTTCCCCACAGGCTCCAATTCTACAAGAACTGCTCTGGGATGGCACCTTTCCATGTGGTGCAGTCCCTCAGGAGCAGACTATGGCAGTGTGGGTCCCCCATGGGACTGATCCTGCCAGGAGTCAGCTCCTGAATGGGCTCTCCACAACCTGTAGCTTTCCTTGGGGCGTATCCACCTGCTCCCTCACTGGGTCTCCAATGGCCCACAGAGTGGATACCTGCTACACCATGGTCCTCCACGGACTGCAAGGGCTGTCTCACCACAGTCTTGGTCCTGCAGACTTGTTTCTCTCACATACTCTCAGTCCTCTTTCCCAGCTGCTGTCGCACAGCATTTTTAACCCTTTCTTAAAAACATGCTGTCACTGAGGTGGAGCCACTGTCATTACTGTTTGGCTCAGCTTTGGCCAGAGGCAGGTCCCTCTTGGACTCTGCTGGAACTCCAGTATGGAAGTGTCCAACATGGGAACAGCTTCTGATATCTTCTCTTGGGTGCCATCCCTGCAGTCCTTCCCACCCTCCTGCTACCAAAATTTTGCCCCGTAAACCAAATATAATAAAATATTTAAATCAAGGATTTCTTTCTCAGCAGACAAAATCTTACATATACCTTCTCTTGCATGATCCAACATGATTGCTGTACTATTGTTTGTCACAGAAAACTGTGATTTTTTTGTACCAATGCAATCTTTGCAACAAATCAGCAAGGAAAAGGAAATCTCTGTTCAAATGTAAATATCCATTTGGAGACAAATATGCTTTTGAATCTGTGTTGATGCTTTTAAAAATTTAAAGTTCAGGACTGAGTTTGAAGTTATTGTAGTCATTTAAGTATCTTTCTGCATTATATCACTGGTGGCTTTAAATAGCATGCCAAACACATTTATGATTATTACTTAAGTCTGACCATCTCTATTTACCAAAATGAAGAACCTGGTGACTGAAATTTATGATATAACAAGTGAATTCAAAAGTTAATAAATTAATATGGGACCAAATGTAATTTTTGCTTGTCCTATAAATAAAACATATTTTCTAGGTGTATTTATAACTATAATATTTTCATGGCATTGCTGTTTCTAAGCACACCTCCTCTAAACTTTATTGCCAATGTTATAAAAACACTCTTTTCTCCAGCTTGCTTAGACTGCCATTCTTATCCATTACTGGTAACTTACAGGTATAGTAAGTTAAAACATATTGCTACAGGGAAAGGTCAGTAGTGTCACCTAAGATTTTCTTCATGTTTTCTGAATTTTTTTTCCTCCTATATACGCTACATTTTGGTTTGCTGAACATATTGTACGTACACATCACCTAGTCAGTGTCAGTTGCTCAGGAATAATTGGCAGCTGACATGTACCATAAGCAGACCTTAAAGTAGCTTGGAGTGTAAGTTATGTTCTTAAGATGTGGGTATTTAGGTGGGAGCTGTGATAACTCTGGGACAGAAAAGTTAATACTTGTTGTTGTTGTTCTGCTTCAGTACATCTCATCTCCTAGTTTTAGGTATTACAGCTTATTATTTTAGCAACTATTCCATGGCTTTTCTCCATATTTCTGATTTTGAGATGCAATAGAATTCAATCAGTGTATCTACCCTGTCACAGCAACTATGGCTGCAAAGGTGTTCATTGGCTATAAGTTTCAAGTGCTTATAACCTTGAAGGAGTTACCCTGTGAGGTGACATATTATGTATTCATTGTTAGTTCATAGGTAAGATTGCTCAAAATTGTGATGAGTTAGAATATCTTTTTGCTTAGAATTTCATAAGCTTGCACATTTTAAAGAGTTTCCTTCCGATAAGCTCATATACAGTAACACATAAAAGATAATACATTTGCAATAGTTTTATCCTCTGATAGATAAGGTACTTTTCCTACATGTAGAAATGCTAGAGTTAAAGGAGAGAGGACAGTTGTAACATGCTTTACTGAATGAATGATTATAATAGAATGGGAAAAAAAAAAAATTCAAATAAAATTGCAGGAAAGCAAAGCAAACAGAAAAAAAACCAAAAAAACAACACAAAAAACTTCCTACCACTGAGGTAATAAGGACTAAGAAAAAGCAGGCTGACAATACAGCCTTTTTACATATTGCTCTGATTGAGTATCTGGATGATCAATTAGGTGTACACAGACTGTGTAATCATGATTGGTTCAAGGTTTGAGGAAGGGTACCAAAAGTGTGAAGGCAAGAAAGTGAGTGGGAGATGGTCACTGTGTTAAACTACGTGACTCTCACTGCTCTGTATTCATACTCCCTCCATCAGTTTTAGGTCTGTATTTTGGAAAAACCCATATGAAGTTGAGAGTATTGACAATTCCATTTTAAATTTGGGGAAATAAAGCAGAAAAAGGTAACAGACCAGAGTTTTCTGATTTCTGCCTGAATCTAAGAAACTATTTTAAAGACCTTGTCTCAACCCATAATCATTTTATTTCCAGAATTTTTAGCAGAAAGGCTTTCTGAATGCTTAAGTAGCCTTGTTCACCAATTCAAATGTTCAAGGTCTTGGCAATAGGAATCAGTGCATTTCCTTCTCTTCCTTGTTCCTTGTTCTTTTTTCCTTTTTTTTTTTTGTTTTATTTTTTTAATTGACTTTTTTGTTTGTTCGTTTTATTTTTTTTTTTTTTTTTTTTTTTTTTTTACTAAACAGGCCAGTACAATCAGCATTCAAATAATGTCAGAGAAAGGGAGAAAAGTGTTTGTAAGCTATAGCCGCTTGTTAACCAAAATGCTGTTCACTGAGGAGGAAGACGATGTTCTGAATCTTCATCGGTTAAAAGTGGATCTGAGCTTGGATGTTTTCTGTGTTTGGACAGAGAAGTTCAACAGTCTTTTCTAAGCTTTAAAGAAGGGAAGAAGCCTCCTAGAAAAGGCTATCAAAATCTATTTCTGAGATCAGAATTTGGAATATGAATCTCAAAGGGAGTTAAAATACTAACCTGAGTAATGCGATAATCCTGGAGACATTTTTTCCTTCTTTGGTCTCTCTTCTTTTAATGGCACCATACTACAGCACTGTTTAATACTTCTGATTTACTTAATTCTTCCCAGTTACTACATACATTTTTGAAACTTTTTTCAGAACACTGACTAGTCTCTGGGCCAAAGTTTTATAGTTGGTTGCTGATACAGTTGGAACAAAAAGAATATGCTTCTACTTCTGCTTCTTCTTTTAGGAAGGAATTTCTTTTTTTGTATCTTAAATATATCGTACCAAGCAAATTCTGCAATACTCTTTAGAATCTCTAGAAATGAACTTTATCTAGCATTTAAGTTACTTGTATGTAAAGAAGTATTAGGAACTGGTCTCTGAAAGTCTGACTTCATCCATTCTCTTTAGTGTGACCTTGAATTAAATTCTACATTTTCCCACAAGCACATCTAAAAGCAATTCAGCTTGTAAAGTTTTGTGAAGTTTGAGCTAGAAATCAGATCTTTGTTCCAAAGGTATTCTAACAGATGCTGCTGACTCTGTTTAAACTTAACTAGACTCCAGCTGATTCCTTCTGTCATTTTTAGTGTCTCACTGAAATCCCCTGCAAGATGAGGGAAACAGCCGAGCGACAGCAGTATCTGTGACAGTCAGTATCCAGAAAACAGATGTCAGGTGAAACCCCTTCTCCATGTTCTCAGAAACTCCTAGCTGTGAAATGCATCTTCTGACTACGCTCTTCCAATTCATGGCAGCAGAACCTGTTCAAGGTTAAAAGGTACATACCTACAAGCCACAGTTTGTTCTTGGCTTTGGCTCTGTGCAAGAGACAAATACCAGATGCTACAGCCTTATGATGCTGCACATGAAAAGCTGACATGGCATGGTAAGCTGCAGTAAAAGGTAATTAATATGGCTGCATGCAGAACAGAACCACCTTCATATCAATGAGAGGTACAGTAGCTGTTTCTTAGGTAAATGTTCAATTCTATGGCTCCTTTTTGACAGTGAACAAAAACTTCACTATGTGTAAGAGAGTATATTTTTGGTTTGTTTTGCTTTTAGAAAAAAAAAAAACCTGTAAAACCCTTTTAGAGCTAAAATCTAATGAAACCAAAGGAAAGAGTAGTTAGGTCGAAGGACTCATCACCCATCATCAAGTTCAATATCATTATCATAGGAACAGTCTTACAGTTTAGAATTAGGGGATGAAAGCAGACGAGAGAAGAATTTCAGATTGTGCTAGTCAATGTCTATCAACATTTATGTTTTGCAACATATCTTTCATGAAGCTTTGTATTTTTACCAAATATTGGTCTCAGGCTAGTTCATGGTAACTTTGACCTGGTATACAATTAAAAGTGTCTGTTGGCTGGTAAGGCCTGGCAAGTCAACCACTTGTTGTCATTCTGTTTTAACAAGCCTCAAATGTCAAACTGTATCCTAATTTTGACTGTTAATGTGGAAATTCTTTCTCTGATAATGTTAAATGGAGAAAAAATATTGTAAAAATCCTCACAGTACTAATAAATTATTTCCTCCATAATAAGATCTGCCAAGGTTGTCATGTATGAACCCCATACTTCAGCACTGGAAAAACGGGAAATGGTGGGCTGCCTGCATTCCTAGAAGCAGTTTGTATCATCAGCCATAATATTTGGGAACATTTTCTTATAATTTGAAGCAATATAAATCTATCTCATTTTTTCATAAGCTCAAATTTCATGTATTATTAACTTTCATTGCATTTATCCTCTGTTTGAAAATTGTTTCCAAATCAACCCTTCAGTAAAAAAGGGGAAGAGGATTTGGAAAACTGGAGGTCCTTCCTCCTTGTAGATTTTAATTCTGTTCACATGCATTTTATCAATTTTATAAATAAATCCAGAAGTTCATCTCCTACATTTATCTGCAGTAAGGAGCTCTATCAGTAACTCGCTTTTATTAAGAATATTTTTTGTGTGATTCACAGAATTGTAATAAAATTGTAAAATTGACTGTGTGTGGAAATGGAGAGTATGCCTGCATGTAGAAGCAACAGAAAAAGGGAAGCATGGTTAAGAATGGCAGCAAGAGAAAATCAATGCTTAAAGCAGCAGGTCAACAAGACCACAAGCTGACACATAACACTGAAATACTCATGGAAAGCACAAGACTCTCTCCACGTGATGAAAATCAAGGCCAGAATTTCAGACACTGGCTATCCTAAGATATGGGTGAAAAGGGAAAGGACTGGAGCTCGAGCCCTGACTATTCCCTCTGCCTCTAGGAAAGAAAAAAAGAGAAATTCAAATGACTCTGAGAAGTAAGACAGGTTGGAAAGAAAACTATGATCACTATGAGGACCTTGAAGGTACAATAGGCGTATCCAACTGCAACAAGATAGCCAACCTAAGAAGAAACTACAAAATACAGGTTGGACTAGAGTGGTCGAAAAATATTCCTTTGCTTTGAGTTTCAGCTAGAGCTCTTGAACATGGATATGTTGGTGCCTGTGAGCCTTGGCAAGTGAGTGCAAAGGGAATGGGTTTTCTTTTTTAAGATTCAGCCCCCTTCTACTGGGTCATTTTCCTCAAATTGTTGGTGCAAATGTGAGATGCTGAAAAGTGTGTGGTAGAGTTTGATGAGCGTTTTCAGGGGGTAAAACACAACTGAATCTTCATAGCCTCCTAGCTGTTGTTAAGAATAACAGTGGGATCTACAAGCTGAGCCTGCTCCTAGCTGGGAGATACATATGAATAGAGATGATAATTTGGATTATCTCTTTGTTCCTCTTAAACACTGGTAAAGACAGACTTCTTGAAATACAGCAAAGGCATTATGCTTTGCATTATAATATATTTTCTTCTATTTTAAGCTGAAGACTTTATTTTATACATTACTGAGATCCTATTGTAAGAAAAAGGCTAATTTAGCTTTGCAACTTCTGACTCTTTTTAGAGGTTAACCTTTTGAAAAGGAAGGAGCTTGACTGTCCTTTTTGAATTGTTATCCCATGAAAAATTGTGTGTGGGAGTTGCTAATCTATTGAGAAAAATCTATTGCTGATATCCTCAGCACTTCAGTATCTAGTTGTCAGTTTTGCACTTTTCCCGCAGTTACCATTTTATTCACAATAACTACATGTCATTATTTTTCTGGCCTCCCGTATTTTATCTGTTGTAAATTCCTTTATTCATTTTTACCTTTCATCTTCGGAAGTCATGTTTTATTTCTCTGATTCTCAGTAATATTTTGCCATTGCCACACCATGTAGTCATTTATTCTTTGCTATAAATAACCTACCAATTTCATTGTGGAAGTCCTGTGGAGATGCATCCCTTGCAATTATACCCTTCTTGCAGAGAGATAGTTGTCCCTCTCAGGCAAAATGTACAAAAGATTCTAATACAAATATAAAGTGATACATATTTTAATTTGTCTTTGAGCTCACTAGGGGCCCTTATCCCATATCCTTTGTATAAAAAGTGATGGTACCAGAGAGTTTAATTGGTTATAAAAGATGATAGTCTGGTATGAACACATATTTCAGGCTAGGCTGATGAATTCTTGTAGGCATCAAATGAGTAGGATAGGCATTGTTATCTACTGTTTTTACCCTATCTACATTCAAAAAATATTGATCCTAATCTCTCAGAGCCTGTAGTCTCCTTCAGTTCAGTGAAATAATGCTGTTTATCTCTAGCTCGCTTCAGATTAGGTGTCAAGGAGCATCAAGATCCTCTTCCAACTATGCCAGGAAGACAGTTATACATCTGCCAGACCTTGGACCACAGCTCTGAGTGACAATGAAAGAATTCATCCAGAAAAGAAGAAAAACCCCACTAGAGGTGATAGAATAGCTCAGCACTGGTGATGCCACACCACATGATACTGGAGCAAGCCTCCTGGCACACCAAAGGCCTGAACCCAGAGCTGGCCAAGAGGGAGAATGCACCTCCCCAGCTGTGGGACCTCCTACAGTCCCTCTCCACGGGTGGAGGAGGCAGCAAGGATGTCCTTGTCCGGCAAATATGTGTGTTGGTTGAGGGGCTGCTCCCATGTGAAGGAGCTGTGGGGAGACCTGATCAGACTGTGGAGCACCAGTGAAGGTAAAAGGTTAATAGAATCTCCACTGAGGCCTTACATGGACAAGGCTGAAACCCTCGTTGCATGATATTTCTGCTCAATTGAATTCAAGCTCTAAGGCTGAAGCCATTAACTTCTGGCTGAAGGCATCTCCTCCCTTGGAGATTTGAAACTGCAGAGTGTAAGCAGTGTCCTGGTAGCAAGGAAAGGACAGAAAGTCCCATCTTGTCTTGTATCATAGCTGGGTGTGAACTTGAACCACCGGTCTGCACCAAGACTAAGCAGCAGGAGATAGCAGGGGGGAAACTCCTCGCAAGGGACAGAAATCCATGCTTAGTGTGCTGACTTCCTGTGTCTATGGGGATCCAGTAGTGCTGGAAATAGACAGGATGCACCTGTTAAAGTGGAGTGGGAGTGTTTTTGCCAGTTAGGATGACCAACCTGCTCAGTAGAGCTTTAAACAAAGAAGATGAAGACAACAAGCAGTTTACATATTTAACTAAATGTGGTAACAATGAATTGAATGGCAAGCAGAACTTATTTATTAAAGGAAATATATGGTGACAAGGCACCAGCCTTAAGTCTGTGTACCAAAAATGAATAAAGTCTGAATCAAACATGAAGAAAGAGCAACAGCTCTATGAGTAGTCCCAAAACTACAATGTTATTGGAGTAAATGAGATGTCTAAAGACAGTTTACACAAATTGAGTACTTCTATGAATGGAAAGAACTCAAAGGAGAAGCAAGGAAGATGGTAAGGAAGGTTTCCCCCTACAGTAAAGACAACTTAAGTGTATCAGCTCTTCTGTGGGGTGGACAATGGACTCATTAGGGGTTTATGGTTCATGAATTGAAGAGAGGCCAATGAGGTTATAACATGATGGAACTGTTTCAGATCACCAGATCAGAGTAAGAAAGTGTGCAAAGAGTTCTTTAACACATGACATAAGGAAGTCATTGGATCACATACTGATGCTCTTGGAGGACTTGAACCTCTCTGATGTCTAGTAGAAGGGCAATGCAGTGGTGACTTCTGGAGAATGTTTGGGATAACCTACTAATACAGGTAGTAAAGAAGCCAAACAGATGCAATGCACATCTGGGTCTTCACTGGTAGAAGAAAAACTGCTTGGATTGGGCAATTGATCACAGCTTTTACAGTAGTGCCCATGAAACTGAGGTGGCTGTGAAGCTGAAAGTTCTGAGACAGTAGCAGAATATGCGTTTGGGGCATTAAACAGACACACTTCAGCTTGTTCAAGGAACGGATAAATCATCTGGTCCAAGTTCTATGTGAAAGGGAGCCTAGAGGAATTTTATCTAGAGTATGCAGTAGGTTATTTAATATATGACAATGAATGCTAACTAACTTCACTTCAGAGAAGCTTTTGACTCCTACTATCTCTGAATAGGCAGACATCCAGCTGGCTAAGCACTAGCTCTGTGTCTGGGCTCAGAGGGTTGTGGTTAGTGCATCATAATCTACCTGGAGACCTGTGACAAGTGGTGGAGGTCTGTAAGAAATGGAGTGTAGCAGGGATTTAAATTGGGACCTGACTTGTTTAACTATTTTATCAATGATCTGGAGGAGCTAATGAAGGATATTTGCACCAAATTTGTAGATGATAGTACTGTAACAGGGTGAGTCAATATGCAGGAAATAAGAGCAGTCATCCAGAGGGACATAGCCAGACTGTAGGAATGGGCAAAAAAGTCTCATGAAATGCAACAATGACAAATATCAAGGGCTATCCCTGGGCACAAAAAGCACCGGTGCACAGACACAGGCTGGGGCCTGATTAGGAGCATCTCTGCAGGAAAAGACCTATGAGCCCTGGCAGACACAAGCCAATTATAAGCAAGCCATGTGCCCCAGCTGTGGAAATGACCAACAATACCCCAGTAAGTAGTCAAAGTGACAAAGCCAAGACACTGAAGGGAGGGACTTTCTGTTCAGCATTCATGAGTTCCCATCTGGATACTCTGCTCAGTTTTGGGGCCCTAAGACACTAACCAACTGGAGAAAGACCAGTGGAGGGCCAAACTAGTCTTAAGTGGAGGATCTGACGTATGAGGAGAAGATGAGAGAATGAGCTTGTTTAGCCTGGAAAGTGACAGCTTCAGTGCAACCCAGTAGATCTTGTCCCTACCTGAGAGAAGATGAGCAAAAAGATTAAACAGGCTCTTTCAGCAGTACATGGCAGGAAGATGAGTTGATGAACGTAAGTTGAAATATGAGTTTTACTCAGCTTATAAGGAAAACTTTGTTACCCTGAGGATGGCCCAGAAAAGTCTGCCCAGAGGCCATGCAGTCTCTGTCCTTCAAGGTTTCCAAAATCCAACTAGACAAAACCCTGAGCAACCTGGTCTGACCTCTTGTTTTGAGCAGGAAGCTGAACTACAGATCTCCTGAAATCCATTTCAGCCTGAATTGTTCTTTTATTCAAATTACCCAGTAAACTGGAGCTACTGGATGGTATGTCCTGCCATCAGTGTTCTGCTAGCAGCACAGTCACCAACAAAACAGTGATCACCATTTTGCTGTTCCTAAGATTGCTTTGCATTAGGGATGTGATGGACCCACTTTTTGGAATCCCAAAAGAAAAACTGAAAAGCTATTCTTTGAGAAATACACATATGATGATTAATATTCTCAGGATGTTAAATTGTGCTATAGCAGGGAAATCTGGCAGGCAGCTAACAAGTTACAATGGATAATGCTGCTGACACGGTAGCCAGAACAATGATCCGTGGTAAATGCAGCACTAACAATGCATTTGCCTGGCAACTAATGAAATACTTTTAATTGCTTCATTAATGTAAGGAGAATTGTTAATTTTTCTTTGTCACCTTTAAGCTTCATCTCAGATTTCATTTCAAGTCTTGCTCTATTTAAGGATTTCATTAGTCTTCCATTTTTAAAAATAAACTATTTAATACAGGGGAAAAAAAAGCCTTCTATATCTGCTTTCACTCTAAAAAGCATGCAAACTGTGGCTCATTGATAAAATACTCTGGAATTTACAATTATCAGTGATTAAAAAGCTAAATAATGCAAAGCTTTTGTGATAAATACAAAAAAATACAATGTGTCTTTAGACTGTCTTTCAAATGGCTGTTTCTAAAAAATTATTGTGATCAATATTCACAACTGGAACACTGTTTTTCTTTGCAAAGACGTGGAAGAGAGTAAGGAAAATCATTATTGCTTTCTATTCTAGAAAACTGTCAGAAGTGAAATCTTAACACTTCTCTAGACCATTGGTATGTTACTTGTTATCATCCTCCACACAGTTTCAGAGATTTGGAATAGAAACCATAATATATTTTCTTCCTTTCTCAGCCACTAGCATTTACATTAGCAAGCTTTTCTCTGACTCATGAATTATTTTAAAAGTCAGAGCCGAGAATAACTTTTTTCAAGAAAACTTGAAAAAAGAGCACCATGAAGTTCACATGGAACTGCTATTGGCAGCACTGATTTTCAATTTGCAGGCATGGTTACATTTCAATAGTGATCTAAGGATCTGAATAAGTGCATAAAATTATTTTTGAAATACTGTTTGAAAATACTTAAATTTGTATTAAAATGCATATCAGTTCAAATTAAAGAATGTATTGTTTTCTTAAGCTTCAAAATAGGAATCTGACACTTACAATCTACCAATTGTAATATAAACTTAAGCTGATCTTAAGGTTTTTACATTTTTATCTATACCTTTATACTTGTACTCTTAAAATATAGAATGTATTTCTCCATGATGTTGTTGGATGAGGATCCATGTATAAGTACAATGTATTAAACTAAACCCAGGCTAATTAATGGACTAGTCATTGATGGGTTGGGGGTTTTTTTTGTCATTTGATGTATTTTTTGTTTTGTTTTTTTAATTTAGAAATTTTTTTTGAGACACTTTCTTTACTGACATGTTCTTTACTTACACCTACTAGCAAATACAATTCTTTACTTCAGAAGTATCTACCGTATTATTTGGGCTATACTGCTAGTCTTATCAAATGTAAAATAGACTGAATTATCTTCAGTTGCAGAACTAACAATGACTTGTTACCTTGCTTAATCACATCTTGTGCAGAATTAAATACACTTAAAGGCAATATTCCAGCTGTCCTGGAACAAGCTCAGTTACTGCAATTCTTTTGGCATTTCTCTCCGGAAACCTAAATTGATCAATTTCAAAAGAATTCAAATTTCTTAAACAATTATTTTAAATGTAGATACATGTATAAAAACATCTATGCATTAGTGCACTTGAGTTTCAGCTTGCTGTAACCTGGTAGTCAATGCACAGGCTGTGCACAGATACTGTGCACATTTTCAAGATTGCCAGATATACGAATTGGCAAAATGTTCAGCACTGGCTTTAGCATTTAAAAGAAGCATTGCATGACTAATGAGAATAGGGGAACAGTGCTAAAAGTAGAGATTAGCACCAAGGGAGACAGAAGAGAACTGTTTCTTGGCAACAGGACCAGAATCAGTGGTATGTTAGCTGGAATTTCTGCAGATTAAATTTCCAAAGTACCCTTTCAGCTGTCTGTTGAAGGCAAAACAGGAATTGTTTATATTTTGTAATGAGGTTATTGGCAAATTCAGCATGTTTTACAACTTTAATTCTTTTTAATTTGGAAATCAATCCTAAAAAGCCACAGACTTTCTATCATTCATCAAAAGAGAAAAAAAAATATGGACATAACCCACTCAAATAATTGATTTTACTGAAATGTGGCTGTATGTTTTTTAGAGGAAAAAATTGCTGTTTATTGTCTTTCCAATCTTTATGGCATATTAACAGCTTTGAAAGAGTAGAGATATTTAGTGTAAATTAGGTTTGGTTTTGTGTTCTTTATTCTTTTTTCCAGGAAAACTATTTTGAGTGGCAAAATAAGGTGATTAAAATATTATACCTTCTGAGTACCATTCCAGCACTGAAAAGTTTGTTGAACATAGAGAGCCTCCAAAAGACTACAGGGAAGGCTTCAAAACCTGGATTCAGTGCTGCATTTTCATGCCAGGAAAAACGTCAGAACAAAGCAAATGTTGAGAGATCTGATGAATATGGATGCAATGTAAGCTTTTTTTTTTTTTTTTTACCTTTTTGGGTTTTTTACAATCCTAGTATTCAGAATAGGATATATTGAATTTTAATTAGATTTTAAAATCAGAGTGGGTAAGAACGGTTATTTTTGAGGAAAAAATGTTAATATTTTTATCAATTCATCTATTTTTGTAGAATCTGAGACAACTTTCATACCTTTCATACCACAGATCTCCAACAATCCTATGGTAACAGGACACAGGAAAATAAAACTTCTGACATATCAAAACCAGGAAATATACAGGAGGAAACCCTTCTAAAATTACTGTTAAATAAACCCCAACCTCCTCTGGCTTTATTTTTACATCATAAAGAAGCCTCTTGAACTCTCACTTTTTAAGAGAATTATCTAGAAATGAGCAAAGAACAATCAAAATTAGTTACTGTTGCCATTACAGCTCTGAAAATTGTTTCAGTCCACACTACTTGCAAGAAAATATGTACCAAATTAGTATGTAACCAGCTGCAATTTGAGTCAATTTAATCAATCTCTCAAGATAACAATTCTGCTTAAAAATCAGTTTTACCTGCTAAGATCATTAATGAAGCAAATCTCATCACTATTCATTAGACATCATTCACCATACTGTAAGAACCCTTATAACATTAAATGGGTGATTAGACTCTAGTGGAAGATATTTCCTGTGGAAGAATCATTATGATTCATTTCCTTTTCTATCTTTTCATTATGCCTTCTGTCCACTAACATATATGTGAGGCTCTCCTCCTTGTTAAAACCTTTTTCATTGTTCATACAATATGCTGAAAGGAATGCTATTCCAAACCAGTGAAAAGACAATGAAAGCTTTCTTTCCTCATAGCCAAGACTGAAAAAAACCCACCCTCCTCAAACAATCAAACTCAACTCGCCTCCCAATACCTGAAAAATTCAAACAGCCTTTGTTTAACTGCTACAAGCCTTATACAAAATCAATGAACATACAATGTCAGTGATTCACTGATAACCTTAACCATTTTGAAAATATGATCAAGAAACATATATTTAGGCATTATGAGGGTTTCTGAGGTATCGGTTTCACTGTGCAACACTTAACGCTTATGACAGACCAATTGTAAAGCCATAAGTTTGCTTTCAGGTGTTTCAGTTGTTCGCCAAAATCATGAACAGAATGCTACTCCACTGCACAATATTCTTGACCAAAAGCCGTGGTGAATTACATCTCCTTATTCAATTTTATCTGCTTGTGCTTTTGTGTATATTTGCTCATGCAACAAATCTATTATTGGACTTGTATACAGGGATTTTAAAAGGCTGCTACTGTTTTGACTTGTACTTTTTCTAACTCAATAATATTTTCTTTAGCTCCACTCTTTCAGATCTCAGAAAATCTAATGTCTCTAATCTTCCATTATGTGTTGGGGTGAGTGGTGCTGGGTGAAAGCAGACACAAAGCAACATAACTTGCTTCAGAGCATGATTATTGTAACTGCTCAATGGATGAACCTCCAGAATCTGAGATTATGTTATAGCCTAAATTTTGTAGACAGTTTTTTGGGTTTCATCTTGGGTTTGTTTGATGGTGGGGTTTTTGTATTAAAATTTGCATTAAATTTTGTGATAAAGCTTCTGGTGGTCTGCCAAAAAGGAACCAAATATTAAATTTCTTTTGAAGGCAAATGTAATAAAATTTCTGTTGAACAAAAGAACTAATTAGGTTGTACTGAGTTTGGGGATCCTCCTTCATTTTTCAGTCAGTTAAAAGCTAATAGTTTTCAGGCAATACAGGTTGTTTTGACAGCACATATAAAAATATATTACTTTAATTTCAGTAAATTTCTATTTAAATTTAAAAAAAAAAAAACAAGCAGGAAAAGAGGAAAAGTACTCCCTAATTTGTAATAAAAATAGTGAAAAAATGGGGAAATCAACTATCATAGGAGTTTCTTTTTTTTTCCCCTAACCATAGTCATTTTCTCTGCACAGATAAAGAGCAAAAAATTAGAAAAAGGAAAATCCTTAACATCGTTTTGCTTAATTGGTCAAATATATTAAAGTATTTGGTGTAAAATGGAAAAATCACAACTGTCTAATAAATTGAGAAGGTTAATCTTGTCTTGTTAAATTATTGGCTGTGAAATGTCAAAATATCAAAGTATTGCTGCATATGATCCTTCTACCTAAAACAAACAGAAACATAAAGAGATTCAAATTAGCAGCCCTGAGTGAGTCCTTTATTCAGCTCTGATATAGCGTGGAAAGTGAAGTCATGTATTCCTGTAATGTGGTACTGTCATTGGGAGTAAAGACTATAAGCTCTGCACTGTACCTGAAAGGCCTCAGGGCTGATGTCTCCCCTTTGTGTTCTGTCTGAACTTTGTTCAACCTGACTGCAGCTTTGTTTTACTAGATTTAGCTGTGACAACAGGTTTGGTTGTTTTTTTCTTGTTGCTGTTGTTGCTATTGTTGCTGTTGTTGCTGTTGTTTTTTAATTTGCCAAGTGTTTATGACAAATTTCCTTTATTTTAAAAAATTCTAATCGTGTATGTTGTAACCACAATTTTATATAAAATGTCTTCATGATACTGCTATCTACCCAAAATAAGATTCTTACAACTCTAACACAATAATGTAGTGTAGAAAAATGCAGGAATGTTGTGACTGTAGAGGCCCTGAGAAATGGGGACACAAGATGTGATATACAGGAGTAAACGCACGTCATGAGAAGAAAGGGGGCACAAACTGATACTGGAGGTCCCACATCTACCAACAAATCACTAGTGTTTAGTAAAAGAAATGCAGACCCAGGGATAGCACAACTGGTTTTAGGGGCAACAAAGAGAACACAGAAGTAGTATCTGACATGTAAAATCTGCTATATATAATAAATTTGGATGTAACACAGTGCTGTGAAACAATAAAGAAAGACAAATGTATAAACATATATTAAGAAAATGCCTTTCAGCAGGCTACACGACCCAGATGAGCAGAGGAAGGGTAAGAGGAACAGCAGAAAACAAGGATAGAAATGGAAAGTATGTATTGCAATTTTAGCTGTATTATTGATATCAAGATTCTCTCAGCGTAGAAGTATTGCAATACTTTTTTTTTCCTGTACTTCTGTAAAAGAGTGGACCAATACTTTTGAAACATTTTAAATACATTAAAGATAGGTAGATAGATAGATAGATAGATAGATAGGTAGATAGATAGGTAGATAGATAGATAGAGTTGCACTTTCTCTTTGCCTGTAAACAGAATCTTGAGCAACATAGAAGGGAATCATTCTCTTGGTAATATCATTCCTTTTCAGGCCTCTTATCTGTTAGCAGTTCCTTTTTTTGGGATTTGAAGTGGTTGCATTGATAAGTCATGAGGAAGTAATTGCTGTGCTTAAGAATATTTTTCAGTAACTTGCATAATTTATAGTACATACTTCATGAGTTATAGACAACACTGCTTTTCTGAATATGGATTAATCCAAAGGATTTTTTTCATAATGTATTACAGCTTAATATTTGCTTTTTCCATATGTTCTTGTATTTGGTTATTCTGTACAAAGTTTACATATGGATATGAAATAAGCTATCCATAAACATGACCTGGGAAATAGATAATATTTTCATGTCTAAACTGTAGCATATATGCAAAAGTAACTGGGAAATCTTTGTGGAGGTGTTTGTTTCAAAAGGTATTTCACAGAATCAAAGACTATCCTGAGCTGAATGGGACCCACAAGAACCTTTGAGCCCAGCTCCTGTCCCTGCACAGAGCCAGCCCCTGTGTCTGAGAGTATTGTCCAAATGCTTCTTGAACACTGTCAGGCTTGGTGCTGTGTCTTTTCCTTAGGGAGCCTTTTCCAGTGCCCAATCACTCTCTGGGTAAAGAACCATTTCCTAATATCCAGCTAACTCTTCCCTGACACACCTCGTACCATTTCCTTGGGTCCTGTCACTGGGCAGCAAGGAGAATAAAATAGTGTCTGCCCCCCTACTACCAATTTTGAGAAAGCTGTGGGCCAGAATAAAGTCTTCCCTCAGTCTCTTCTTCTCCAGGCAAAAAAAAATCAAGTTACTTAATCTACTCCTTGTATGGCCTCTTCTGCTGCCGGGGGCCTGGGCCACAGCAGACCTCCTCCCAGACACCCTCTCTCTGGACATTGGAGCAGCTCAAGGGACCTGTGTCACCCCAGAATGGGTTTGAAATGTGAAGATTGACTGGAGCAAATAGATGCAGAAAATATTCTGTACTCAGTCTCAGCAAATGCAAGAGCCCTGCTTTGATCAATTTGCATGTCTAATCACAAGTGGTCAATCGAATCTGTGAAAACCCTTCTAGTTTACCCTTCATCTCTCCTTACACAAAAGTCTGTATAAATGTTCTTGCTAACTTTTCAGCCACTGCACTGGAAGTGAAAGTGCTCTGAATAGCACTTTATGGTCCATGTCTAACACCAAGCAAAAGAATTTACCGTCATTTAGACTCCCTCATTGACTTGGTGGATGCATCTAGCACTTGTGCATGCTTTGTAGTCACTAGTTTCATATTTAAGATCTGTTTTCTTCAATCAAAATATCAAAGTATAAATAGAAACGTCACAGACAGCTGAAAAAACTGTTGCTTTGTTTTGTTGTTTTGGGTTTTTTTATTTTTAAGAATTTTTTCTTGCCTGAGTGTATGTGTAATGTCTTATAAAATACATACATCACTCACAAGGTTACACACACAAGGAGAAAGCAACAAAGTTGGTAGTCCAGAATTTGTATTTGTGCATAGTATTTTGTTGATCTATTATAGGCAATCATTCATTTACTAACTAAACTCATGTCAGTAAGATTTTATCTTTGAGGAATTCTATTTCTGCTTGTCCCTCAATTCAACATATTGCATGTCATTGCTCCTTAAAACAGGCTGTTCAGGGTTTCTTAGCAAAAGGGATTTTTGCTGTCACTGTCTTATTATGAGTAATTGTAACTGTCTTTCCATGTAGATGTTGAAAGCTGTAATTCCTCCTACTTTAAAAATGTTCCCACTCTTACTAATTGACAAGTGCCCTTATCCAAGAAAACCCTGTTTTTAATATTTGAAGGTACCATGTGTAACAATGAATGTATACTGTAAGGCTGGCAGATTTCTAGAGTTCAGTGGGAATGAATTAATTAACAAATAGCAGCAACTTCTACTAAACTGTTTGTGGTTTTTAATTTTTTAATATGATTTTGTGTTTTAAAAAATGCTATCAAACTGCCAGCTCATATACTGATTGTATGGTTTCCCCTTTATTTGTGCCAGTTACTATCTATTATGTCGTGACTCAGGTTAATGATTCAGCTGTTTCTTTTCCCTCAACTGGTAACTGCAGCTTCCAGTGCAAGACATTGGGGCCAACTCTTTAGATATGTTAGAAAAAAAGAATGGAAGATGATTCCGGGCTCAGGAGGAATTGTATTCTCATATGTACTCTATAATTTCTTTTATTTTTAATCCTAGGTTTAATTATAGTTTTTGTCTAACTTCTCAAAATTATTTTTTTCTCTCTTTTAATATGATTTATATATGAAATTAATCTCTGACAGGTGTGTGCAGGTAATATAAATCCTTATTTATAAAAATCTGGACTTGATCTCCCCTGCAGTACTGTGACCCTCTCTACATGAATTTACATATTTCTTCCAGGATTGGAGTTGTACTCACTTAAGTCCCTTGATGATTTAATCTTAAAAATGCATCTGGAAATATACTGTGTTCTCATGATATTAAGCATTCCTTGGAAACATTTCTGATAATCTCCAGGTGCATTTTTTCTTCTTTTTTTTTCTTTTGCTTTGACTTTTTTCTCCTGTCATTGTGGTGGCTGTCAGATACACTGGAAGCAATAACTCTGCATATGCAGTCCTAATTACGAAGATTTTATTCAGGATTTACAGTATTTGTGTCAATTTTAGACTACTGTTTAAGGAGGCAAGAATATTTTTGTCATCTTGTGATGTAAGCAGCTGCCCTCTGATTAAAAAAAAGTCATAAGGAAAAGTGTCTCATTTAATTTGGACAATCTTCTTTTCAGCCATCACTTTTTGGACTTTTTATGTACTTTTACATAATATGATTGGAAAGCTCATGTACACGAATTAAGAATGGTGGTGTGCGTTGCCAAGAAAGCTAAAAATGACAAAAAGATCACCCCACAAAAAAAATCTCTAAAGCATAGTGCTCAACTGGACTTTTCCTGCATGCCTTGCTTTTCCAACATCATTCATGATCTTGAGCAATAGACATACAAGAACAGAAGACCCAAAGGTCTTGCTGAAAACACTACTTTTTCTAATGCAGATTTTTTTAGCATGGGCTTCATTACAATACCTTTACTGCTGCACCTGACAGTACCAGCATGGGGTCATTTTTGTTTCTTGTCATTTTTGATAACAAATAACTAAGACAGTAGGATAAGAAATATAATCCTTTATCAAACTAGGATAATGAAGACAATAGACTATTTTCCACCTAACTGGATTTCTGGAACCTATTTTTCAAACAAAAGTGAAGCAAAACTTTTAGAATTCACATGGAAGATTGGTGAATGCAGAATAAAAATTTAGTTACAAATATAATTTCATGTTAAGCTGATTATTTTTCTTTTCCAGTTCTAGCTGTAGGAAAAGCATATCATCTGCCTATTAATACTAGTGCTAGTGTGCCTTATCTTTGAAAACTAAAGCACATTTAAACATGAAGGTGTCTTTTGGATTTTTTTATAGCTGAAAGGCACAAATTTATTTTCCTGGTCTTAGGGTGACACTGAAATATCTTTTCAGTGTATGTGTTAAAATGTCCAGAAAGCTCAGCACAACCTCTCAGTCAACACTTTGATATTAACATATATTTTCTGGTTTCTGTTAATAAGTCATTCCTTCTCATAAATATTAAGTGCTTTCATAGAAGAAAATAAATGTCCTTAAAAACAAACAACAGAATATCCATAAGAATGTAATCAATATGCATTCAGATAAATGACTACCTACATCATCATTCTGATATTTAATGGTTCTCTTATTTTCCATAATACCCTGTTCTATGGTCTCTGAAATATCAAAACAAGTATATGGATGTAGACATGTGTTCACTAAAGTCTCCCAGACTTCTAGACAAAGAGATGTCTCCTAGCAGCTTTCAGATTTTACACAGCCTTGCAATTGCAGTACATCGCTGCCATAAGTTTCAGAGCCACATGAAATATCTGAATTACCTGACTACAAATTGAATAATTGTACTTTCCACTTCTATATTATTCTTGGTATCTAGTGTAACTCAACACAGTTACTTTGTCTCCTGTATTGCTAAGAATTTAAATTCTAGCACAAGTTTATTCAGATTTGCCCTTCTATTGCAGACAATTCAGGGAGAAGTAGAACACTTTCAAGAAAGTTCTGTAAAGATGTTCTCCTTTTCCATGATGCAAGCACCACTTCCCGACTGACACTAATTATTGCTATGACTAAGGTTGAAGTAATGCCATTATTTAGGGTTTTTAAATGATTTTACACATATAGATCAAGTGATTCAGGTGCGTACTGCACAAAAAAAAGCTTCAGTTTGGTCTGACTCTTCCTCATGCCTACTAAAGGAAAGATTGTCTCTGGTACCGTCTTCACAATTTTAGGAAAGTTGACGTGGACACTAGCTCCCATAATTTCCAGACACAACACCACCTCTGCTGGAATCCTTGTCACTAAATGCATCTTAAAGCAACATTTGGACTGCTTTGTCACTGCACAGAGTATATACACATCATTACATGAACCTTTGCTGTTTTGAGGAATACAAAGTTCTTTCTTTTCTCTATTTTTTTTTTCTTTAGTAAATACAAGTTAGTGTAAATACTTCTGTGTTGATTATAGACTCCTCAAACAAAATAATCTCTTTCAGGTCTCAATTTCAAGCTTGATGCTGTGAATTATTATGTTTGGTTTTTTGGTGGTTTTTTTTGGTTTTGTGGTTTTTATTTTTTTGTTTGTTTGTTTTTTGTTTTTTAATTACATAACCTAATGTATGACTGAGGAAAAAAAAAAAAAGACACATTATATAAGCTATAGCTATCCAGCACAGGAAAAAGGTTTAATTAATTGATTTTTACCCCTTATCATGAATGAAGACTAGAACAAACCCATGCTGTGACAGTATGCTTTCCCCACCCTTCCCCAACTTAATCCTCAACTGCCACCAGGGGTTGTGATGGCTGCATTCGCCTTACAGTGGACTTTGGGAGAGAGATGACAACATGGGAGCCAAGGCTGTTTGGAACAGTGACCCAGATGCCTTGCTGGCATGTAGATGTCGTATCAAATTAATCATCTTACTGCATAACCAGTGGACAGCTCATGGAGCTCTCCTGCATGGCAGGGGCTGCATGCCAAGCTCTCCCCTCGAGTAGAGATAGCTCTCCAGGTTGGAAGATGGAAGTTAGGGATGGAAGATTCCTTGCCACAACAGGTCCTTGGTGAGTGATTGATAGTTCGCTAAACTTTGGAAATCTTATCTAAATATAAAATATTAATTATGCACATATAATCCTTTAGACATAAACCATTGGTTATATCTAGGACTAGGATTAGGAAGCACCTAGTCTCCTCTCTGAGAAGGAGTATGGAACTCCAGGGAGGTCTTTCTGAAACTCATGACTCAATGGGAGGGTCTCCTTGTGAGTTTTAACTGACCTTGTCCCCTCTGCAGTACATAATCATGTGTGCCTTGCCATCAAATCTAATTAAACCACTGTTGAATTTAACATTGATTTTTTCATTAACTCACTGCTTTAATAAAGCATACTGTTGCTTCTCTCTTACAAGTGAAGTGTATCACTCCATTTACAACACGTGCATAGAGTTTATAAATCGGAAGCATTTCTATTGATTTCAATGGCTCCTGATTTACAGTCACGTAAAGTGCATGATAATCAAAGTGTGTGTTATTTTCTAATTCTGTTACAATGAAAAAAGATGTCAGAGTTTTGCTTGAGACCTTAGCTTGAACTAAATTGATTTAAAGTGCGGTTGCATTAAAATTATATTGCAGACACTGGCATGTTTTTTTTATTGATATAACTTCTTTTCTTTAAATTGCCTAAAAGAGCAGCAGTGAATGTGTTATTTACAGAAAATGTGAGAGAATCTTTCTTTTGTAGCCTTACCTTTAGATGTGTGCTTTCTGTTATTCCTATTTTCTACCTGTTTTGTCTGTATTGTGTGGTAGAGGGTAGATCAGATAATTTGACACATCCTGCATTCTACTCCTGTCTTCCATTCTTTGGGATTACTCTGAGTCGGTAGATTCAAAATGGTTTCTCTAAAAAGAGTAATGAATTTTCTGAATTTTCTGGATTATCTAATTTTTCTTTGCACATTTGAAGTATGTTATAGAGATTTCTGGAAGAACTTTAATTTCACTTCTTTCTTGTGTGTGTTGTGTTCATTTATTGTATGTTCATTTTCTAGAACTTCAAAATACTTCTCATATAAGACTGAGGGATATGTTTTCCATTATTTATTTCTGATATCCATTTATCATATAATTTTGTACATATGTACATGTACATATAATTTTACCTAGGGAAAGATAAAACATTTATAGATAAAGCAGAGTAAGCTTAGTTAGATTTAGTTATGAGAAGGAGCAAACATCTAATGTGTCCACACACTGAAGCTTTTCATTCTAGTATAAAAATGTTACATCATGCTTTTTAAAGTAGGCATAGATTCTATAAAACAGTTAAAAGTAAAAATGTATAGGTGTTAATTATATTGCAAAGGGATGACTTCATTAATATAAATGCAGAACTCTTGAAAGTCACCTAAAATCTCTATTTGGAAATGCTGGTATTTGCTTTTTGTGGCATTGTATTTTCTTAAGGTTTGCCAGTGTCTGACATTCTGTATAAACTAAGTCATGCTGCCTTCGTCTGTGGTGAGAAAATGTATTTTCATCTTGAGAAATTTTTCTATATTTTTGAATTATTCAAGCTCAGTCATTCTGATGTTGAGTACACAACTGTAGGTACTTTTAATACTAGTGACATTTTGCTCTAAGTAGTATAATCTCAAAGACAGAAAAAAAATCGATTTTATTTTAGAGATTAAATCTTACTCTTAATAGAGTTTCATAATGGTGAGTTCTGAAGGTCTGGCCTCACTTCTATTGAAGCAAAGAGTTTGAGTTCTAAGATGTTGAGCAGTGTCTAGGCCTGTCTTGCAATCTAAAATGGAGGAGATTTGCATGCTAGCGAGGTTACCCAGATTGAATTTCTTATGAGATTGTTGAAATCTCATTTCAGGTATGTGAGACAATTGCTGATAGTTTTGAGGACAGGGAAAACCTGGCAAATGACTAGAAGTGTCGTAGGTTTCTAATGTCAATTCCATGCCAGCTCCTGGCAGACTTCTTAATCAGCGTTTTCATCTTGAGTTGTAATGCGACGCTGCAGGAGGCTGTCAATGACTGTTTCCCATCATTGCTTGATATCTATTTTTCACATCCATCTACAATGTCTGAAATGAGACACAAAACCAAAAATAGAAAAGATATATCTATCAAATTCTGTAACTTGGTACAGCTGCTTGCATCACATCTTCCACAGCAATAAACTGTACTATTCCTTGAGCCCCACATTGCAGGAGGTAAAATAGCTAATAGGATGCAGAAAAGAAAGTGGGAGGAAAAACACATTTTGGCATTGTGTTTGCTGGAACTGAGAGCAGTAGAGGAAATACATCTGGGAGGGATGGAGAATAAGAAGACCCTGGAGTAACTGCCACAAATTTAGATGGATACCCCAATTCTGAGTATTTAGCCAAATCTTAATGTTTGTGTCTTTGACGCTGTTCCATCTGTACTACTATTAAATACCGTGTGTGAAAGTTGGTAAGTCCAAAATGCTGTTTTCTAATACAATGGGTATCTAAATGGAGACCTGGTTTTGAAAAATATTGCAAATATTCTGAAACTTAAGGTTTTTTCCTTAGCTCTGAGGCCTAGGTATCACTGGTGGTATTTCTCAGCCTTCCACCCACTTGCTGTTTAGGTGTTGCATGGCAAGGTGGTTGGCATGAACCTTCTAAATTGGACTTCCTAGGAAATACTGCTGATGCACTGCCATGTGCGTAACCACAGCACAGCTTGTAGGTATATAAACGTATTTACTGTGAAACTGTAGTATTTCTTTTGGTCTTTTTCTTTCTCAGAATATTAGACAACAAATTATTTAGGAGGGAAAAAAAAGAACCAGAGAAAGTAATTAAGTAATCATCCTTTTTGCTCTTGTTCTACACAAAGGCTTGGGGCATTTTTTTCCAATTTGCTGGTTTTGCTGTTTTTGTAAAAAACAAAAAAGAGTTTTATAGGTTGAAAACAGGGAAATTAAAATACTAATTGGGCTGCATTCAATTTTAGCTAATAGATGTTTTCTTAAATTTGATATATTAAGTATTAAATTGCTCTATTTTATACTACATTAATTTAAATGTGCATTATGTCCTTTTCCCTCTACAATGTCAGATCTGGGGAAAGGAAAAGCAAAATGCCTTAAGAATATCTTATTGTATCTTAGTTAAATAAATCACAGGCAATTACTGGGGTTTGCATAACAGCATATCCTTTTTAACAGGGAGGGCCGTTGTACCATAACAATTTTTAGGCAAGTCAGTCATCTTGCCACTGAAATATTTCAGCTTTCTAGATAAAAATTATCACTGTTGAACATCCTCACATTTGCTACTGCCATAATTGCATCTCTCTTGTGAGAAGTTCCTACATCCTACAGATATGCAAAATTGAGGCATGCAGAGACTAGAGTCTTTAAAGGTAGTTATATAAGTCTGTAACAAGGTACACAGAAAGCCTTAGATACAGATATGTGTAAGGTTCTTGAGAATTCTAAGTCATGTCCTACTTATTGGGGAGGTCTGTAGTCCTTTTGTCTGCTGGTCTAAATAGTCCACAAGCTAAGGAGTAACTCTTGGCAGATTGAGAGCTGTCATAGGATTAACTATTTTTCTCATATTGAGGTTCTCATAAAGGCATTATTTTACCTTGAAATAGAATTATTTCCATTTCACTTTGTACTCTCTTCCTCCATCTCATGAAAAAACACAGGACAGGTTATATCCCTCAAGGTATTAATATTTTATGTTTTAATACTAATTTTACACAGAAATATGAATGTTCCTTTACCAAACATGGAAGCAGAATATATTTTGAACCTGTACTAGAGAAGAAAGATAATACTCTTGATACTGGAAATGATGCACAGGATGTTTTACACAGTCAGTGTAAACAGTATTACAGTCCTTGGGTTTTGTCACAACCTTTGGTCCTCTAAAAATGCATACTTTTAAAACAGAGCAGATTGCTGGGACACCCAGCAGAGTCTGGAATCTTTTTGATCATCTTGAGGCTGTCCTGACCTTCGGGGTAGTTGTTGTGGTATTGGTAAATTCCTGGGAACCCTTGGAAGAATCGGAGGGGTCTCATGAGTCCTCCTGCTGAGAAGTGGCTGAAGCAATGAAGGTTGTTTAGTCTAGAGAAAAGAAAGCTCAGGGGAGAGCTTGAAGCTCTCTACAACTACCTTAAAGGAGGGTATAGCAAGGTGAGTATCGGTCTCTTGACCCAAGTAACAAGAGATAAGATGGGAGGAAATGATCTCAAGTTGCATCAGGAATAGTTTAGATTAGATATTAGGAAGTATTTCTTCACAGGAAGGGTTTTCAAGCATTGGACCAGGCTGTCCACAGAAGTGACTAAGTCAGCATCTCTGGACATATTTAAAAGACATGTAGATGTGACACTTAGGGACTTGACAGTGTTATGTGTCTTAGTAAAACTAAAGATAAGGGTAGCTCAAGCAGCTTGCAGCAGTATCTCACAGCTGTCCTTGATCATAGTGTGTCTGAAGCCTTAGGGACCTGCAGAGTTTAGGAAGGCTCCTTTTAACTTTTAACACATGCTTATGGAGAAACCTCAGCCTTGTAACCCATGTGTATGGAGAAACCTAAGAGCCAAGTCTAGCCCACAGCTTCTGAAACACAGCAGTTTGCGCAGAAGAGTATATTATATAATTAGTATAATTACTCTTTGGATACTAAAGAATTTGTTTACACTTTAGTAAGGTAAAAAAAGATCAAACATTTAAAATCATTAGTGTTTATAGATCGTACTTATAAGCATTGTTTGAACATTAAAAGGGGTACACTTTTTATTCTAACTTTGACAGTTCACAAAGTGAAAAAAAGTATTCTTTGTTCTGTTATGGTTTATTGAGTAAAGATTATCAAAAATGTAAACAAAATTCAAATCTTTATTGAGCATAGAATGTAAGTCTATTTGGCCTACAGGACAGATTTTCAGATCTCACAGAAATCGTTGGAGATATCTTCATCTTTTTAAGAGAAAATCGTCCCATTTTATTAAATTGTATTCTATTACGTTATACTATTTATTATACTATATCATACTGCAATACATCATACCGCATCATATGTCATAATCAAGAAATGTAGTTTGTGATGCTGCTGTTTCATGACACCAGCTTCCCATCCTCCTTGTTCTCCTGTTTATTTTATATATACTTCATGCCTTGCCATATTATTCAATTGTAACTCCTCTTTCCATTCAACCAAAATGCATTTTTAAACCATTATTTGCAATAATATGCATAAAATGCATACTGTTGAAACTGCTGCTTGTGCATAGATTCTTGACATAGTCCATTGTATTATACTTAAATTGTTCTAATCTTATTTATGAATCCTATCAAGTAAAACTACTGAACTGCATTCCTCCATATTATACAAATACATTCTGCTATGCTCAGTACACATTGTTGACCATTAGTACTTCTTATTATCTGCAGTGAACATAATCGCCCACAGCTGTAGAGTAAGAATATTGAGTAATTTGAAATTATAGCTTTTTTAAAGGTCAATGTCCTGTATCAGAAATTACTTGCAACAAGCTTTTTATATTGCCACCTTCCATGCAATTCAAATTTATTTCCTCTATTTTTTTTTACTACAGCTGATGTAAACCAGTAAATCACAATAACTTCCAGCTCCATGCTGATTCCCTGCTGCTCTTGAAACTGGCAGTGTTACAATATAAATCTTACTCTTTTTTATTACCCAGAAATCTTTCAGATCCTTCAGGTTCTTAAGATCTTCTGGTGGTAATCATAACCAAGGTAAAAATCAGATAAATTCTTATTGTAATCTTAATGTGTCTGCAGAGAAATGAAGAAGAAAAGCCATCCTTGCCTTTGCCTCTGCTCATGTGGGAGTAAGACTGGAAAGAACAGGGGAAAGATGTAGCTGTGATTCTGTTGAGGATAACCCTTTTATGCTTAGGATATTCCTCCATAGTGTCTGGCCTGGATTAAATATACTTTATATGTCCAGGACTGGGGTAAGGTATTCTAGAACAACACATATTCAGGCCCAACATGTCTGATATTTCTGTACCTTCTGAAGTCCTTTATCTGTGTAAAGTAAAAGTAATGTACAGGTGTGATGCTGTTCTGACTCTGATTTATTTCTGCCACCACTCCATGAGGTGTAAAGTAACAGAGAATATATTGTGCTGTGAAATGAGTATGAAGGTGCCAATTTGTAACTTCAGCCAAAAAGACTGTTGAATTGCTGATTATTCTTCTGTGTGCTGCTGAACATTATAGACTACTTAGCAGATATTGTACTATTACACAGTTTCTGAAATTAAGGAAAACTTGTTTATTTCTATTTAGAGAAAGGATTATTTTTTATTGTTTTTCAAGCTTTATCAATGGGCTAAACCCCAAAATATTTTCCCATCAATAGGATATTTCAAATTATACCGGAACAAAAAATTCATCTATCAGTATGTAATTATATTTGTACCTTTTTTATTTATATTTTCAAATAACTCCATGTAAAATCTTGATCATAGTAATATTTGGTTTGTAATTTTTGGTATATTTCTTTTCTTTCTCTGGGCAATGTTAGGTAGATAAAGAATTGTGTTTAAAAAGTGGAATCTTCACATCTAACATGATATGCTAATTCTAGTATGCTTTTACGATATTGCATGTGGCAATTATATGGATTCATCTTAATCTTCCAAATGTGTAAATCTGGCATGTCTGGGTTTTTTTTAATATATTGACTTGTGGGAGTTTACAGGACATAGTTTCTTCTTTTAATCACTGCAATTATTTTATGCTGCAATTATTGCTGGGATCAAAAAAATGTGGGTTTCTTGGGAACCTGCATGTAATTAGCTGCTGTTAACCAGAAGGCTTAGAATATCTGAGAATTATCCTGCAGGAAGGTAATTGGCCCAAAAGGCTTTCCTTTTATGCAAGGGAAGGGATGGGTTGGAGGGAAGAATATGATGTTTTCATCATATTCTAGACTTGTCAGGAGAATGGTGCTCTGGCCAATATCATTAAAACCACTATATGAGTGGAAGTTATATTACCAGATTGGTACAAATCCTAAAGAACTTCCTGTGAATTGAAGCCTTATTTTCATGGAGCTACAGATACTTCCTTCACATTTAGAAATGTTTTATATCTGGTGGTTGACATGATCATAAATTATAAAGTTCAGGCAAGGTCTTTTAAGAAACATGGCTGTGTTAGACTCTTGAAAGAGTCATGCAATGTTATGATGATAGCACAGCAGTGGATATGCCAATCTTGCAAAGTGAAACTTTTCCTTCTAAGCAATGTATTTGTTTTCTGTAAGACCTTAAGAGATTAACGGAGAGGTAAGTCAAAATGTGCTCCTCCTAGAAACTTAAGTAATTTGCACACCACATCACTTGAAGCATACCCTTAGTTTAAGGATGTGAGGTCTCACAAAGTAAATTCCATACATTCTGTTAATAATTGAA
>JAOTQZ010001283.1:72875839-72888828 GCA_026546895.1 Pogonocichla stellata | reverse complement strand
GTGCTCTGGCAACACAGAATGAAAGAGGTAATGAGGAGGAAGCTGTCACAAGTTAATTTTATCAAGATGTTATGTTCCTATTTATCTCCAGCTTTTTTATTTCAGATATGCTGACATTTGTTCGTGTTTGCTGCGAGAGCACCTTGCAGTTGCTTTATGGAAGACTGCTGCTTCACCACCTTGATATTGCCATATTTCTCACTGAGATTTTTTTCTACAAGTCTAAAAGTCTTCTGAGCAGCTGTAGAGACAGCAAACATTTGGACAAGGTTGTTTTTACCCAGAGCAGACATACTTTGTGAAGTGGAAAACTGTTGAGAGGCATTTGATGGCAAAAAACCCCACTTTTTCCTGGTTGGAGAGAAACCAAAAACTGTGGACTTCAAACAAGCATTCTTAATGGGTGGAAAAATCAGAACAAGTCCTCAGGATTGAGACAAAAAATTATAGTACATTTTGTCTTATGATGTTTTTTTAAAACTTGAAGCATTAAAAGAAGTTCAGTGTTCTCCACTATATTTCTCTTTTCGTGTACATCATTCCTGCCCACAAGTCTGATGTCTGCTTCTTTCACTGCTTATCTTACTTGCGTAAGAGTAGAATTTCTGGGTTTGGCCAACATAACCTTTTAACTGTTACACTTTGTTACAGAACTGGCAATTCTTGGCCTCATTCAGCATTGACTGAGTATCTCCAGAGGTAAGGAATTAGTCAATAGCTTCCAGATTAGTAAACTTCAATGGCAAAGGCAAGGAGGATCTGGCCCAGTTCAGATACCCAACAGCTGCAGTTAGTCAGACCTCTGCGTCTACATGCACATGTGTGTGTGCATGCATGAGCAAATGTGTAGGATGTATTGTTAAGAGAAACTTCAGTTTAATTTTGTCAAGTAAACATACATAAACAACAATTTTAAAATTTAGTTAAAATAGAGGAATGAAAGTTAACTTCTTGAAACACTATTGTGACAAAAATATATAATCAAAGTGGCAAAATATATCACAGAATATGTCACAGAAGTGGAAAACAATAGCCTACTGTGTACCCAAGTATTGTTTTAGATCACTGTTTGGATACATTTCCCCATCAAGGCAACTTTTGCTTGCAAGTGCAGTTTTCTCCCTGATTAATGTTTGGATATGTGTGTATATAATGTGACAGTTAAAGAACTACTTCACAGGACCCATATGCTGTGATTTGGCAGGCAAGTTTCATTCTTAGGTGGACAGCTAAAATGTGTGATATCTAGAAGCAAAGGCATCTAGAAAGTCATTTTGGTTTTTGCCTCTTTATTAATAAGCCCTACGTAAGCGAAAAAAAATGTTACTTTTTGGTCTTCCCTGGGAAAAAAAAAATAACATGTTAAAATGACAAGGTTTTCTGTTTGGGTGTTTGGTTTGTTTCTGGTGGTTTTTTTGTTTTGTTTTGTTTTGTTGGGTTTTTTTTTTTTTTTTTTTTTTTTTTTTTTGTTTCTATTCCCCAAAATAATTTACTCACTAAATTTATTTAAAGTATTTAATTTTAAAAATTACCTCATTCAACCTGCTGCGTATGTTTGGTTTTGGTTTTTTTTCCATATGGAATGGGATACAGTTGGCTTCCTGGGCTTCAAGTGCACGCTACCAACTTACATCCACTATTTTGTCAGTCAGTAGTCCCAGCTCCTTCTCCACTGGCCTGCTCTAAATCCATTCATGCCCCTGTATCTAAAGATAATGGGGATTGCCCCAATACAAGTGCAGGAATTTGCACGGGGTCTTAAATTTCATGAAGTTTGCATGGGCCCACTCCTCAAGTTTTTGAGGTCCCTTTGGATGGTGTCCCATCCCTCAAGTGGATCAACTACACCCCTCAGCTTTGGTGTCACCTGAAACTTGCTAAGAGTACAGCTGATCTCTTTGTCATTATTGAAGATATTAAATAGTATTGGCCCCAGGACAGGCCTTCAAAGGCCCACTCATTACTGATTCCCATTGGGACATTGAGCTGTTGACTGTAACCCTCTAGATGACACGAAGTCAGTTTCCTAATGGTCCATCCCTCAAACCCATGTCTCTCCAATATAGGGGGAATAATGCTGTGGGGGTCCTTATGAAGGACCTTACAGAAGTCTGGGTAGATGATAACTGTAGCTCTTGCCTAGCCCACCAGTGTAGTCACTCTATCACTCTGTCACAGAAGGTCACTAGATTAGGTCACTAGTCAGGCATGATTTGCTCTTGGTGAAGCTGTCTTATGTTTTGACACGTCCCACTGGAGGATTTGCTTCATGATGTTACTGTACAAAGCGAGGTAGCTCCCAGGGTCCTCCTTTCTACCTTTTTTTTTTTTTTTAAATGGGTGAAACATTTGCCTTTTCCATTCACTGAGGACTTTTTCTGGTAACTATGGTATTTAAATATCATGGAAAATGTCTTGACAACTACACCAGCATTTCCCTCAGGACCCTAGGATGCATATTGTTGGGTTCCAAGGAGTTTATTTTCAGTTTCTTCAGGTGGTCTCCTGATAAACCTGATATTATCCTGTGATCAAAGAGGTTTCATTCCCCCACTCTCTCTCTTGAGTTTCATGGCTTGAGGGGTGCAGGAAGAGAAATTCCCATTGTAAAGGGAGACAATATTGATTAGTACCTCTGCCATGTTGATTGTCACCAGCTCTACCATCTTATGGCAAGGGGAGTGCATTTTCTTCAGTCTTCTTTTTTACTAACATGCCTGTAAATTCTTTTCTTACTATTCTTTGCGTTTCTAACCAAATTCAGCTCCAGCTGTACTTTAACTTTCACAATCCCATCCTTACCCTTCTGGGAATTGTCCCTGTATTCATCCCAGGATATGCCTTCCAGGTTACATGGTATGTGCATTTCCTTCTCACACTTAAGTTTGATCAGAATGTCCTTACAGAGCGTGGAGAGATGACTAGGAGTAAAATAAGGGGATGGAAATTACAGGTTAAAATTCAGCTTCTGCTCCCTGTATGGAATGGAGTTGGCATGCTTAAAGCCTATCCCACAATGATTCCTCATACACACGGTCTGCAACTATAAGCACTTGCTGAGGGAGTAGGGGGGATGGAACAGAGGGTGGAGCAGAGTGGAAATACCATGGCCAGTCTCTGTAGAAATTCTTGCAGGGAGGGGAGCTTGATGGTACAAGTTTTTGCAGCTGATAAACCGCATAGCACCAGCTCACCAAGGGAGATAAGAGAAGATGTCCCGCTGCTCAGCCAACAACTGTGGCAAAATCATTCTCCTTCATTAAACTTGGTTCATTATAGCCTAATTGTAGTAGGCTGAACTTGTTTTCTCCCCCATAGGGACACTTGTTGGGTTAGAACCATATTCTGTGTGTGCTCAATATTTTTACTGGGGATGAGAGCTTCTCTGTAGTTTGTTTTGAATACATTTTTGAAGTCAGATACTCTCACCAGAAAGCCTTGAACCTTAACCTGTCACAGTTTTATATTAATACAGAATGTTATCTGTAAACTGTTGGTGAGACCCTTTCATGGGTGCTGGCAGCTTCTGGCAATGAGTAACATTCTCAAAAGAAGTGTATGACCCATGAGGGGTCATAAAGTGGGAGGACCTGCTGAGGGGCCTCCCCTGTGCTGCTGGTGTGTCCCTGAACAGGTCAGTCAACGTGCCCTCCAGTCCAGCAGCACTGCTCAGTGTAGGGTTCCCCTAAAGGGGCGCTGGCAGGCTGGTCAGGTACAAGGATCTCCTTTCCTGGGACACTGACACAAAATCAAACACTAAGGGTTGAGGAAAGCTCCTCCTCTTCACATGACACTGAGCCATACAAGTCTCCTACACTCCCTGGGAAGATTTATTTCTTTCAGTTAGCCAGAACATTGAGACTAGGGTAGAAAACAAGTAGTTACTGAAAAAAAAATTACTTGTTTGGGAAAGAAAAACATCCTTTGGGATTTTTTTGCATTTTTTAATATGTTGTTGGACAACCATCTAGTTCTCATGCTTTTTACAGTAATTTTTTCAAATTCCAATTTGAGAATCTTTGAGGCTTTCTCTTCTTCATAGGTCTCTCTAGGTATTATGCCTAAAGTAGTTCCATGCAATGAAACCCTAATTTTATTTTAGAAGTATTTTGTCCATTTGTAAAAAATGAGCTGCAGGGCCCTAAACATATTTTTTCACTGGAGAATTTAAAAGCCATCTTCTTTTTTTTTTACCTTTTTCCTCTTCCATAATGTCAATCAAGGAATGTATTAAAAAAAACATATTTCATTGCAAGGGTTTTACATTTGCTCAGAAAAATGGGGAAATCACAGCACTCACAATACATACCATACTCACTTTCACAGCAACATAAGGCCAGTCTTCCTTCATTTTGTAAGAATTCATAGACAAATATGAGTCTTTGCGTAATCCTTAAATCCAGAAGAAGGTGGCAGATGCTGAAAAAGATATTGCTATAACACAATGTTATAATTCTTTAACTAGGAAGTGATTGTTAAATTTTAAACATAACGGAGATTTTACCAGATAACAAAACATGACAAGAGGAGCTGGAGTGACAATAAAATTCTCAGTATGCACTGGTTTAATTATAGTGTAATAATGCCCTAGTGCACCATCTTAGACATATATTGTATTATGTGGCATTTAAAGTATGGGCTTTCTAACCTGAGCAAAGTACTGTTCATAATGTAACTGCCATCGTTCTTAAACTTCTGTCTCTCTATAAAATCACACAAAAAATGTGGGTTTTATTTTTACACAACTTCTTGAAACATGACCAAAAATTTTCAATAGGTGTCTTGAAGGTGAACTGAAGGAGAAAAATGTACATTTTCATAAGCCCAAATTATTTCACTTACCATAATGAATTAATTAGGTTAGGGAGGGAAACATAATACAGATCAAGCTAAGATTTTAATAGATTTTTTTAATATGAATTAATAAATTCTAATCTAAAGTATGATTTTCTAAAGATAATCCTATTACTTCATCAATGTTACAGCTGGTGTGGGTTGCAGTGTCTGTAAAGCATTGGGCTTTACTACAGCTGAAGATTGAGTCGCTCTCAAGAAATTTTGTAGAATTTTACTTCTCTATTAAATGTTTCTTTAGAATACGACCATGCAGTTTTGCAAATGAAAGCCCTGAGCATAAATCTCTGATTCTTACTGTGACCTTCTCAGTGCACTTTTGCAATTATTTAAAGAAATAATAAATATTCTGCTGACTATAGACTTAGAGTACACATAATCTGATGGAGAAAAGTTGGTTACTTCCTGATGAAATTAGCCAAGAGGCAAAAGAAAATTATCTTGAAGGCCTTTAAAAGTGGTGTTAGTGTTAGAATCTGATTCTTGAGAGATGCCTCTGCCCAAACTAATGTGCAAATGAGACCATATGTCAAAGTCAGTAGTAGAGATTTTACTTAATAATAAATGTGAGGTAGAGAAATAGAAAGAAATAAGGAAGAGGCAGAGAGAGAGAGAGAGAGAGAGAGAGATTAAGCAGAAGATAGTCACCATCCAGTGGATCCAATGGCGTTGGTCCTTCTTCGCCGTGGTCTTCACAGGGGTTGCGGTCCCAGAGTTGTTCTTCTGGAGATATCACCTTTATGCAGTCCAAGTTCCGAGCATCCATGGAATGGTTGCAGGCGCTCCCATAACTTGGGATAAACAGTTGTTTCCTTTCTCACAGTCTGCCACTGCCCTTTGTCCAGATGCACTAACCAGAATGTGTTAACTAGACCTCACCAGTGCTAGGCTGGAATTAGGGCCTCCCTGTTGCAAGCTCCTCTCTTCGGTGCTTATCTCAATTTCCCACTAGTGGTTGCTTGTCTTATGGCAAGCTCCTTCTGTGGCCCTGACAGTGTTTGAGGCAATTGCGATCTTTAAGTCTCTTACAGTTAGATGAAACAAAGCCATGTATTTGTGCTTATTCTACTGGTATAAATCAATTATGTCAGTGTGAGTGAGGGAAAAAATAACTTCATTGTGTGAGCAGCTAAATTAATCATCAATATTAGAAAGTCTTTTCCCATTGTTCATTCACAGCTTGTCGAAAGAAGACATATTCAATTACTAAACGTGAGAACAGCTACACAAAAACTAACTGTATGTATGCAGAAGAGTGAAAAGAGGAAGCCTAAGTCAGCACATTCCTTTTTACACAGTGCTGGTGAATTGGAACTTATGTTGACAACTGGTTTTCTCATGAGAGTTAGTCTTTAAAACTTGAAATTAGGAGCATAGAGCCTATTCCCAAACTATGTCATTGAAACCCCTCAAAATCAAAGGGTTTTGTTCCCCTTACCACTTCCTTTGACACTCTGCTTTCTTTTCATACTGTCCTGCCTGGATTTAATATCCGCTGAATGTTAGTATTTTCCTCTTTCTTTAGAAAGGCATAACATTTGCTCAAGATCCAGTCTCATTGTTTAGAGATACCATGAGGTTTTTTGTTTTGTTTTGCTTTGCTTTGTTTTTTGTTGATGGGGTTTTTTTAGTTTTGTTTTTTGCTTTTTTTTTTTTTTTTAATTTAGGGTATTTCAGACTGACTTGAAGCTTGATGGGTGCTATAGCTATAAAAAAAGCTTTATTGTGGACCTTTGAGAATTGCAGAGTATGGGAAGGCTAGTATCCCATGGGCTTAGATTCCAAGTCATGATTTTGCCACTACTTTGGTGTAAATCATAAATATGTTCATTTCAAACTGTTTGTTAAGGAGCAGTGGTGACCTTTGGAATCAATTGTGTGAAGGGGGGAAATGGCATTCAGGAGGCTGGATATTTCTAATTATAGCTACTGAATGGATGTATTGAATTTTTAGCTTCTCCAGGACTTGGCAGGGAGGGTACCTGGCAGGGAGGGTCCTCCCATCACCCCAGACTGGAGTGGGGCAGCTCAGGACACCGGGACAGCCCCAACCCTGGGCATCAGGCACCTCTTGGTGACAAAGCCTTGTGCAGATCCATGGGCAGGAGGTGAAAGCTGAGGCATCTACAACACGACAGCCACGGCCAAGGGCAGGCCCCATGACACAGCCTCAGCTCAGGACTGTAGGATGACCCTGGTGACCACATCCCCAAGGTGCTTCTGCAGCTTGTGTCACCAGGGAAGTGGCTGGATGGAAACTGTGTGAATGGATGTGTATGCACATACCTTGTCTGTGCATAATTCATACAAGTAGCACTCATACATGTGTCTGGGTGTGCATCTGCATGCAGTTACATGAATTTCGTGCTACAGGGAAGTCTTCTGGCACTCTGATGACTGCCTGGTGGTTCTGTGTTTGGCTCATACGGCTTATTGCTGAAAGAGTTCCTGGCTCAGGCCAAGGTTGAAGTTCTTTAGGTATGAGGCACAGAAGGCACCTTCTCAAAACTGCGATATGTAATGCTAGGTGGGAAATTGATTTTCTGGTAAATTTTAGTATAATCACAGGTCTAAAATTTTTTTTCTGTAATAATATTGTTTCTTAAATTTGTTCTGTAAGCTTAAGTGATAACTGTCCTCATTTTTTCTCTTTCTGTGAAATGGAAATACACTGTAATTTTTCATGTGGCTTGCAGACTACACTAAAAATATTTGAAATATGATATTCTATCATTAAAAAAATACTTGTCATACTTATTCTGAGGTGACTTTTTGCAACATTCTTACTTATTTCACTGGTTTCAATATGCTCAATATCACAGATTATTGGGGAAGTTATTCACTCCTAGACTGATATGGATTTCTAAACTGTCCATTGTCCCTCATATTTTGTTCCTCAGTTCTTCTTCAATGCATCCCACTCTCTGTGCATAGAAACTAGGAGATATGCCTCATTAATTATACAGGAATTGCATAATCTTGCTGTATTTTCCTCAGAATTTGGATGCCAGAGTTGTTCATGTGGGAAGTAAAACTTTTTTGGCTTTTTTCCCGGAGTACACCATTTGATGCTTAGTTGCACTACAAGTGAATAAAAAAAAATTAAATTAAAGTGAATACCTTTATACTTCAGTTATGACTGTAAGCAGGAGATGAAGGAAATAGTTACAATCTGTTCTGGTCTGCAAATATTGATCTGACTGAAAGTCAGTTTGTTTAGTAGTAGAGACTTCCATTTATTTATTTTTTTTTTACCTTCTTCAATAGAGCGTTTAAGAATATTTACCATTAAATTTATTTTTTTGTAGACTGTCTTAACTATTTTTAACTGTGTAAATTTTACATTGTTTATACCACTATGTTTTATCTTGCAAAATTAATGGCAGACTCAGTTAACTGAAGTAAAATTCTACCTCTTTTTCAGTTGTTTCGAACCCTTGTATTACATACTTTAGTATTGTGCAGAATTGCTGTACTTCTGTAGGTACATGGAACACATATTAAATATTTCTAGTGAGTTTGAAAACTCTTATCCACAGGAATTTATAATCTAAAATAGTTCTATATCATAACATAGATTTTTAAATCAAATCAGTTAAAAATATTAAAAAGTACAGAATCTCCTCTTTGATTCAAATTAAATTGCCCTAAAGTATTTTGCAACGATATATACATCTTGCAAGAATCACAGTGATGTACCACAGCTCACTCTTTGTTTTCATAATTACCAACTAGTTGCACTTTCAGAATATTCTTGATGCATCACACTGGCTATTTATGCTAGATTGTTATACTACAACTTCATTTCAGATCAAGTCTTCCTGTTAAGTGCTGTATCAAAATATAGGAAATTGCGTTTACTGTGAAAGGTTGACAGAAAGAAAAAAATGCGGTACAGAAAGTACTCATCATGATTTTTTCCTTGTTTTACTAATTGTAATGTTTTAGCTCTCTTTCCAATTTGGAGAAAATAAAATCATTTACTTCTAAAACAGTAATACTGCACATGTTTATCATTCTGGGATGACTGGAACAAAATTCAAGCATCACACTGTTTTTTAATTTTCCAACCACCTGTTTTCCAGCACTATAACATGCACTTTGGAATCTTATGTCCTCAGAGCACAGTAGATAAAGACCAGTAATCATTGTCAAGAGCTAAATATTTATAAACAGCACAAAGCTTTTTGCAATCCAAACAAATCTAGAATAAATTTCCTATAATGCAAAAGTGCTCCCTCCAGATGCTTTCAGATTACAATGAAATAAATACATTAGCTTAAAAAATGCAGGCTTCATGTGCTCTCTTGCTTTTGTAAATAATTGGGTTGTTCATATAAAGCTTGCAAAATGCTTTGTTATGCAACACAAATTTTCATTTGTAATAGAAAATTTAGATCAATTGAGAGCTAGATGCAAAAATGTCTTTCAAAATAGTTTGGTTTTATTTTCCTTTCTAAATGATGTTGGGATCCTTGAAAAAAAGCAATATCTTTGGTTTTACAAGTTTCCTTCACTTATGATGCTTGCAGAGATCATAGTCAGGACAAGATAATCCTCCATTTGGCATCCTAATAGTTTCCATTTTAAGTGACTGACAAAGCTTTACAGTGCAATGAAATACGGTTAAAAAAAGGGATCTAATTGGTTTTTCTTCTGAAATAAAAAAAAAACCAAACTGCAAAAGGTCTTCCCAAAATTCTCATGATATTGTGCAATTGAGAGGGATGAGCTTCTAATATTTTTCTCTGGGGACAATCTTGCAAAAAATAAATCAGCATGTAACCCTTATAAATATTGGCAGTATAAGAGTAATTTTTCACCTCCTGTCCTGAGCATTTTTAGATGACACCCATAAATAAAATTAAAAGAAAGAAAGTAATGAAGAGTGCTTTAATTTTGGTCATCTTCAGGTGTCCACTTGTTACAAGGAGGGTTCATGCTATTATTGCCTAGTGAATGAAGCACACAGGTCAGAATGAAAATAGAAAAAAAAGTCAGTGATTATATCTTGGGTTCATGTAAGTAGTTGGTTTCTTTAATGATCTTTGTGGTGCTATGTAAGGTCTTTTGCCTCTCTCTGTCTCTTCCTCAGATTATACTGAGTTCTTAAATATGTTGTGCTAGGAAATAACACTTTGGAATGGTAAAGGTTTCCCTCTTCAAAAGGAGAAATGTGCTTTTGCTCTCTCTCAGTATATTTCTGAACAATTTAGTTATCTCCAGTTGAGCAAAATTCTCCTGCCTATTCTTCAGTAGGACTTTTAGCCTGAGGTCATAAGGAATTATGTTTTAAAGATTTTGGTTTTAGTTAACTTAAGTTCTACATTCAGCTAAATGCAGTTTTCAATTGCAAATTAATTTTAAAGTTAGATTTTTTCCTGTGCTAAAATATTGTATAGCCGTAATATTAATTTTTATTTTCTTTGTCCTATTTAATAATTAGTTGCTTCCTATGTGTGGGCTTAAAGTCAATACTACAAAATAAAACAGCAATGTAAGCTTGCACTTAAAGAAAACATGTACACTATTGAAAATATTCAGCTGAAAATCAAATTGACTTTATACATTAGAGGTTTATATCAACAAGGAAACAGTTACCCCTTCCCCCCGATTACTGAGTAAATTAATTGTGCAATGGGATTCTATTGACTGTAAAAATGGTTGTAATTATTGGGTAGCTTGAATGAGTGGAAAATATAAGGATCAAAAATTAGAAAAAAAATGCACACCCTTCAATAAATTGCAGTGACTAATTTACTTTGAACATGACTGTATTTCTAGCATGATAGCAGTAAGTGTTCATAATCCATCCTGAATTAGGAGCCCTATAAACTGTGATGTCAGAAGAGAAAGAATGCCCTACCCAGTCTAGGTCTGGTAGTGTAAGGTTAATGAGCAATTTTTTTTCTTTCCCTGGGGACTAGGCAGTGGAGAAGAGAAGCCCAGCTAAGCATGTGCTTAAATAAGTGTGAGAACAGAAATATGTGGTCTAGCAATGTATTAAAAATTAGTCTGCAAGCATGAAATGAAGTCTGAGAAGTTCAGTGAGATGCCAAGAAAATAAATTTCCTTGTTTAGCTGGGGAATGTAGTCTTATTTCAACCTGTTTCTTTTAAAAGCCAGTCAGATTAACGGGTAAAATAATCTTCCTTTTTTTTCAAGTGACAAGGGATTTATCAATCTCTGCCCTCTTGCACCTTAGAACATCCTGGATTATATTGTTTTGAGGCCTACTGCTGTCTACTATTTTTGACCAAGCTCCTTAAATATGCATAGCCACACATTCATTGATCTTCTATACATGGCTTGAAATAGCCAAATTTTGCTCTGTAATGTATGCACTTTCACTTATTTTATTAGTAGTAGAAAAGAAAAGCATTCCAGAACTTTAAGAGTGCTTGAAATAAATCCAAAACAAACTATAACAAAAAATATACTAGTCCCAAAGAATCATGACATGACTGCTCGTAGGTAAAAACAATGTGTCTAAAACTGGTCCTTTGCCAGTGTAAAAACAAGCAATCCCTTCCCACTGCAGTTCTAATATACTGTGCAAGGCTTTCATTGTCTGTAACAACATTTTATCAGTACTACATCAAGAACAAAGAATGTCTTCTTACAGGGGTTTCTCAGTGAGGTTGCCAGTCTTCTGTGCTTTTGTTGTTGAGGTCAGAAATTTACAACCTCCTCCCCCTATCAGTACTGTTGTGTCACAGAGGGTCATATTGGAACAGGTGCTCCTGTAGCTTTTTTAATTTCATACTAGGATATGTATATGTGTGTCACTGTAAAAATGAACTGCCTTATTTCTGATTTTTTTTTCTTTTAAATTAATAATCTTGCATAAAACCCTCTCAATAGTGTATGCAAAAACTCTATTGTATTGGTGAACTGATTTTGCATAAAACCTTCAAAGTGGAGGCAATACAGGGGTGGTCAGGGAATACTAGCTTAAAGTATGATCTGCTAATCTAATTGTACTCTTTATCAGAAAAAATGAGCCAGAAAGTGATCCTGAGACACTCAAAAATAATATTTTTAACAGCTAGCAAATAAGAAGACACTAACACTACAGTATAAGCATTGTATAGTTGTGTTTCAATATGAATGCTGTTTAATCATTTACTATATTGCAAATCAATTGTTAGGTCATGCAAAAAAACCCTGTAAATTTTCATCTGCTTTGATAAATTTTGGTCTACTATCAACAGGTATGCATGGTGTGCATAGTATGCACACCATAGCATGATCTTTAATGTGCAGTTACAGATTGATATATCTGATACTGAAAATATCACAAAACCATGTGTGATAAGGTAGATATTGATAGAATAAATCAGCTAGTATTTATGTAGCCTTGAGTTTATTAAAAAAAAATTGTACAATACAGGTGTCAAAGTACAGGCAAGAGTTTTTACATACACTGGTTTGTCTTGAAGAAAATCCTTGTTGTTTTAAGAATACGTTCAAACCAGGAATGCTGAACAGAAGATAATATACACATTTATACAATTATACACATACATGCACTTAATATAAAATTATCCTGATTTTATGATATAAGAAAAAGCAGTTATTAGTGACTACAGGTATAATCTACTTGGAATTTGTGAGGGACAGACTTATGGTACTATTTTGTGCAAAAGTATTCACACTGAACTTATTTTAGGCCTGGCTTCTGCACGCATTTTCAGTTAATGTTCTGGAGATAATATAAAGGAACAGGGTAAATGTAAAGGAAGTCCATGTTTTGATGACACACTGGTTGACAAGTTCTCATTGTAGACATTTTATTGTACAATTTTGTTGTTTTGGCAGGTTTGTTAACTCAGCTTGATCAATTCATGTTTTCTGCCTTCAATCTTGGTAATGCACTTAAGTCTGTATTGTTCTATACACTTTTTCCACTCCAACTGTTTGAACAAAAGGGTATTTAAACCCTAAATCACATTTATTATATATTTCTGCATCATAATGAGTGCCTTATATCAAAGTGTTAAGACGACATTTGTCATTTAAGATCACTTATTACTGTTTCTTAAAAAACTAAAATCAAATGTTAAACTAGAAATTAAATATTGAAATTGAAACCTGGAGATTAAAAAAATATGCATTTAAAAGTGCAACAAAAG
>JAOTQZ010001283.1:72858901-72875615 GCA_026546895.1 Pogonocichla stellata | reverse complement strand
TTGCTGGGCAAGGAAAGACTTACAGATAAAATTTATCTGGACTTCTCTAAGGCCTTTCACATGGTCCCCTTCAACATCCTTCTCTCTAAACTGGAGAGGGATGTATTTGGTGAGTGGACTGGCAGGTGGATAAGGAGCTGGTGGGATGGTCAATCCAGAGGGTAGTGGCCAACAGCTCAAAATCCCAGTGGACATCCCTGATAAGTAGTGTCCCTCAGGGGTCCCTGCTCTGACTGGTACCCATTTAATGTTTTTAATAAAAGACAAAGGGATCAAGTGCAGCCTCAACAAATTTGCAGATGACCCCAAGCTGAATGGTGCAGGTGACATGTCTGAAGGACAGGATGCCATCCAGAGGGACACGGATAAGCTCAAGAAATGGATCCATGGGAATCTTATGAGGTATAACAAGACCAAGTGCAAGGTCCTCCATGTGGGTTGAGAGAATCCCCAGTACTAAGCTGAGGGATAAACATACCAGAAGCAGTTCTGATGAGAAAGACTTGTTGATACTGGTGTATGAGAGGCTGGACATGATCCAACAATGTGCACTGGCAGCCCAAAAAGCCAGTTATTTCCTGAGCTGCATTCAAAGCAGCATGACCAGTAGGGTGAGGGACGGGATTCTGTCCCGCTGCTCTGGTGAGACACCACCTCAAGATTTTGGGTCTCTAACACAGGAAAGACAATGAACTGTGCACACAATTCCTCCTATGAGGAATGTCTGAGAAAATTGATTTTTTCAGCTTGGAGGTGAGAAAGCTTCAGGAAGATCTCATTGCAGCCTTGCAGCACGAGAAGGGAGCCCACAAGAAGGATGGGGAGAGACCTTTTTCAAGGGCACATAGTGACACAGAAAGGGGTAAAGCTTCAAACTGAAAGGGAAATTTATACTAGATATTTGAAAGAAATTCTTTACTGTGAACATGATGAGATACTGGAACAGGTTGCCCAGAGCAGTGGTGGACGGCCCATCTCTGGCAGCGTTCAAGGCCAGGTTGGATGACACTCTGAGTAAGCTTGTTTAGTGAAACATGTCCCTGCTCATGGAAGAAGCATTGGAAGTAGATGAACTTCAAGGTCACTTCCAACACAAAGTTGTTTTTGTTGTTTTTTTCTTTTTTTCCTATGAAACACTGTGGATTAAAAGAAATGGTAAAGCCAAAGAAACCAAAGAATCCTTAAGACAGTGTGTCATATTTGTGGATTTAACCATATGGAAATAAGAAATTTCCTTCATATCAGTGCTGTAGTATAGTATTCAAGATATTATTAACCATAGTATGGGTCTGTAGTAAGTAAAAGAGATGGAGTTACTGTGAGGCATCCTGGCTAGAAGCACATTAACAAGTTATGAAGACAAATGCATTTACATTTATTTTAAGTGTCTTCAATTATCAGTGAGCTAAGCTGATGAATATCAATGAAATGACATATCATTGAAGTTAGAAAATATTTATACTATTTGTTTTGAAATCTTATTGATATAATGTTGCTGATAGTACTTCATATAGAAAGTGGCTCACAGACCAAATTCAGGCAAGAAACTGAAGGACCTAGAAAACAGTGATTGGTAATCTCTCTGATTGTTGCATTTATATAGTTATAATTTCACCATATGGTTCTGGGTTCTGCAAAGTCTTCTTGATGCCTTAAAGAACTTAGAAATAAAACAACCCACTTTCAAGATAGCATTAGTATAGGAGGTAATATAAAGACTGGTCTTTATCAAAGGTATCCAGGGGTAGATATGGAAAAGGTCCACAAAATGCCCACCTTCCCATGGAGTGAATACAGTGTTATAAGTTTAGCAAATTAGCATAATTGACAAAAATTATTACCAATTAGGTGCACAAGTGGTGATGCAATTTTCCTCGTTCAACACTCTCCAAACTATCCCCCTTCAGATGGAAACTAAACTTTGTTTATGAAAATGTGTCTTTAAGAGCTGGTTTTCAGCCTTGGTTCCCAGGAAAAGCCAAGACAGGATAGGGGCCTTGTACCTCCTGGGGCTTGGAGCTCTGGAATTTGTTTTGTCTTTCTGCCTAGGGAAAAGGTGGGGAAAAGTACTGGAACTAGCTGCCAATACAATAATAGGTTACAAATATATGTGTAAAGAATACAGAGAAAATATAAAAGGAAAAAGACAAAAATAATTTATAATCTTTCTTTTAATTCACATGACTTATATTGACTGTGTGAATTAAATATGCAGATGTTAGTCAAAATGATAGATACCTTTTTTTCACATTTCAAAAAAAAAAAAAAGAGTAGCTTCTTAAGAAAATTGAAAGCAAAAATAATTAAATTTCAACTCTACCTACATTTGCCTTATTTGCCCTTGAGTTTCCTCTAGATGATGGGTTACTTTGGAAAATCATAACATTTTGTAGCTAAGAAAAATTTAAAAGAGTTTGTTGTATGTTCATCCTAATTCAAGCTTACTATTGTCAAGAAATGTTATCTTCACTCTAAGAGTAAATATCTTTAAACTGCATAGAATCATAATTTTGCAAATCCTATTCCATTTTGTAAGTAAAATAGAAGTAAAATTATCACAAGGAAATTAAGGATGACTTTACTTCCATTCTTTAATTCATACACTTATTTATAGCCTGATAAAATTACTGTGGCTTTCGTCAGACAACTTGAAACCAAGAGCTCCGTTTGATTCATATTGTGTGGCTTGTCAGCTATAGCACCATTTCCCAGAAATGGTTGTACAGTTACTTGAATGCATGAGACTCTGAAAATTTGGTATGGCTATAGAAAAAGGCTTTACTGAAGTTTCTGTTGAGCTTGACCAGGCAACTTTTTCCAAGGTGTGTGCAGAATGTAGCTCCTTCTCTCCACTACTTAATATTACTCCGTGTATACCATTCCATAAACTTGTATTTGAAATCAGCTTTAGTAAAATTTAGTTAAATGTATGCCTGTTTGATTTTAAAATTCAGTATCTTCTTCTGTGGTTCCTCTTAAAATATGAAAACAAAGTTACCTTTCAAGAAACTGCTGGGATTAATGATATAGATTTTTTACAGATATACTAGGTCTAACACTAGGAGAAGCAGCTATCTAGTCACATGCAGGAGGCTATAAAAACCCTTTTCATTCAGTTGCTTCCAACATTTTAATAATTTTTTGTTCTTATCTTGATACTCTGTAGGTTGCAGGGTCAAATATATTACACTGCCTTTTATTCTTAGAACAGTATTTGATATTTATAGCATGTTTTGATCACTCTGATTTTGGCATTAAATGTTGCGTATTAGTAAAATGACAATAAAGAAGAGCAATATATCAGAGAACAGATCTTGGTGTTCTCTTTTGCTGAAGATGTAGACAACCATTCTCTTTAGTTAAATTATGCCTTTGTCATTCTGTGAGGTGGAACACTCATTCAAATTATACTTAGAGTGCAGGAACTCTTTAATTGTCGGTATTACAGGAGATACATATTTAAAAGAAGATTATAATAACAAAAATCCATACAAATGTTTAATAAGATATTCAAAATAGACTTCTCAGTCATTAGGAGCAGTTTAAAACAGGAGGTGAGATGCTTTTCACGTTTCTAAAAATTAGCAGGTTTCTTGTGGCTCCAAGGTGTTAAAATCTTTTCATATGACTGTCAGATATAAAGAAAATATTTTAAGAGCTGAGTTGATAATTGGATGCATTTCTTATTGAACTCTCAGGCTATTAAAATATTAAAATATTTGGGGAAAATATTCTATAAGCTTTATATAGTAAGTCAAGTGAATCTCGTCTCTTTATTTATTTCACAAGTCTTTTGTCTTTTGTACTTCTTGGACGTTAAGTCAAATTGTTATAAATATGATAGTTTGAGTCTCGTCACTAAAGAGGGCTGTCCAGAAGCAATGCCTTCTGAACATGCTGAAGGACTCCAGGGGAGCTATTTGTTCAGTGCCATGTCTTTCCTCCTATTTTGGGATTCCGTGTTGTCTCATCCATGAAAACGAAAAAAAAGAGCCAATATGTTTCATATAACTCACAGGAATATAGAAATCAAAAATACAGTTTTAACCAAGATTTCCTAAGGTCCTAAGAAAGATTTTGCTTTCTAAATTGAGTTTGAAGCTTTGTCAGGATGTAGATATTTAAATTGCCTGAAAAAATAGTTGCTTTTAACTCTTCAGTTCACCTTTTCTTCTCCTCACCACTTAATGAAGTCTTTTGACGATAATATGAAAAATTTTAAGTCAGACTTAAAAAAATATTGACAAGAAGAAAATTAATATGAGAAGAGAAAGATGTACTGAAAATCCAGTATCTCATCTACCTGTTAAAACAATTTTTTTTTTTGTTAAATCAAACAAAATAATTATGACATACGAGTCTTGGTAGTTCTTTTCACAAAACAGAATTTGCTAGGAGTCCAAAGTAGACCTACTTGTGTGATTTCTTTTGAAGTGGAAACATTTTGCACACTTGATAACTTCTATTTTCTATTAATATTCCTCTCACTGTATCCTATTCCTATTTTTAACTCAAAATTTTTGTCAGTACATTTTCTTTGTAAAGTTCCGTACTTTCGGTTCATTGTGTTATTGAATCTCTGGCTGTGCTATGGAGGAAAGGGTCTGGTTTAGGAAGCAAGATTATTTATGGGTCAGCATTTGGAGGTTTTAGAGAGTCAATTTTTTTTAATTTTCCACAGTTACTTTATTTCAATATTATTTAAAGAAAAGCCTGAATAAGTATGAAAAAGTGAAATGAAAACACAGATCGGATGTCAAAGGGTATATCACTTTAATGGTAGATTGAGCTCAACTGATTTATCTCATCTCTCTTAGCTGATGACAGGAAATCTTTATTATCCTAAATTTACTATCCAGGGCTTGTAGCTTTTCTACATTTTTAAAATTCTCTTTTTCAGATCCTTCCTTATTTCAGCTTTCTGATGATATATAGTTGAAACTTGGATAACAGCCTTTGTGCATTAGTTTTCTAATTTTCTAGTATATATGCTGTTAAATTTTTCTTGGTATAAGGTTTCTGTGATATACTAACTTTATTATTTTACTTTCAAAAGCTTAAAAAAAGCTATAGGATAAAAAGTATTAATACATTTTCTCAGTGTTAGCCCTAGGCGATAGTAAAAGTATAAATGGCCACACATAATGCAATATTATGCTACTACCATCTTTCCTGTGAGTGTAAGTTAGGATGAGCAATGACAGGATTGTTCAGCTTGAGGGTAATAGGGTGATGAAGTCACGTGTAGTGAAAATACAAATCAAATGGTCAATCCCTAATGCAATTAACTTTATCCTTCTAGACGGGGATTACAGCAGAATTGGAGATTGTCAGGATGCTAAAGGGGCCCCAAGATTTGAGCTCTGTTTGACAATACATGGTCATATTACTTTTGGGTTTTCTTTCTAATCTCTGTCCTTGGTGCAAGGAAAATTTCTCCTGCCAAATTTATCTTCTTTGTGGTCGATCTTCATTGCTTAGAATTGGTATCTGCCTTTTGCAAGCCACCAAAAGAACCAGAGACATTTTGCGTATAACTAGCTAGTAACTTGAGTTGTTCTTTGTTAAATTAATACAAAAGTCTTATTAACTTTCATAGAAGTCAGTATAGCTGAATTATTTTTAAACTAAAATACTTATTTTCTGTGCAATGCTTCATTGCTGTGATAAGGGAACATTTAACTCTTAGAGGCAGAGTGTTGTAGGATGCCCATATACCCTTGAACTCTAAAAAACCCCCATGCTTTTTTTTTCCTTTTGCATAGCTAGTTACATGGTATATGAGAAATATTAATAAATATGTTATTTAATATGTGTGCCTTTAAACAAAACCTAGGCATGAGGCATCACGTGTTATGTCTGTTTGTTCTGAGAAATAATTTGCACACTAAAGATATTTTCCATATGAAAATTGCTGACTTTGTAAGTGATGAAAACTTTCAAGGTGGAAAAACAAAAATGCCTCATTTTTTACCTCAAGCAAAGTGCCTGTAAACAGATGATTTATGGCTTGTTATGTGACCTGTCTCACTAATAATGAAATATTCAAATACCATAACCTTTCCCATCTGTTCAGTGAGCAACTGTAACTTGGTGTTGGCATCTGATCTTTGCAACAATTAAACTCACTCTTTACATAAGTTACACAGGTGATGATGGTATGCTAAAGGCCAATAATATTTTCAAGTGATTCAGTTAAAGTAACACACACAGATGTAGTTGGAGCCTGTTCACAGCACAATGGAAAGTTTGCAGTCCTTTCTGATCTTGACAATCTAAGAAAGGAAGATAAATTGGGATCTTAGTTTCCAAATATTTAAATCAACCTTAATCAGATGATGGAAATCTCATTCAGCACTTAGTATTGATTGCCTTTCAAAACCGGCTATAACAAGATAAGAAATGCAGGTTTGCAAATTTATAGATATTTGGTTAGAATATGTGAGCTTACTGTTTATTATTTATTTATTCCGATATTTCTATAAATTTTCATCATTTTTCATAGGTTTATATTGCATATTAATTCTTGAAATTTTCCAAAGTGGAATGGAACTAGAGCTTGCTCAGTGGATAACAGAGAAATTAGTTTTGTAAGCACTGTTGAAATTGTGGCTTGTACTCAGAAATCTCACGAATTTCCAATATCTACTTTTCCCAATCCCCAAAATGAATTTTTGGGGTAAGTTTGGTACACTGTACATAACTTCATCTGTGTACTAATCTTAGGCTATGAAATATCTCAACAAGACAGCTTTGTTTTCACCATTCCTTTAAAATACACATTACAATATAAAATATAGAGTGGAGTAACTATTTGATTGTTCATGTTGGAATCCTTTCTCGTTTAAAAGCTAAATAGATATAAACAAAAGATTTATTAGAGAGAAACTGTTATAAGCTTGTTTCTTTAGGTGGTTTATGTGTTCAAGTGCAAGAACTTGGTTTTTTTTGTGGAATGGAGGAAAGAGGCTGCCTTGTTGATGGCACTTGACTGACCTTTCAATACTGAGATTTTGTTTCCCTGTTAGTGCTCTGGCTTTCCATTTATAGCAGAAAATTCTCTCTGGAGACCTAACCTCCCTGCTGATGTCTTTGACACCTTGACTCTCCTTTTTTGGCATAACTTTGGGGAAGAAAATATGGTTTCTCCCGTGAGTGCTAGTGTTCACCATTTAACACAAGTTGCTTTTATTTTTTTGTTTAGGTCTTGTTTGCTTATTTTTTTCTTCAGAGATGTTTTTGTTCATTTTATTTCTGATATTTTTTCAGAGCTAATTTTGTTTATAATTTATTTGCTTCCTTTCTTTTGTCTTTATGTGGCCTTTATCTAAAGGCCTTTATCCTTTATCTAAAATTTTGTCTTTATTCAAATTTACTCATAGTTGTAATATGTGACAATATCATATAACAAAAAAAATTAGTGCATTTTAGTTGATTTTCTGTCATTTGAGGGAGCTGCTGTGATGTCTTTTGTCACCAACTTCATAGTTGTCAAACTGTTCTTAGATAACTGGTCTGTTCTTAGCATACTTTGATTTTTCCTATGCTTGGTTCTTTCACATATGTTGATATCCTAAAGAATTGATCTAAATATTTCTTTGAGAACTTAGAAGTTTCAGTGCCATTATGAAGAGAATTTCAAATTAGTTTAGAAATCTTTGGGAGTGGTATACACAGATGTTGTTTTGGCTGTGCGAACTGCGCCACGTGGATATTTTCATTGCCTGACCCGATGCTGTCAAGCTCCAGTCTTGTTAATGACATCTTCTATGCAGGAAATACTAGGAATTTTTTTCACCTGAATCAGAAGAGAGATTGATAAATATTTTAGTTATTTTATAGAAATTTATTTATCAGCATTGCTATGAAATTATGATTGTCAATTGACTCTCATTTTTATGTTACCTTTCTGTTTTACAAGTCTTCATTTCCTGTGAATTGTAGCTATGGTGAGAAAGCTTGGAGTTTACTCTTTCATTTTGACTTCTTTTTGAAATTATCATTCGTTTTGACTAATTCTAGAGACTTGAAGATAATCTCAGTTTGGAGATCAAACCAAGTATTTACGTAATTACAAAATATTCTTTTCCCCCCAAGTATCTTTGTAATTCTGAATCAGACTCTGTCTCTTGGGAGAGAAAGAGATGATAGTAAAACAAAACTTCCTTTTTCATATGTCTCTGAAATATGTAAATGACATTGAGCTTTAAAAACTAGTGTTTTGATCCTGTAGTTACATACAACACATCAGAAAAGAAAGAAAAGGAGAGAAAGTTGAGATACTGTAAAAAATACAACTACAGACAGATGCAGAAGTGCTGATTTTTTCTGGAATACAGTTAATTTTCTTCTCAGTAGCTACTATAGGGCTATATTATAGACTTGTGCTGAAAAGAGGGATGTTTCTGTTACTGCTGAGAAGTGCTTATATCGAGTCAAAGCCTTTTCTCCTTCTCAGCCCATCCCAACAGAGAGGAGACTGGGGAAGTTGGTAGGGGATTCTACCAGGATAGCTGACCCAAAGTGACCAAAGGAATATTCTAGACCACATGGCATCATGCCCAGCATATAGAGCTGGGGGGAAAAAGAAGGAAAGAGGGGGGATGTTTGAAGTGATGATGTTTGTCTTCTCAAGTCAACATCACACACGATGGAGCCCTGCTTTCCTTGGAGATGGTCAAACACCTGCCATGGGAAGTGGTGAATGAATTCTTGCTTTGCTTTGCTTAGTTTGCTTATTTTGCTTATTAAACTATCTTTCTCCCCACCCACAAGTTTTCTCACTTTTAATCTTATTTTTCTCTGCTCCATCCCACCAAGGAAGGGTCAGTCAGTGGCTCTGTAGTTCTTAGTTTGGGGTTAAACCATGACAGGAATGTAAGCAAACAATTTAGTTAGTTTTAAACATAAAAATAATATCTTATAATTGTTTTTTTATTGCTATGAATTCTTTAAATTATGGAAGAAACTGGATGAGTAAGTGACAACATAATTATGAAGAGTGAGATAAAATTCTGGATGCATAACAAATTTAGCCAAAGATATGCTAATACATCTGTTATTTTGTATGTGAGTTTTTGGAGGCTTTGAGGAATATTTGCAGATGAAATGTTGGCAGTAGATATTAAACATAGCAAAAATAACTAAGATTTGTGTACAGTGTCTAATAAGACCTGAAATCTGTTTCTCTATGCAATTGCTTCATAAATTATACTTAGGCATATTTAAATGACTTTACACACCTCTTGCCAGGGTAGTCATGAGTCACTTGGAGTGTCAAAATTCTGCAATGAAGTGTTTGCAGAAATAAAATAATCATTCCTGAAGAAGTTTTCAAACTTGCTGTTCATATTCTTTTTGGTACAAGTGTTTTTATCTCGAAACAGAAGAGTTCATTTTTAAAACTTATTCTTGCTTTCCTCCCCTGCAGTCATGAAATCACTTTTATTTCTATCTTTTCTTTTACACTAAACATTTAGATATGAACAAAGACACAATTCAACTAACTATGAGCTATGAAGTGTTCTTAACCTGTAATTCTGTACTGTAATATTTTGAACCCTGCTGAGGGAAAGATATTTTGGTTTCTGTAATTAAATGTACATTCATTATGAAGAATTCCTGGCATGAGAACAATAGAGATAATTTGAAACTCATTTTTAAACAGATTCTTGGAAATAAGTAAAACAAAAGCAGAAAACTAAAGCATGTCCCTGCAATATAATATTCAAGCTAGCAACTGAAATAAATTAAAACCAGTAGTGTTTTTAATACTGTGGGGGGAACTAATACCTTTGATTCTTATGCAAACATCTCATCCTCAAATGAATTTCCGTAATCTTAGAAAGACCTATCAGAGAAAAAAAAAATACCCAAGGGTATGTATGTGAAGCTTTTTAAGAATCTGAATATGCTAATTGAATGCGTCTGCAGTTCTATTAAGCCAAACAATTCTGCGTTAATTACACATAATTCTGTGTAGGCTAATTTTTTATATTAAATAAAATTAACATGTTTACATTAAAATAGGAAATTTATATGCTCTAGCTAGCATTCCATAATTGTGTTATGAGGTATATGACTGCAAGCATATTATATATTTAAAATAAGCCTATACAAAAAGTCCCAAATAAAAAGTTCTACTGTTGATATTGGTGGAAGTAAATGTAGGGCCTAAGATAAGTGATCAATTATAGCAAAAATTTCATACCTTGGATCTTTAAATACTATTCCAAAACAGAGATTATTTTCTGTTGACATGACACCTACATAAATTTTATTCTTCTGCAATCTTTCTTTCTCTCTGCGACTTCTGTTAACTCTTGTTTCCTAAGATAATTTCGCCAGTCATTTTAACCACACACCAGCATACATTCAAGTATGTGCTTTGTTTCTGAACTTGTAGATTTTGTCATCAGTGTGTTTTTCATTATACGGATAGAGAAGCATTAAAAAAAGTAGTGTCATGACTGAATGAAGGCAGACTGATTTTAAGGAAGCAAAAGAGGAGATCAAGAAAAGAGCTCATATGTCAAGATCATATGTAGATTTGTCTCTCAGGTTAGGCTGAATTATTATTCTGTTCAACATGTAATAGCTCTCAAGCAAAATATTAGCTATTTTAAGTTTTAGGGAAGTCAACTTATAACAAAGATATCTTATTTTACAAATTATGTCCTTTAAGAGTTGGGCTTTGATGTGTATTTTCTCTGTATTCTTTCAGGTGGAAACCAGGTTTATTCCATGAATGCAAAAATAGATGTCTACTGCATTATTACTCCACAAAGACTTTATGGCTAAGGGGTTAATTTAAAGCCCCCAAACTCTATGCTTCCTTATCTATGTCCCCCAAGTACTGCCAATGCTTTGTTTGGTTCAGTTATGTATTTCCTGCTTCATACTGCCCCATTATGTAGGGTTTTTTCCTCCCATCAATTTGTATTGATTGATTGATTTTTTTTTTTTTGTGACAATCTATTCACTTAGCATACCAGATAGAAAAGCCTGTTTTTCAATATGTTTTAATGTTTTGGCTTCAGTAGCTGTGTTCTTACCTGAATACATTGCCTTTACACATCTGTACACTCCCAATCTCACAGCTAAGACATATGGAGTCCATTGACTCTTCAGGTATCACAAGATTTTGCAAAGAGACTGCAGCAACTCTTTTTTTTTTCTCCAAAAGTTGCTGAAAGCTTTTAGTTTCCAATTTTGTGATTTTCTGTTAAGACTTCCTTCTAACTTAGGTAAAATTTCAACAATAATTATTATCATTTATGCATGCTATGTGAGGTCACAGATAACTGCAAGAGTAGAAGACCATCTGTTAATGTGAGCAAAGATAGAGTTATATAGTACGAAGAATGTATGTACACAAATTCATCATACTGGTATCTAATTCTGTAAAACATAAAACTTTAATCAGAATACATCTGGAACATCCTATCTGTTGGATTTGTTGGGTTTTTTTTAAATATTGATTTGAAAAGTTAATGAACTTCAATGAAATTGAAGTATGCAGCAGACTATACAATGATATGAATAGTTATGAAATTGAAGAAATTTTGGACACAATGCACAGAAACTTTGGGGAAATGTTTTGTTTATTCTAAAAAGAAAATATATAAGTTCTAATGCAGTATATTGAACATAATTTTATTTAGTAAAGTGCTTTGGCTTATAGGTTTTAACAAAGATAATCAAACACCTTGTTTCTGTAAGTGGTGCAAGAGAAGCTTAGTGTAGACATCTGATGTCTAGGGGAAATAGTGTTGGTATGTTGTCAAAATGTTAAGAATCACCCAACCAAGCTACAGAAATAGTAGTGCATAACCATCCATCTCAGGAGTATTATCTGAGGTAAAAGGATCTATAAAAATAAAAATTGTAAATTTTATTTACAATTGTCCTTTTCTATATAAATAGATGGATTTATCTTTCACCCAATATAATCCAGATATTATTTTTCCATTAAATTCTTTGAGAGTTGTAAAGGAGACAAAGTATTTGAGATTAGTGGATAATTAGATAATTCGAAGCAAGACTACAATGCAGTCTCTGGGGAATTAGTGGTTTAGTGGTTCAGCATAAGGTATATGTGAGTTTGGGTATGTTAGTCTACCTGATACTTTATTTCCTATCTCCATATGGGGAATCATAAATTTGAGCCCCTCTAGAGATCATGGTAATTAGCTGTAGGACTATACATATATATTCCTAATAGATTATCTCCTCTATATTATCTCCTCATCAAAAGCATAAATGTATTTTTTTTGAATGTACACTTTTTGCAAACTCTTCAGTACCATTATCAGATCACACAAAAGCTCGGTGTTTGGAGTTGAAAGGAACCTGTGGAGATACTCCGGTCCAAACCCTGTAGTAAAGCAGGTCCACCTTGAACAAATTGTACATGATTGTATCCAGGTGGGTTTTGAGTATCTCCAGAGAAGGAGATTCCACAGCCTTTCTGGGCATTCTGTTCCAGCGCTGTGTCATCCTTAAAATAAAGGCAACTTTCCCTCATATTCAGCTGGAACTTTCAGTGTTTCAGTTTCTTCCTGTTCCTCTTACTTATTCTGTTGCCAGGCACCACTAAGAAAAATCTGATCCCATCCTTTTGGCACTCTTAAATATTTTTATGCACATATTTATGTACTCTTGTTTAGTTAAGGTATGCTCACAGTTACGAAAATTATTGTCCAGAGCAATTGTAAGAAAATTAGCTGTCCGTGGCATGAATCTCTGCCTGGATTATTTTTGTGGTAAAGAGGATTTCTTCAAGAGAATCTCAGATTAAATTAAAGAGCATTAAAAGAAATTTTCATCCTAGTCAGAATATGACAGGTCCAAGACAGAAGAACAGATACACTGATGCCAAGGCAGACAAAAATGTGTTGGTATTTATAACGTATTCTCATTAAATCAGGAGGCATCAGGGCTTAATAGACTTGGAGTGCAATTGAGTCCAACCAGCTGTCTGGAAAACCTCTGTATTGTGCACCTGTTCAAATATGATTTTCAGCCTTTGTACCCCATCCACGTTTTTTTCTCTTTATGTATCTCTACATGAAAATTTGACAAAGTGTAATCAGGAAAACATGTAAAAAGTATACAGAAAGAAAGGAAAGGGATGATTAATTTTATTGAACTGGTAAGACAGAGAATCATGTAAACTGGAATAGGTAAATTACAGGCTGTACTGTGGCAAACATGCACAGACACAGGAAAGACCTGTGTGAGTCACTTACATTTTCTTTCTCATTAATTACTATGATTCTGCTCACCATATTAGTTATTAAACTGTCTGAATGAAGTAAGAGAGACTGTGACTAGAACAGTGTACCAGTGAGAAAAAGTAATACAAAATTTTGGACAACTTGCACTCTTTTTATGCATTCCTTCCCAAAAGAGATATACAAATGAAAAATTTTATTAGCACTTCAAAAATCTTTGAAGCTTTGGTTCCGTTATGTGTAATATTTCTAATACTATTTCTAGATTGCAATAATTGGACTATAATTGATATATTTGCTAAGTCAAAAAATATTTCAGAGAGTAATTTACATACTCTTTGCCATTTGTTTTTTGATGATTTATCTGTTGCTTTTCATTCTAACTATAGCTGCTGGAAGATCACATCATATTTCAAACCAAGGAAACTGCAAATTGCAGAGAATTATGTTTGTTCTCTAGTGTTTACAATCAAAATAATTAAAAATGCTTACCCCAGATTTTGTTTAGTGTAATTTCATTTTTTTTCTCTTTGCTATAAATTTTTCTCAGTTTCAATTGTCTGCTCTGTCTTTCATAACAAACAGGCTTTCCAAAAATCAAAATTCTATCCTCCTCCCAAGCCCCAATTGTTTTTAATTGCAAAAGAACAGCAACTGTATGATGCCAAGTTCTGGTGTTTTCTGAGAAATAATATTTTATTCTCAGCAGATTAGAATCTTTCCAACTAAAATTCTTCTGGGCAAATTCTTTAATAATGTTCTAAAACCTGGTTCAGTTGACAAAACAGGACACACTGTGTTAACAGGAATGAGAAAAAAAATTCTACACAGCAGAACCTGGGAGAAAAAAAAAAAAATTCAGTGTACAAGAAAGGAGAAGCTACCTAAAAACATTTGGAAGTTCTAGTGAAATCAGTGGGGTCCTGATGATCTGTAGTGTGTTTAGAGCCATATTGTACAGGTGTCTGCCACTGGTGTCCTGGATACATGAAAAATAAGCACCAGGCCACAATTTGATGCTGGTAGATACACGACACCCATCATCACTCAGCAGTAGCAGAAGCTCTGAATATTTTTAGAATTAGCAGGCTCATTTTGCCAGTTTAAACTAGAAGAGCAGAATCCTTAAGCAAAGTTTACCTGACACAAGTGGGAAATGCCAAGAAAACCTCGAGACCACATAATAAGAATAAACAGGGAGGAAAAGACATTTTGCAGTGCAGAACTTGTATGGAAAATACAACCAAAGTCCTAGGAAATCCTGTTTAATCACACATGGAAAGAGAATTATTGGAGCCCAGATTTCTCAGAAAGGTTGCATGTGAAAGAAAGCATATACTTTTAAGAACACAGGGCACTGAAAAGCCATGCAACATTTTTTGTTTGTTTATTTGGAGACTGAACTAGGACCTAATGGACTTAAAACATAGAGGAAACAAACACGTAATATTTTATTTTCCATAGACCACATATTTTATGGTTTGTGGATATGTACTTATATATAGGAAACTTTTCATAACTTTATAAAGAAAGGCTTGAAAAAAGAACTCCTTTAAAATTCAGTAAGAACTGGAGACTAAGGACTGAAGTCTCTGTTAGTTGCCTCACCTGCTGTGACACTGAGAACTCTTTATTCTGAAATACTTCTCAAGCTGGCAGGGGAGTTACTGCTCGAAAGGACTTCACTCAGCAAGAGGCACATTGAGGTTGGTGGCAAAATACCCAGGTGTGATGTGCAGCAATACTAGTTTAGTCAGTGAGTTCATCTGAGACACTGATGTTGTTCCTGAAAAATAGTAGAGTTGGTACTCCATGAACTAATGTCCAGCAATAATATGGTGACTTGACTAGAGTTTGCCTCTGCAAAATTTAAATACTTATAGAACAGGGATCAGAACTAGTTTCTCAGATGCAATCACTGGCAAGAAACGAAACTTTCAGGGGCGAAAAATAATTCTCCATTCTAGAATAGACTGAATGAAATTTATTGTGGATTTCTATTATTAAGAATAATTCTTTCATCTCCTAATGCTTAAATACAAATTCTTATATGGCAAAAAATGAGTCTGTATTTATAATCAACTGGAAAGGAAAATGGTACAATCCTTAGCTGGAGATCTTTACAGAGTAGAATTCAAAATTAACTTTAAAATTCCAGATTTATATTTTTACCTAGAAAGACTCATTCCATCAAATTTGAACTTTTCATTGTTTCTTTAGGAAAAATCAAATGTTTCAAGCTTTCTCAAGGCATAAAATCCATTTCCTTCTTCTAAATTATATCTATAGTTCAATGTGGGAATACAAATTAATTTACTACTAGCAAAACAAAAAATGAACTGGAATAGATTGCCCGGACATTGCAGTGTCCTGTAAATGTAGACATCTGAGAACAAGTGAGACACATCTGCCACAAATGTTGTTGATATAACTGATGCTTGCCTATCAGTATGATGATAGAACAGTCTCTAAGCCTCATAGAGATATTTTCTTCTGCCTCATTTTCTATGATTGTGGCTTACATAAACTATTAAAAAAAATCAAGTATGTGTGATATTTCATTTTGATTCTGAGTGAAACAAATGCTTAAACCATGTAACTCCTTATGAAGTTAAAATTCTGTTGGCAATACATTGTTGGACTGGTCAGAAGTTTCTGAGATGTTAGTTTTGATAACTTCTTCAGACTTCTGGGACCTCCTATGTATGTCAGCACAGTAGGAGACTACTCTAGTTCTGCTCTTTTAAAAGCCAGATTAAAAACCACGTGGTCCTGGGTTCAGGAGCAGAATTTTACCATCTGTTTCACTTTCATGATCAAGTCGAATGATTGCTGGGAATAGTCTGTGTATACAAAAGGAAAAAAAAAAGGAAAATATGCCTCTTTTAATTAACAGTAATAATGAACACAGCTACAGAATGGTACAATGGTAGTGCAATATATACACATTACAACTCGTGATTTGGGTAAATCACTACAGGGAGAATTCATTTGCATTATTATATTGTGTTAATTTTACTTTTTTATCTGTTTCCATAAATAGTCTTTCTGCAGTTCTGTATATTCTATGCAACAGCAAAATACATAATTTAGAGAGTTTTCTGTATATATTTACAAAGAAGTGAAATTCAGTTTACAAAGAAATTCTGCCTCCTGAACAGATATTTTGTCTTTTTTCTTTTTTTTATAAACATGCTTTTGGAATCAAATATTAGTGATGGTAAATTAAGGTCTTAAAATCCTAAACTTTTAGCATGAATGACAATCCAGAGAATAATGCATACCCTGTTTCCTCCACAAAATAGAAAATAAACCCTCAGAACACACAGATGCTGCCACCCTTGTGCTTGCAATATGAGTTTCACACTGAGGAGTTAATAGTATATTTCAACATGATTCTCAGAGATATCACAGCTGTGTGAATCATTAATTCATGCTTTAGGTACTGCTACACCAGATAGCATAAACTAAAAAAGTAT
>JAOTQZ010001283.1:72765268-72850812 GCA_026546895.1 Pogonocichla stellata | reverse complement strand
TGCTCTTTTTAATTCTCTCTCTTTTTTTTTTTTTTTTTTTTTTTTTTTAATGAGACATCCAATAAATCCGGGGTAAGGTGCTCTCAATAAACCAAAGACAAGGATTTCGCATCCTTTAGATAGCTGGTAATTTTGATAATATTTCTCACTGTTGGTGATAATTTTACTTAGGTTAGCTTTTTATTGGTCAGATCACTCTTCTGCTTTGCACTATTTTGGTGATTTTGGCTCCTTATCCTGTAGATGTCATTAAAACTCAACACCACCAGGTCTTTATTGATAAGAAAATTCTCATTATAGCAAAGAATGTGTAGTGTCTTTTAGATGATTTAAAAGTTTCAGAATTACACAAGTAATTTATTTCAAGCTCTTTATTTTTATTATTATTTTTAAAAGGGTTTCCCTTATTTTATTTTATATAGTAACCCTTTCAAAAAAAATTGTTAGCAGCAGTCTTACTGAATCATCATTCATTTGGAGTCACTAATTTTGTATCCATGTTAATTTCTGTCTCTCTCTATGTTTGTGAAAGCTCTTAAAATTGTGCTTGACTCTTTGGATATCTCCTCTTCACTGAATGTCCTTATCCCAGTATTTTGGAATAATCCATATCTACTGTTTATTTAAGGTTGTTTTTGTCTTTGACTCTTAGAAGCTCTTAACATCTCTTTTTTTCAGCAACTTTCCTTATAAAATTCACATTAATTTTTTTGTTTTTGTTTTGTTTTGTTTTGTTTTTGTTGGTTTTTTGTTTGTTTTTGTTTCGGTTATTTTATTATTTTTTTTTTTTAACAGAGAACTTGATATCTTTGGCCAAATTCTGTGACCCAATTTCTGATTGCCCCAAAATACAGCCAGATTTCCAGAGAAATGATGGTAAGAATGGCATCATTCTTACTCTGAACTTGAGGACCCAGGAAAGGACAATCCTCTGCCTCAGTATTCTCTCTGAAGAGCCAGACTCTGTTGTTCACTTGTATTCTAATTCCATCTAGTCTGTATTATTTTTAATGTTAGATTGCAAGTGGAGCCCAGATTAATGAGAACAGGCTTCAGACTTTGCCCTTTATGAGGTGTTAAATGACAGCAGTGCTGGGTTTTACACAGATGTAGCCACGGGCATCTTTGCCAGGCTTGACATCTTTGGTATCTCATGACCTTCAAACCCAACTGGCTTCACTGGGAACTGCATTTGTGTGGTGTTTAGATGATGTTATCACAAGCACAGTGAGTTCTTCCCAGTTCTGTGCTCTATGTCATACTTCTAGAATTTACAGATTATGCAACCTTTGTCCAAACTTTCCTATGTAGTGGTCTATAAAATGTTGCATCTCTTGATTTTTCTCATGGTTAAAAAGCTGTCAAAAAACTCCAAAACCAGGCCATTAAAAAGAAACTGTGTTAGTCAGTTGATGATATTGTGTCTTAAATTTAGACACAATAATGCAAGAGCCTTAGCTTTCAGTGAATTGACTCAGACCCTCTCATTTACTTTGGGATCTGGTCTATGAAATTGACATGCAAGAATAAAAATCTTATATACCCTTTTCTTGGTCTCCTAAGTAATGAATCAATATAACCTGTGGATATTTTACATCTGACTTTTCTATCATGTGATTTATTTCTTATGAAGAGAAGAGAGACCATTCACATCATTTTAGCACAGCATATTTTATGTTTATGATTTTCTTGCAAATAAAATAAATTTACACTATAGCTAAAAGATATTTCAGCTTTACTCCCTAGTCAGAAGGTAGACTTGTATATTTTGTTATTGATGTATCTTGAAAGATGCATGTTAAGCCTTTTTTTAAAAGTACATTTAGAATTAAACAGGCCACATTCAAAGTAATTTATCTAAATAGATTTTGGAAAGAGAAAGGAGTCTGTTCATTTTAATATACCTTCAGAAATATTTTACTTCTTGATGATGACAGCAGCTCTTACTGACAACTATTAATACATTATAAACACCCCATCAGAGTTATATAAAAACATGTCAGTTTTAAAGAGAACATCTTTGACAGCAAATTTTCTGATTGTGAAACAGCTGTGCCTCCAGTACAATGCATTAAGTAGTTTATTCCTTTTAGATAGTTAAATTGTGCATGAAATGTTGCTGGCGCAAGGGCTCCAAATCTGGCCTGATTAGCGAACATCTGTTACATTGGAAAAATTCATGTCTACCCTAATTAGCTGTCAGGCTGATGTACATCAGCCCTGATGGTGAGGGATCCTGTGCTGTTTAAGTCAAACAGGTTTCTCTCCTATCCCATCACCTGCCCTTTCAAATCTTTTCCTCTGGTGTGTTGCTGTAATTAGAGATTGTTGGAAATACAATAGAGCAGGTTATGGTCAGTTATAGTCCCATCTGTGCAATTTTTTTATTCCCACAAAACTTACAAACTGATATAAAGCAGTCCTAGTAGTCAGGCTGAGGTCTAAATATTTTTCTAATCCTAATCCACTCACTAAATATGGAGAATTTTCATTCTGCTAAAGCCAACACTTTGGGGTGACTGAAATAAAATTAAGAATGGGCTGACAAATTTGTCTTTTTGAAAAATTATCATTTCCTAAATAAATTTTGGGTTGAGTATGAAATGTGGCAAAGGATTGAAGAAATCCCATAAAAACAATGTTCCCTGCTATTGATATTTCGGCATCTGTTTGCTGGAACAAGTATGGACACAATACACGTCATATAGTGTGCACATATATGCATGCTTATATTTAAAATTCCATACTAGATGGATATCCCTCAGCTTGAGGTTCCAAAAATTTTTACTAAATTTGTAAGGGTTTTAAAATTTGTTTTGGATAAATTTTTGTGACTCTGTTAAAGAAGGTCCACAGGCTTAACATTGATTAAGAACCTAGACCTATTCAATGAAAATAAATTGTGTTTTCATTGCTAACTTTTCCCTGAGTCCCAACAGCAAGGATTAAAGCCAAACTGCAAAACTCATATTTGTTAAATTAATTTCTTTGGCTTCTTCAGTTCACAATTTCCAAAACCTAGTTCAATCCTCGATCGAAGATCATGGTTTTCTTCATCTCCATATGTTTTCAAGCATGAAAAAACAAAGTATTAAAATGTGTAATAGATTGATTAGTGGCAGAGTAATTAATTCTCATTCATTTAATTTCAGATTAGGATGAACTCCTTTAATTTCAATTGTGAATTTTTAGATTGTTACCTGACTAGCAACTGGTTCATAAGGACTATTTTAAAATATTGTTAAAGGAATTATCTTCTTTATTATATAGTTGAGGGGCTGGAAGGTGAAAATTCAGAGCTGCATATTTTCTAACCAGCCATCCCTGTGATTCAGAAATGTGTCATCACCTCTCACTCCTGTATCATCTGGAAAGAAAAGAAATACCTCTGCTGCTTTGCTTCAAAAGAATTGGTGTAGAGCCCTTTGGCTTGACTCCTGAGTTTACTGGTAGTACAGATCTTCTCTCATCTCTCCCTTCTTGGTTTGCCTCAGAGCTCCAGAAGAGATCAGATAAAGAATAGATAATTATGAATGGAGGGCTGTAAAAGATGTGAGAACCACCTCCATACTTCAGCCTATGTCAGTTTAAAATGGGCTCCAGGTATTTGTTTCGTGTGTTGCTTCAAATATTGCCACAGTGGAATCTTATTGATCTTTGAATCATTACAGAACACCGACATTCTCACATTAAATGGTGTCTGTAAGAGCAGATATTAAAGGAAGTTTCTAAGCATAATTGAGATGAAGTTAAAGTTGGTTGTCAGCTTCTGAATTTGTAGCTAAAGAAAGAGCAGTTGCTTTGCAAAACTTGCAGTGAAAAATCCATCTCCAGCCATGGATATATATATGTATATGTATGTATGTATATATATACATGTACATGTATGTTTGTGGTGGTCAGTATTGCTGTCCTGTTGAAGCATTAGAAAAGAACACACTGTGATACAAAAGGAACAATCCAACTGGTAAGTGTGATGTACATTAGAAAGGCAGACAAATAAATGTGATAATGTTCATGCGAACAAGAGCCTGCCAGCCAGCCAGGGATGGTAAAGCAGCAGATGAAAAAGTAGTGAAGCTGCAATTTATGTTCAGGTAATAACTACAGTTAGGATTTTCCTGCCAGTAGCATTCATTTAGCTGGAAGGGACACTTATTGCCCTTAGTGTAACTGATTTGGGAACGAGGTGAGTTGAACATTCACAAAGTTTTTGTAGCTAGGATGCTGAGGCATGTGTAAGATAGGGAATAGTGCAAAAAGGAAAGTGCTGAGATTGATTGTCATATGCTGGGTTACTGTCATGTTCTGTGCATGAGACTAAGCCAGTAAAGGAGAATATTGTAAAAGGTAAACAAATAGGAAATGAAAAAGATTGGGAGCCAAAATGAATGTAGAGGAGTCTCGCCTCAAAGTAGCAATAGATTAAAATTAAACAGCTTTAGAACTAGATTTATATCTGTAGCCTTGGTGAGGGATTTTTTGAGGAAAACCTGTTAAAAGAAGATTCAGCTGAAAGACATTTGGAACAGCAGCAGAACCCTTTGAGTAGTTGAAATATATATTTGTTCTGTTGTCCTTGTCTGTTACTTATTTTTCTATAGAAATCAATGGGTTCGTGTGCATTTCTGACTGCAGTACTCAATCTGCTTTCTTTTGGTCAAAACATTACTCAAATTGTAGTCAAAAAACTAGCAGAAATCTGGTGGGACATTTGAAACACATTAGAGGAAAAGTAGGTGTCCTTCACATTGCTTACCTAACGTTTGCACGCATGTCACATTTAACCAAGTGTCTAATGCCATTCAGAGCTCACAGGGCACCCCTCTTCCATTTGATAGAGGCCACAAAAGACTGATGACCACTGTTCACTACAGGTGGTACACCACTGAAGATGCTGTGAAATGCTTTCTTACCAATTTCTACCAATCCTTATCAACTGAGTGCTGTTGTTCAGGACCAGTCATTTAAATGAATATAAACTGTGTGGTTAATGGATCTACTGCAGCTCAGGATGCAGCAGGTAAAGGTCCTGCCACTGGAACAGCAATGCCCAGGGTAGCTCATAGGACCAGCCACTCCTGACTGCATGCACGATGTAAAAAACAAGACTCCAGGAGGCAACAACACTTGAGCCATCAGCATTTGTTAAGTCCTGGGGAAAAAAAAAAGGTTAAAGTGTTCAGATTCTCTGAGTCTTGCTAATTTTCAGAATGACAAGTTCCTGGATGTCTGAACTTCCACTGACCTGACCATATTTTGAATCAGACCATAAGTGGTTCTCTTAATAAAGGTTTGGGATCAAAAATCTGGCCAAGGAGATGCACTTGTTTCAGGATGTGATGTCACAGAAAAAGTTGTTTCTCTCCTGTGTGATCTCAGAGAGAGAGAACTGCTATTTTATTTGGTGCTGCAGCCTGCTAAAAAAGAATAAATCATTAAATATACACCATAAGTCAATTCACCCTCACAAATTGACAAATTTATATCTGTCTTTAACATGGGAGCCATTACATGGGATATCAATTACTCGAAAAGTCATCTTCCACATTTGTTTGGCTTACACTGATGGAGATGTGTAAAGATATTCTGTGCTCTGCACCAAAACCTGAGGGAATACCTACAGTTACCTTTTGGGGCTCCCTTCCCTAAACTATAAACCAAGCCCTAATCAAGAGTGGATCATCTCATGCAGCAAACATGTTTTGATATAAATCTTGAGTATAATTTACATTGAAAAATAATAGATCGATATTTGAGTTTTATCAGTGTGGATCCAATTCCCTGACACATAAAGTTTTTTAGAACATCAAAACAAGTAAAGAGCACTCTCAAGTTCAAAATAGTTTCGTTGGAGGAAGAGTTGAAAAAAAAAATTAAGTATAAGTTTTGGGTTGACATAATCCAGGTTAAATCTGAAAAAGAAAAATACTTACTTTTGTAAAACGAGAGGCTATTTTATCACTCAGAGAATGTCACATCAATTGTAAAGCCATCAGCCTCAAGGCTTGTTGGTGATTGCTTCATATTTACTGTTAGTCCAGCAACGGAGATGGTACTTTTACAGTCTTTGGACAGACTAGTGAGTGTGACATTTAAAGTGTTGATTTTTGCAGCACTTATGTTAATTGTTGTAATTTTCCTGATGAACCACCATTCTGGTTCCCTGATGCAGCCAAGATAGTTTTACATTTTCTATGCAGGCCTCTTTGCCATTTGGTCTGTGTAGTGTCAGCTTCGAGTGCTACTGAAAGCAGACAAAATTGCAAGCAAATTGCATCAGATTGCCAACATTGTGAAAAGGTAAATTGCTTGCAAATCTATTTAAACCACTGCCCTATTTTCATCAGCTTCAGTACTTGGTATTCATGATTGCTTAATTGGCGACCTTTCCTATTGTGTAGTGCTTTATGGTGTAATGGAAAGCGATCTTTACCAAACCAATTACCCTTTTTTTCTCAGCACTACATTATTGCTGTGATTGCAACTGCCAGTCCTTTGTAAATGAACTTTCTGATTTCAATGATGTTTTTAAAATGTAAGATAGAAAAAAGTGGCATTCATATTGTGTGATGTTCTATTTTGAAGCCTTTTTGTAGTCACCATTGTCTGGGAAAATGGACTGAAGGGTTACACAGTACCTACAAATATCCATGTAACTATTATTAATATTATCATAATGTCTTCCTTTGTACAGCAGCTCAATTAGGAAAGGATAGGAGAAATATTTTGTCACCCTGTCAAGTGCACAGGAAGTGCTTTTGATGCCTCTTTTTTGACACATACATTATCTTCGCTAATAATATGAGATTCCTTTTTAAGACATGGAAATAAATATACAAAATCTTAGTTGCTATGATAATTCAAATCACCACAACTTTACAAAATGTATTTTTGAAGAGTCCTAGCTTTTCCAGACATTTAGGCATAAAATAGTTTGAAATACTGTGGGCAGTATAAAGGTAAACGTTACCTTTTCCTTCCACTAGAACAAGGATTGCAACTATTTGTCTAGTAAATACAGAGACAGTGAATGAACACATTTCACAAGGTGCATATTATCTAGTTTGGTTTCAGCAATAATAGGATGCAAATGTTCGAACGTATTCCTGTACTGACAAAAAAAATCGAATTCTATAAAAATGACCATCCTCATTTATTTTTGTAACACAGGATAAAAAAATACAGAATTCCAAGAGCTTACTTTGTGTATTTATTTATGTGATTTAGGAAATTATATCGTTACTCCTAAGTGGCGACACGGAATGGGCTCTACAAGTAATTTAGTCATTCCCTAATATGGTACTGTAAGTGCAAATGGATGCATCAGTCTACCCCCTACAGCTAAGAATTCTGTTGCAATGAAAAAAAATTGAAAGGATTTATTTTACTCTTTGTTCTTTATTCTTTTGCAATTAAAAAAAAAATCTTCTGGTCAAGGTTTCTGATGATTTTAGCATTTTCACTGTGGTTCAATGATTTATTTACAGCTGTGCTCTTCAGTAAAGGAAGCCTTTCCCCAGTTGTGTAGTCTTTTTTAAATTATTATTTGTAAGAGAAAAACACCACTGAAATCTACTGTATGGCAGTGTGGTTCTATTTCAAAGCAATGAAAAAACTTTATTTTCTCTACTTCAGAAAATGTTGGAAGTCACACATTTGAATTTCTGTTCTATACCCATAGTCTGTAAGCTAGCATGAAATACTATTGATCTCAAGTATGTCATTGCATGCATAAACACAGCGTGTGTTATGCACAGATATTCTCCCAGCTCTAATTTAGTTATTGTTTTTGTGTCAAGAGAGAAAGGAAGATATCCATATCCCCACCTTTGAAAGGATAAGAGCATACCAATGCAATTAACCCAATGTAAAATTAAGATCTTTTTTTAATCAGAAAAGCTTAGGTGGGGGAAATGACTGAAAGAGAGAAATCCAGCAACAAAATATTTAGAACTTCTTCCCATATATGTGTTTATAGAACAAACAAATTGTTCAAGTAGAGCTTGTTACCTCTCAATTTACTCTGTGAGCATCGTAGGGACACCCTAAGTAAGTGCCAATAGCAGGGATGATGGCTTCACCTCAGAATGGAGTTCTGTTCTTCAGAAAGCAACTCCATGATGTGGCAGCAGTGAATAAGTGGACATTCAAACCTGGTATTACTGATGCACAGAAGCAAATCAGTAGCTGAAGAAAGCTGGCACTGATGGAGCCCAAAGGTGAGGAGAGACTTTTAACTTGGCACAATGAGGAGAGTGTAGCTGCAAAGGGAGGTCATGGCTTTGTGATGGGGCAGTGTAGGTTCAGTAAAGCAGCAAAATAACAGAAGTGGTAGCTAATTCAGTGGAAGGCACAGGAAAGTGTTGAAGGGTTTTGAAGGTTATAATGGGCATATAAAAAATGACAGAACATTCAAGGGGCTTGTTGTAGACGTTTTGCATTGGCGGTGAAACACGATCTGTGCGGCTGAAAATGTTTCATGACGCAAAATGAATTTCCATTGTAAAATGGAAAATTCCAGATAGTGTAAAATAGATGACCAGAAACAAGGAAGTACTGTGTTGTGCTGTCCACAGTTCCCTGTTAGCTCTTTGTTGAAAGTGTTCTTTAAGGCTTAGCTGTTGCACTGATATCAGTGTTGACTCTTTGCCTTCTGTGCTATAAATGGGATAATGTTAACATAGTCACTACAAGTTCATATTGTGATCCATGACCACACTCTTGTCCTGAATAAAATTTTAAATTAATATGTTTAAATTAATTTGCTCCTGAACTACCAGGATCCACTGCCCTGCTGTGTTGGTATGTTCTGTATCTTGTAAGTAGAATTTTTAATCCTATAGACTACTAATTCTGGTTACTTAGTCTCCTTTATTGTGAATAAATATCATAAAATAATTGTAAAATTAGGGGACAGAATTTTTCTTCTGGTTTGAAAGCTATAGAAATCCATGAGGCTTGCAAAGTAAAAGCATATAAATGTATTCAGGGAGGAATACATACTAATATCTCTTTAGCCATTCTTTGGTGGAATGTCATTAAGCCTCGATGAATTTAAAAATGAAGGCCTGATGAGATTCATCCATTTTTAAAGTACCTCTGTATGTGTGTGTATGTATATAATATGTATGTCCTGTTTTTCAGGTTACTGGACAATGTGTGGAAATTTGGCAGCGTGGGCTCTGTGATGAATGTCTGTAAGCTGACTTTAGCAGAAACAGGTCTGGAAGTGTCCCTGTCCTCGGTTGTTCACCTCTCAAAAAGGTAAGTGGGCACACCGTTGAAGTTTGAGCTGTGTGTGGGTGACAAGTCAAACAACAACTTGTATTCAGAATTTTTCTTGTATCTAAATGATGTTATTAGAACAAAATTCTTCACTGTGTAGGTGGTGAGGCACCGGAACAGGTTTCCTTGAGAAGCTGTGAATGCCCCACCTCTGGAAGTGCTCAAGACCATGCTGGGTGGAGCTCTGAGCAGCCTGGTCTAGTGAAAGGTGTCCCTGCCCTTGGTGGGGGCAAGTTGGAGCTCTTTGGTCTTTAAGATCCCTTCCAACCCAAACCAATGGTATGATTTTATGATTATTGTATTCAGAGCAAGAGTGTACCCCAACATGACAGAGAGTACCTGTATGCTATTTTTTGTACATTATTATGGGGTTTTTTAGGATGGATATGCATTTACCAGTTATTTCATGCAAATGGAAGTTTCTTTAAAATTTGGTTGACACAGAGCCTGGAGGGACCTTATTTCCTAAGAAAACTTAATTTTCAAAAAGACAACCACTCCATAAATTCTGTCATGCCATCAGCAACCGGGTAAAACTTTGGTTAATCAAAAACTTGGGGTCTATTGGGCAGTCTATTCAGCTGCAGGTTAGAGGCTGATGATAAGCATGGAGACATGGCTTTGTATGTCTCTTTAAGCTTGCAAAGGTTTTGATACCCCTTGGAGTAAAATTGATATGTGGATATAAGATATCATTTGTATTAATTTACAATTCACACAGCAATATGTAATCTCTCCTGAACTTTATCAGTATGACACGACAGCAAACTCTATCACAAAATTTCCACATTTTTCTAAATGAAGAGGGTGTTTCTTTATGACAATATTTGGTTTTATTCCCTCACATTTATGCCCTAGACTAAATTATAGTATTTTGTTTGCAATTTTTTTGTCATATCATGTTAGCCTAATATGCCACTAATACCATTTTATTACAGAAATTTTAGTATTCCTACTCATTGGATGATACAGTAAATTATCACATTAGCCTGCTATGACGACTTCTTGTGGTACTTGTTATTACCCTATAATTACATTCCTACCTAAGTCTGATAGGTACCACCATTGCCCACACTTCCGCATTTGAGACCCTTCATAAACTCCAAGTTACAAAGTTCTACAGCTGAAGTGGTAACTTTGATCTAGTTAACAATATTTAATAGTGTATTTGCAGGTATCTGTGAGTTCAGTCTGCTATGGTGCAACAGCTACGCCTGAAAGTTGAAGTGTTTCTGACTTAGAAAATAAGACAAAAGAAAAATATTATTATGGTAAAGCAATCAAGCAAACTAAAAACCCAACCAAAACAGTGCTTACACAGAGTACCTGGAGTTTCTGCAGCACATGAAAGAGGAAACCTTTCTCAAAAGCAATATTAAAAATGCCTTTATTTCCCTACAGTTTATTTTTTTCCTGTAATGTTCCATTCACCTATTCAAATAGATTTATAAACCTTCAAATGAAAGGGAAAGGCAAGGAAAAATCCCTGTGTTGGTGCTGACAACTCAGTGCCTGAAGCATCTCTACAAGATGCTGTCTGGTGACACTCCCCTCTGTGGAAGGAAGCAGGAGAATTTTGCTGTCCTGGACCAGGCAGCCTCTCATGCTCGTTATAACCAAACTGCTGGAAGAAATTGTTTCTCACTGCTTCTTTTTTTTCCTTTTTACTTTACCTAAGATAGAATTTTATTTCTTGGCTTAACTGCAATGGTAAGAGACCTGGTGTAGTAAATAGATGAAATGATGAACTGGGCAGTTGTCTGGATAAATCATGTACTCTGATTCTTTGAGCTGGATTATTTCCCATCTCTATGTGGCCAGATTTGCCTCAGGTCTGCAAGAGTGTCTTAGATTCACAGTGTTGGAACACCTACTCGTTCCAGTCTTGCAGTTATAGCAGTGGGAGTCAAGGAAGCAAATTAAATACCTAAATATATGGTGTTTTGCTTGGAAACAGAATCAGGTATATTTTAGAAATGCTTTAACAGTACAATGTTGTTCTTAACAGACCATCTTTAAACTAATTCTTACTTCAGTTAACCTATCCATATAATTGTACACCTGCCCTTTGTACATGGACTTTTGCTCATGTCTTTTTGGGGTTGGCCTCCTTAAAGCAGCCACAGCCTGAGAGGTGATTCTACAAGGTTTCCATTTAGATGTGGCTGCTGTTTGCCCACCCCCTTTCCACTTCATCTAGGACTCAGTTCCTGCTGGCATTTGCTTCCACCATGTTCTTACTGAGACATAACAGTTGTAATCCAAGGTCAGAAGCTGCTTTCAAATTTCGAAGCGTGGCGTATTCCTGTGTATGATTTCGCCCAAGTTTGGTTTTCAAACCAGCTGATTTGCAACCATTTTCCAAATATTTTTTGAGGTTCCTTCTCTGTAAGATGTGACTGGATGCCTTGGAACCTCTTCACTAGCTGAGTAGGAAAAATGTATCTTTGATCAAAATAAAGTTGCAGTAGGACATCCAGAGGTGCAGAGTTTAGCAGAGCTGGAAGAAGACTGGAAGAAAATCTACACATCTGAGTAAGACCTGAAGTATCTATATGTTTTGGTCCTTGGTTACATTTTTTGAAAGGTGCTATCTGTGCTTCAGATTCTTGTGTTACTTGTGTTCAGATTCTGTGCCTAAATGATGAACAGATTATGGTTGTTAGGCGAGCAGATTTACAAAGCGTTGGGAAACCAAGAAATTATTTTTTGATTTTCTGCCTTTCTACTTACTGGCCATAGTACTTTCCCCTTCGCTGCAGTGTGGGTCTACAGGAACAAAGTTAGAAATTTCTCTTTGATTGTGCAAACCACCCTGGTCATTCTACCAGTGTCCCCAGTCATAAGAATATCTGTTCCTTTGAGTGATATTCTGCAATGTCATAAATATTCTTTCGGTAAAGTGTCTTGACCTTATAGTGCTCTTTGGGGAGCTGCCACAGATTCTGTCAATGCACATGTTCATCCTTTTAAAGGGGTAATATCATATGAGCTGTAGCCACGCTGGATAGAGGCTTCTCAGCCCTTTCAGTGCATAAATTAGACATAGTAATGAAATAATACGTCTCCTGTTGCATGGAAGTTTCTATTTCAAAATCAAAAAATGCTGTGATTAACCTGACATCCACAGATTCCTGAAATTCCTGGAAGTTTACTACTATTGTTTATATGATTCAGTTTTGGTAGAGGTAAATTCATTGCCCAATGTTCAAGTTGTAAGTATTTTGCTCAGATTTATGGACTAAATATTCGCTCTGATACATAGTTTGCAACCCACTACAGGTAAATGGGCAACTTCGTTATTGCTCACAGTTTCAGAGGAGCAGGTCCAGGTCAGAGCAGATGAGTTTGATGGGACATATTCCCCTCCAAAATTTATCAAGAATTGTCTATTCCTACCTTATCATATATTAACATTGATATTACTAAGGGTTTATTCATAATGACTTTACTTTCTTAACCCACCTTCATCATCCCTCTTCATAAGAGAGAGCTAAGGGCTTGTAGAATATTCAATACCTTCATTCAGAACTCTCGAATTATTCAAGAAGCTAATAATACACTTTAGTTTCTTTGTGTTGCTGCATTGTGGTTTTATAGATTGACTGCAATTTTGCCTATACATGCCCTCAGGATCTCAGAAACTGAGCTTCATTATTTCAATGAATTTACACTAAATATATATTGGTCACTTAAACTACATTTCAGCAAAGAGATTATAGGAGGTCAATAGATGAAAGTATACACTTTTTAAACATAGTATAATTTCCTTTTGATGATTTTCATGGCTTTTGAATTGCTAAGGAGTGCACACATTCCTTTATTTCTGGATGAAAAAAAAAGTTGAGGAACAAGAATCCCTGGAATTTAATGGGAATTCTAGTGCAAATCTCCATGATGTACTTGGCAAACAATCCCAGCAGCAGTGGTGATTAGCACCCTGGTCTTAAAGGCTGGTGATTTGGGGTCTCTTCCCCCTTGTTGAGTAGTTGCTGCAGGGCATGGCAGGCTCCTGGTGAGCTGTGACCTTTCATAGTACAATAGGCTTCATGGGAAACTACTCCAGTGCTTCTGTCTCTGACCTTATGCTTTGAGGATGCTGTAATGTCTCCAGAATGAGCAAATACTGAGTTACTTTTCAGGATTTTCTATATTTTGGTCTGGCTGACGTGGTGTATTTCGTGTGATTTGTTCTACAGCTAGTTCAGGTATATGGAATAGGATGTGTGTGATGCTGCACTTATTGCAACTCAGCCAGAAGTACTCATTTTTTGCAGGTGGCAGGTGAGATTCACTGGGGTATTAAGGAAAAGTTTTGATGAATAGCCGCACATTTGCTCTGCCTAAGGCCTGTTGTTGCATTTGAGCTGTAAACTGAAATGACAGTCACTTGCATGGCAGAACACCCAGGAGAGCACAGCAACAGCAATGCCACCTGTTATTCATTGTGTGACTAGTGAAAAGACACAGGGTTCTACCTGCTATGAGAAGATGTGCGAAAATATTATCTATTTCCTCTTTTAATAGTGAAGAGATGCTGACACACATTATGTGTACATTGAAAGGTAAACATGTCCATTGTGTGCTTTACATGCTGCAGCAGCAACTATTATTTCCCTCGGTACCTTAACATATTTAGGAGTATTTAAATTTTATGAAGTATTGAATTGCATTACATCTTTGTTACTCCTTCCTTGAGCTCCATCAGTTTAGAAAAAAAACATGAGATGCATTACCGCATAAGAAATTTTAGAAGATGCATAAAATGTTATAGTTTATTCTTGACCAAGTTGTATAGTCTATATGACTATAACACATTTCATTAAATGCAAAGGTAAAAAAGCATTTTACTTTGGGAAATTAGATCAGCTTGAAAAGTATTAAAAAAAAATAAAGAAAGTAGAAACAATTGCAAATATTATATCTTTAAAGGAAGAAGGGTACAGTAGGTTTTCTGGTTTACTAGTAAGTATAGCTTTAAAACTTCATGAAGAATGTCGTCTGCTGATTAGGAGGATTTCATTAGAAATGCAAACAATTATAAATTTTATAGCTAGCTGTGAAAGCGAATCTTTCAGCAACAGACGAAATTTTTATGATTTCCTTGGCTGTCCCAGGTTGTAGCTATGAATTTTGGATGCAGGGATTTAAAAGATCCTGTGAGACTGGAATGCAGTGAATACATTTCCCTCACCTGACTCATGCTGTAAGAGCACTGCATCGCCAGAGAGCTCTGCTCCTTGTGTGTCTGCCAGGACAGACCTCTTGTCACACCTATTGCACAGGCTGTAGGCTGAACAACTGCCTTAACAAGCGATGAATTGGTCTAGAAAGCCAAAAATAAGGTTGGGATGAATTGCTTTCCAGAGTCCAACATTCCTCTCTGCAGGTTGCTGAGGAAGGTCAGCTAGGACAGGTAATTTTTAGAGCTCAAAAGTTAAGCAGTCGACACACTGACAAGTCTGAGGTAGAGTCAGAGGCAAGAACTGAGCCCTGAGACCCAGTGGGAGACTTGTGCTCTGGACAGTTTACAGTATCTTTAAACAGTCCAGATTTTCTATGCTTTCATACTCAACATTGTCTGAGATTAGTTTCCTTGAAGAGATTTCAGATTAGTTTGGCAGAAGCAGACAAATCCTAGATTGGAGTTGTATTTGAAATGTTTAAATTCAACCCAGACTTTGTTGGCAGATTTATTCAGTAATAATTGTTCTGTATTAAAAAACAGGCCCTTGGTTTTAGTTAGATGTTGGAAGACCAGGCCAGTTCAATGTCCATTTCTACAAGGTAATCTGCTGGTCATGTCAAATGTCCATGTTTGTGTCTGTGAACACAGAAATGAAAAAAATTATTTAATTCAGAACTTGTCTCTATCCTCATTCTGAGAGAAAATACGGGTTTCTTTTCAAGCTTATGCTGTGAGCAGCCAGGTGCTCAGGTAGCATAAGACTATCCCATAAGAGAGGATAACCAGAGGCTAAAAGAGGCAGAGACAGTGTCAGGGAAAAAGACTCCTGCAGGGAAAATAAGTGCAATATCCCTCACAAGATGATATCTTTCTAATTTCTTGAGGGTTGTTCCCACTGTGTCAGACAATCACAAATAAAGGGAAAAGAGAAAATGTAAAATAAATCAGTGTTCGTCATACTGGTTTTTGAAACTGCAGTAATTTACTATCACAGCACTTGAGGGCAAATCATACTGAGGTGTCATAAATAAACCATGTAACATTTGATTTTCTACGTGTTGTCATATTTCTGTGTATCAGAGTTTCGATTGCAAGTCAGCTATCATTTTATCTTGCTAACAATTTGGTATCAGCTTTGCTTCTTAAACCTTGTTTCAAATCAAAAAATTACATGTTTTTACTTCTGCTAACATGAAGAATTAGGACATGGGGAAACAGAAGAATCCTCTGCTACAATGACTGTTTGTAAACCTTTGGTTACAGCTGTTCTGCCTGCACAAATAAGAAGTGTTTATATATTTTTTTGCTTATTGGTTTTTAACTAAGTGAAATGTGAGCAGGACCCTTAATGTACTAGGATGTAAAAAGAGCAGTTTAAAATATTAAAATTGTGGGCTGTGACTTGGGCTTGTTCCAAAGAGAGGAATGTTTTGTGCTATACTGACCAGCATCCCAGTTAATATTATTAATACTAAGTGGTTGAACTTTGTGATGTGCTGAACTTCCCAAAAGCAGAGGAAGCAGAGAATTCTGATATACATTGAAAATACGTAATGTCTAAAGGGAACTGTCCTCCCCTCCACCTTGTATTTTGTCAGATGATCAAAGATTAAAAATAAAACAACAAAGACTCAGAAAAATATGCTGGTTTTGGGACATTCAATAAACATTTTAGTTCTTGGAGCCTTGATGCTTCTTATAGGTACTGAAGTGACCAATAAATCACTGCCTGAAGGAGATGACAGACTTAAATTCAGAAAAACCTGCTGATCCTCAATCCTCCTCAGATACATGCTAGTTCTTTCTCAGCTCTGGTCTTGATACTTCAAGTGAAGTGCAGCAAATATTTTGTAAAACAGGTTCCTTTGAGCCCAGAAGGGACCATCTGGTCTTGGGGTCTGTAGTGCAGAAGTCACTTCTCTTTCTTTAGTGCAAAAAGTCAGCTGGGAGGCAATCCCTAGGTACAAGAAGAATTGCAGTGCAGGAGCAAGTTACCTTAGCCAACTACTGCCTGAGCATCCCAGCCTGTGTCTTTTCTGTAATTATTGCACTTAATACAGCTAGTTACTTGCACAAAAGAGCTTCCGGATACAGCAATTTCCACAGAGGGTTGTTTGGGAATATAGAGGCCCATCATTTAGCTCTGATATTGTTGGGTTGTCAGAACTGATCATAGCTCTTGATGGAACACCTCTGGGTTTTTTTATGGAGTGCATCAGTGTGACATTTCACATTGTTTAAGTAGGAGTGATCTGTTAGTTTATATTTTATCTAAAACTGCAGAGCAGATGACCTCCCTCAGGGTCTAAATACATGAATCCTATGTGCATGTTATAATTAATAGTAGAGCCAGGAGAGAAATTCATAACAAGGGGCCGAAGAGCTGGGCAGAACAACTTGTCAAAAAGAAGGAAATTCCACTACAGATTAGCTTATTTTTAAGCATGTCAGGCTCTACATACAAACATGATATATTGCTTCCTTGTAATGTCTGTTTAGGCCCAGATGCTCGAGGCAGTGTCAGGGAGTGCTGTAAATTTTGTCTGAGTCAGGGCAATTCTGATTGATCTCTGAGTGTAAAATCGATAAGAAGACACTGTCATTTTCTTAAAGGATGAGCTAGAAAAGGAAAATAAATTAAGACTCCACTGAATGTCTATCTCCAGTGCTCATTAATTCAGTGTGGTCTGTACTTTGTTAATGCTATGTCCACAGCTTTAATCTTCCAGGTGCTCTTCCTGCAGATAGTCGACAGCAGCCCTTTATTATGTTATGTATATTTCATCTACACGTGGTAGAAATAAAATGTCTGCCCTCTTCTTTCCTCTAGGTCCTGATTAATCCATTTTATTATTTTTCAGAAGTACATCACTTGGGTACTGATTAACTTAAAAATAGAAAGCCATTGTCTTTCTTGCATGTCCTTCATCAGAACTAACATGCCGACTGCTCATTTGTCTTGGGTTGTTACAGCAAATAACGACTACCAGGCATTTCCCCTTATGCAATATACTTCAGGAAGATTAATTTACTTCTGCTCTTTTTTCTCTGCTTCTTTTTTGTCTACTAAGACTTTTCTGACACGTTTTGAGCTCCCTCCCAGCTCCCACTCTCCTGCTTCCTCTTAAACCTTTTACAGCCTGCACGGGAGCAGCAGTGCTAAAACTGAGCATTATAGTTTTCAGTTGAAGCCACCCAGTGATGCTGCAGACATGGCTCTGTTCTGGGCTGGCTTGCCTTGCTCTGCACTGCTGAGCTCAGGGGATTGTCCCTAAAGAATAACAACACATTGTCACCTTAGTCCCACAGTCTTCTCATGCACAAGAAGTCATTTTGAAGTTAATAGGTCTGCTAAGGGGTGTGTAGGCTACTCTCAGGAGTATAGCTTAAGATGTTGTTACACTGAAATATAAAATTATTTTGATTGCTAAGCAGTCATTTCCCTTTCTTCATATCTGCTGTCATTGTAGAAATAGCTTCTAAACATAAGTAACAGGTCATTTTATGCTTCTGTTTCTACTTCACAATGTTAATGTCAGGGCCCAAACAACTTTCACAAACAGTGACTATCAGTGATCAAGTTAAAAAAAAAATACATGTAAATACTTTTTGGCAATAAAAATTATATTTTCCATATTCCACCCCCCCCCCAACCCCAGCTATTTCTTATACCTAAAATGCTATTTACTTACAGCTTCATTATATACCTCTATGGTATGTTGATAGGGAAAACAGAGGCAGTTGAAAAAGACCTCTTGACTTCAACAAGAATTTAGTGCATATTCCTGAAACATCTTACTCCAAATCCTTAAAAAAGCACAGTACATGCCAATTAATTAATTTTCCTGGAGAAGATGTTGGTGAAACTAGACCTTGCACCTTCAGTTTCCTAGTGGAGCAGCTTCACCTGAGTTAAAGGAGTGGTTTCAGTGATCTCATCAGGCAGTCTGTAACATCTTATCTGAAAATCATCCTTCAGAACATTTTCCTATATTCACTGAATTTTGAATTTCAGAGAAGCTCAAAAAATCTTTTAAACATTATATTCACATTTGTATCTAGAACTGAGTGTATTCAGCTAAACTCTAAAATGCCATGTGCTTCTACATTTGTCCTAGAAAAGGCCGTAAGTCAACTCCTAGGTCTTCTCCTGGTTACATGAAAAAAAATTCATGCTTTGAGAATAGCTTACCAGGGGTAGCAACACCCCAGAAGAGGCTGAGCTTCTGTCCAAATCTACTGTTCTTACCACAAGGCTACGGCCAGTAACATCCAAAGCACGAAAAATGCTTCCCTGGCACAAACGATTAAAATGTCTTTTGTAGTACTTAGGTTAAATTGTGGATTGTATTACCCTTGTGTGTTAGGAAAGAACCAGATGCCTGATTTGCACTTGACATGCATGGCCTCATCTCCAGGTCCCTAGGAAGTCCTGATTCCGTGATGTTAGCAGAGATACTGACTTTGCTATATCTGAGAAAACAGGCAAAGGTGAGGCCGTGGCCAAAAACCCTTCAGGGCAGAGACAGGGAATGTGGTACTGTGCTGCATCTTCCAAGCCACCCATCAAGTAATCTGGATTTTTAAACAGAAAAAGCTGTAAACTTCCTCCAGACAGTAACATTCCACATTAGGAGAAAAATTATGATGAACTAAATGCAGAGAGTAGCCCAGATACAGAATTGCCTCTGGGTTAGATAAACACTGATCTGATTGTTGTCTGAATTACAAATCTGTAAACCCTCTGACAGCCAGCTATTTGCAAAGACAATAAGCATTTGTGATAGGAAAGGATTTCACAGTGGTTATGCTGCCTAGCCACATGTCTAGATCAGCTGAATTTGGGAGTCAAGTTAGAAAATCTCCATCAAAATGGAATTGCTCAAACTAAACATTATTGAGCAAGTGTATTTTTCAAACACATTTTGAATGTGACTGAAATGCAGCAATAAGTTTATAAACTGTATCATAGTAGACATTTTTATACTGTCCTTGAAAAATGCACCTATAGTTGAGTGGATGGAATGGATTTAATAGTAATATATAATATAAATACATGTAGTAAATATATAAAGCTATGTATATAATGCACATACCAAATGACACTACATGTATATTCCAGATTGCCTGCTCTCCAGAGCTTCTGCTGTATGTATCCTTCCTACAGTCTGACAATCAAACCTGTGCATATTTATTTACCCACAGGTTCAGAGTGCAGGTTTTGACATCCTTTAACCAAGTTTTTAAAACCATGCCTGTATGTAGTTGAAGGACTTAGGATGAATTTTTGTAAACTTATTTTGCTAGAGAGGATCCCTTCTAACTTTAGATCTAAATGATTAGTGCATAAACAGAAAAAACATCTATAGGTTTTTATGGAGAAAAAAAACTCACCACAAATAATCCCACATCTACTACAAGAAAAAACAGAATTCACTTTATTTAAATTAAACTTGTTCTGGCTTTATCATTTGAATAAGGAACCCCACTGATTTTGGTGGATGAAGGTAATAATTCCTGTTCTATTCTTCCATCATATGACTTAGATAAATAAACAGTAACTGATCCAAAAGCTGATACTGAAATTCTGAACCTAGTAAGTAGGGTGACAGTAATGTAGGCTTTGTGTCAAGACACTTAACCAGTCTAGATTTCTTCTGGGAATAGTAAGATATTTAGTAGAAAGTATCAAAATGATGGCTAGCTGCTTTTCAACAAAAATTCTTGACAGGGTTAACTACATCCTTAAATACAAAAGAAGAGATGCTTTTACAGCTATACCAAGGATTTGTTTATGAGACCCTTAATTTTTTGTTCAGTCAGACTTCCATTGACTCTATGAAAACAGAAAATCAAGTTGGATCAAGCTAATTTAAGCACTATAAAAATAGGTTAGATGCACAGTGTGTCAATATGAATCCATTCATAAAGGGATAATAATTTAAGGGACCTAATGTGTTTAACACACAACCATGTCTATGGTGGCTTAAAGGTTTAGGATTTTTGTCAGTGCAATCCTGTCCTGGTGTTCTGAGCAAAATTATTTAGATAGGGTTCACACTTGATTTTGAAAATAGAGTGTTATTGTACAACTTTAAAATGAGATGTTAGTTATTGATAAGATGTAGCACATCTCTTGATGTTTTGTTTAACCATGTTTAGATTTCTATCAAATAGATTTGGGATTGATACCTGAAAAGGAAGATGGCATACAAGTTGCTCTGGGATGGGGGAATAGAGATCCAAAAGAAGAGCTACAATAAATGGATATACAAACCATTTTAAACTGAGGCCTTGGCCCCAGTAGTAAAAGTTCAAAGAGAAATAAGAAAATTAGGAATGAACATTAAAATAGTAAGGTGACTTTATGAAAGCCTGAACTTTGACATGGTCCATTCAACTGGGTCTGTCATATTGGTCTATGAGATTTATTGTCACAATTTAAAATCTGCACAGAAATGGTTTGTGTAGTTTAAGGTAGTATTAATTATTTGTCTCGTTACTGTACTGAACAATCTAACATTTCTCAATCTAATTTTATACTTTGGTTATTAAACATCTGAGAATAAATTTTCAAAGCTGCGAAATTTATCCCCAGCTGTTTTTTGAGCACTTGTGAAAATTGGTGTACCAATCCCAATGCTTCATAACACTCAGCACATAGGTGTAAGGACTCACTACTCTTTCTGAGCAGTAATTCATTACTTCTTACAATGAATTCATGTTTTTTACATATAAATGTCTGCCAATTTATAAAAGACTGGGTGTTATTGAAACCAACAGGTTCGTTTCCTTTGACTTCAGTGGGGGGCAGGATTGATCTGAGAATGCAACCAGATTGATGTTCTTTATGATTGTGCATACTGAGAAGTATTAATGAGAACATGTTTTACAGTATGTGTGCTGCATGTGCTTCCCACCCCAAGAAACCTCAGAAGTGCTGTATGGTTATATATCTATGGTGTGGCTGGAACCCACATCCTTTTGGATATGAATAGCAGCAGTAAATCAATGTACGTGTTTATACACTATCATGAATCTCCTTTTCTACTAGAATATTTGCAACAGCAGCAGATGACTTGAATTTGTGAATTCAAAAGCAATGCTTGCTACAACAGGGGGAATTTTCAACAGTGGCTGCTATTGTGGGGGACTTGGTTTAGTGGCTTAGTGAAGACATCATAACATCCTTGCCACCTTTGCAGGTTTCTCTTAAACAACTTGCTTTCATTTTAGACATTCCTTGGCAAAGTTGAGTCCCTGGCCTCCAGCAGACTTCACCTGCAATTTATCATTCAAATCAATGTACCAAAAGAGAAAAAATGCTTTTTTATAAATCAGCAGTATTACTATTTTACTTATTTCAATCACTTGCTCCTTCATATGGTACCCTTTTGAGATATTTTTTTCTTGTCTTTCTTCTATAACATTGTCAAAGTGAATTGTAATCATGCTTCATAATACAGGTGTTGAACATTCACCTCACACATGCTGAAATAGCAACCACAGGCATTTTTCCATCTCTTCAGGGAATCACCAACATTTGAAAGGACAGCTGTTGCTTCAGGTACTGCTTCTGTCAGTCCTTAATAAAAATGGAAAAACACTAAGAAAAATACAAATATGAAAGAAAGTATGTAAATTCCAGAATGTAAAGAGGCTTACAAGAAATCTGGAGAGGAACTTTCCACAAGGGCATGTTGCAGTAGGACAAGGGGGGATGGCCTGAAGCTGACAGAGGGTCGGTTTAGAATAAAGATTTTTTACACTGAGTGTGGTGAAGCACTGGAACAGGCTGCCCAGAGAAGCTGTGGATGCCCCATTCTTTGAGGTGTTCAAGACCAGGCTGGATGGGGCTCTGAGTAACCTGGTCTAATAAAAGGCGAACCTGCCCATGGCAGGGGGGTGGAGCTAGAGGGCCTTTAAGGTCCTTCCAACCCAAACCAGCCTCTAGAAACAACTCTGTGGGGGAATAAATTCCTCTGTCAAGCAGGCTGCTTGAAGGTGTGTTATGTTATGGAGGAAAGGGACTTGGGAGATTACTTTTACTCAGGCTTTTTCCTTGTTGTCTGGACCCTTTCCCATGCATTATTGGTTGCTGCCAGAATGCTCGTCTGAAATGTGCTTTCCCTTTCTCTGTTTTATGAAATAAATGAAAAAGAGAGAGCAGCTGCACTACTCTCCTTCAAATACATCTTCACAATCACTTTCTGACACTCATCTGCTCTCTTGCCATCACTTAGGCACCCAACACTGCTTCACCTAGAAACCATCAGGAGACCCTTATTAATCAACCAAGCCCAGAGAGGGTACTTATGTAATTTAATGATTGCAAGTCCATCTATGAAATACCAAAACAGGGATAAAAATGTACTACTGAGAGATTTCCTTGCTCGGTCCTCATTTTGTCACTTCTGTAATTTGTCTTAATGTGGTTGTTGGAGTCCTGAAAGATTTGTCTAGAAAAACTAGGCATTATAAAAACATATTGAAACCCTGCCAATGTCTTTGGCCCAAGCATTCTGCTCTTCCTTGCTGACAAGAGCTTTTTTTCTTTCCTAAGACAAGCTGCCTGCAACGGAGGCTGGAAATTAGCTCTTATCCTTCTTTCCACTCGTGCACAAATCCAGAATTCTCCACCTTTGTAAAGCAGGGCACTAATCACGGGAGCAATGCTGCAATCCACCTTCTTTCTCAGTTAGAGCTGCCTGTACAAGAGGCCACATAATGTGTGGCACCCTGCAGAGCCATTGCTGAGAGCATCAGGTCCTGTTTCAACCCTACCATAGCAAGGGTCCATTTGCACTCCAGAAGCAGGACCTCTCTGGAGCTAGAGCCATGCCATTCCTCGTCTGACTGTTCAACATGTCTGCCTTTGCAGGTACAGGGAAAGATTTTGTGTTCTTAAATATGTGGAAAGGCAAGAACATCAGAAACACGCACTTTAAGTGGGCTTAAACGAAATATATTTTGAAAAAGCCTTTTCTACAAAGCAGTAATAAAATTAAGCAGGGAAGAAATGGCATACCTGAAATACGACCAGTGACCCTTATGTCCTGTGAAACCTGTGGGGTTTTCACTACTCATCTAGCTCCCACTTCACAGAAGTCGTGCTCCTACTCATCAACACCAGTGCTAATTACATTTAGCCTCTTTTGGCATTCTGTACTCCATTAGAAAATGTATTTTTAACTCCTCCACAGTCTACACAAAATTTATATTTTTTTCACAGATTTTACTTTTTTGCTTTTATGACTAGAAAAATCCCTGTTCTATGCAGAATAATTGTTCTCCAGTTCCAAGAAGCCTCCCTACATTTGCTCAAGATTTCAAAAGAAATCTTCTGATTCCCCATCTCCTACCTTCCGCCTGACTTATTTAGGCTGTATGTGATATCAGTGTTACTAAGGTGCTTAATTTCAAATTTCAAATGGCATGTGGTAGTAAATAAGTATTTTTATGCCTTTTGTGCCTTGTAAAGCCATTGCAGGACCCCTCCACACTTTGGAGAAGTGAAGTCTTCCATCATAACTGAGGTACCCAAGCAACTTCACAGTAACTGCAATTTTACATTGGTGCTCAGTAGATGAGCAACCAGACTTCTCTGGTTATGTATTTATCAGCCTGCTCCTATAGGCTTCTATTCCTACAGGTATGCCCTACCTCTGTGACATAAACCTACACCATGATGGCAAAAAAATAATATAAAATCTGGATCTATAATACTTCTATGTGATCAGAATCTTTTAGTCATGTCAAGGTATACAATAATTCTCCAATGTTGCTAAAGCATTCCTTCACCTTTGCCTTGTGTAACACTGACTGATGCATAATAGAGCACTGTGAAGAAATTTAGTAATGGTGGCCACTAAGTTAAGCCTACTTCTTTTGATTGAAAAAGTCTCTTGATAGAACAGAGAGGCCTAGAACTCACTTTATTCATGTATTTTCATAGCTTTTGTCATTAGGAAATTACAAAAGTCTAAGAAGAATAGTTCTCTTTTACATGTTTACAGCCTTGTCCTGTGGACTATTTGCCCATTTTTTGCTGGTGTGCTAGCTGTCTATTTCTAGCTCTGAAAGGTATTAGAAGTCACCTCAGGCACCTTTTAGCCTGTTCAGTTACATTCCTAGCAAGAAAGGAAGCTATTCTCATCCCAGATGTGATCCCATTTAACCCTTGCATGGGCTAATAATGAAATTTGCTGTCTTTACCATTAATTTATCTTCTCTGTTTTTCCCAGAGTGTCTTCTCTGAAGTACCTGCTTATTTGTACTATTCAGAGAAGCTGCTGCTTTCAGCAAATTCACCTCAGGGATAGCTGCTGGGCATCATTCCATTACCATGATGACATTGGTGATTGTACTGCCTAGAAGTATGATCATATAGAAACTTATTGCAGCAATGTATGTAATTAAAATGCTTCATTCTCCCATTGGCTCTTCAGCTGAAGGTACCTGAAGCTGTCTTATCAGTTAAAAATGTCCCTAACAAATTCATAGTTTGATTTGCAAGGTGAATGCATCCTTTTAATTCATTAATTTTTTTGGTAGAGCTCTAGCTTCCAAGAAAAATGAGAAAGCCTGTGCCTCAAGCACATAAAGCACTTGCAATGTAAGGACAGTTTAAGCACCTATATGATAAGGACTTCTAGAAACCCTTGGACATTCACAGAATTCTGTAGAAGGGAGTCTATATATATTTAATTACCTCAGTGCTCATCTCTTCTCTAAGCCTGTTTTTAACCCAATAATTTTGCTCCCTTTCCCAGTCCAAGCAGGAATGCCTCTTCCCTCATGCTTTGCCTTTTCTCTTTCCTTTTTTCCCCCTCACTATTGGCTTTCTTATCCTTGTCTCCTCAAAGAGCTCAGAAAGTAGTTTGGCTACCAGTTGTCTGCTTGGGCAGTTTCATTGGTTCAGGAAATGAATTTGAGCTGGCTGGGATCTAGGACTTGCTTCCCATGAAGCTCTAACCACTACAAAGCATGATATTTGCCTGTATCAACCAGGTTATCTTTTCCACAGAGATCCCCTGAATGTCAGGAGGGCAGGAGACTGGTCCCTTGCTGCCTTGTGCAACATTGCCTCTCAACAAGTGCAGCCTGGCCCCTGGATCTGCAGGAAAAGTGGATTCTTTTGCTGGTTGCCTTGAGGCTATGGTCTGTGCAGTGTTGTGGCATCTCGTAGATGCCCTCTCAAGAAACTGAGGCTCTGAAATCAGTCTTGTGTTTTCTGCTCTGGCACGGAGCATTTTGAAGTGAAGAACAGTCAAGAGTCACCACAATGAACATATGAACCTGGCTCTCAGAGCTGGATGAAAGGCGTCCTTTATCCAGCAGATGAATTTTTCCTTTGCTATTTGAACTAAGCACCAATAATAACAATGGACTCCTTAACAAGGTCTTATATTTCCAAATACCATCTCTTCTGGTTTCATGTGCACTTGTTGATTGTTCTAACATCTTAATTAAAAGTGTAACTCTAATAATGAACTTATTTTCAGCCTGCTTCTCTGAGTGGTGCATTGTATTAAAGGACAGGCAATTCAGAGAGCAGCTAGCTGTGGATCAACAGTGACACAGAGCACTTGTGTAGTCGCTGGGGGTCAGTCAGTACATTTCTTTCACACTGGTGCTAGTCAATCACTTTTGTTTTTCAGATTAATTATGTGGCCTTTCATTAAAAAAAGAGGGACTCTGGTTTCTTGCCATTTTCATTTCACTTGTGTCTTTGCCTGGGTGAATTTTTCATTGGGGACTTCTCTGTGTTGTTCTTTTCCCCTTTTTTAGGAAGTGAAAGGGGTGGAAGTGTAAAGGGTTCAAATAATCTAAAAACCTAAGGGGGTGAAAGAAGGCTAGTTCATAATTTCTGTGTATCTATAAAGTAAGACAATATAAACTCCTCTTGCGGAGGTGAATATTTCACCGTGCTGATGCTATTGTCTCCTTTCTCTTCATGTTCTATAGTTTTCTGTAAAAGCTGAAGCAGTGACTATATTCAACACCTGCGTCTTTAACAGCCACTGCAGTATAATTACCTTTCTTGAATATTCTATAGAATTGTCAAACAGTAATTTTCTTTTTCAAGACAAGCTTTTGAATAATGCCGTTTACATACAGAGCTTAACTTCTCTTACGTTGAAAATCTAATTATAAGTATCCAAAATTTACTGCGTGTTTGCTGTTTTATAATTCAGTCTACATAAAATTGCTAAAACACAGCACCTTTAACATTTATTCTGGAGCTGAATCAGCACACTCTTTATTGGACACTTTTTCAATCTTAAAAGTAATTGATTCTGTAACAATATTTTTGGATTTTTCTTATTGTGTTTATCTTAAATTTCCATAGAGAGGTACAGAGCAAGAGGAGAGGCTATTGGTGGAGATGCCTAATGTTCTTTTACTGTTTTTTCATTCAGTGAATATTTATTTTGTGTTGGAAGAAGAAAATCTCAGCATTTCACTGAGAGAATCTAGGAAAAACACTCCAGCATGTTTTATTCTGTTTGGTTTATTATTCACTGGATATTTAAAGCTGATGTTGATTGATTAGACCAGCCTCAGATAATTAGCCAGGAAATCTTAGAGCAAATCATGGCTTGAATTGTGCAACGTACCATCATCCTAGTCAGGCTACTTTTGCAGGCTTTGTGATACAAACACACATAGACAACCATCTCGGCTGTCTCAAGCAGCACAACTTCAGTATTCTGTTAGGAAGGTGACATTAGAATAGAAAATTAACATAACATTGTATTATTTCTTACTGGTGCAAGCTATAAATTAATGTTATGAAATGTTATGAGCGTATCTGCAAAACTACCTCTTACAAAAATTAAAGAGTATCGTTATAATCTTCCAATCGTCACTCTGGGAATTCCTGTGTTGTCACACATTATTTTCAGTGTATGGTAAGCTACATTTTCCTTCTCAGCCACTTTTCCGGATTTCAGTTCTCATTTCCAATTTCTGTCCAAGGTTTCTGTAAATCTTTTGTGTCCTTTTTCTAAACACGTCCTATTCTTAAAAAAAGAATCCCTCGGCTATTCACTCTGCAGCTTACAGAGAAACCCTCTTCAGCTTTTCTTTTCAAGTGCCATAATCTATGAATGCTTATAATAAGCAAGGTGAAAAATAATTTTAAAGACTGCTACACATTCTGCTGCTATCAATGCAATATGAGACAATTGCTCTGTTTATTATTCTTTTTTACTTTCTGAAGGGAAGTGTAGAAATAAACCTTTAATGTTTTAGTCCTATTAGCTTCATTCTTTTTTCATTTGGTTTGGTTTAAAGATCTTAAACATGCCAACGTCATCACAAATTCTTAAGGCTTTTGAACATATCTCCTTCATGTTGCATTGTACAATGTCCGGTTTAACTCTTCCCTACCTCTTCCAGGAATGAAAAAATTCTCTGTGGGGAACAATACAAATGTGTGTAAAAGACTATGCTTCTGTTAAAACATGAATCTAAGGTTCACTACTGGGAATAAATTACATCAAATAAATCAAATTTTACAACAACTTTCTGAAATGTTTCTTTGAAGCGATCTATTTTAAGTAAAATGTGTATATGTGCTTGCAGTAACACATATATAAATTTGGAATCTATTTCTTAGGAGAACACTAGATTTTAAAACTAGTTCAAAACAAAAAAGTAACTCTCTTTTCCTCAGAAACAGCTAAAATTTTTATGTGGTTTACCTCATAAGATCTTTCATGGATTAAAGAGTAAGAACAAGTTTTCTCCATTACAAAATTCTCATTTAATCCTTATCCACACTTAGTTTATCAAATTAAATTGGACAAGATTGATGCAGGGGCTTTTTAAGCCGGACATCATGTGTAAAATCGCTAGACAACAGATTTTAAAGGGTGCCCACCATGACTTGTCACATCATCTTTCCTCAGCCTCAGCTGCCCTTGCATAGTCTTATGCAGGGTCAGGATTCTTCTTGGTGTTACACTGTGGACCACTGCAGAGAAACAGAGCTGCGACACAGTCTCCAGCAGAGTTACTTATTACATCCTCAGCCCCCTTCACCTGCCCCAGCCATTCAAAATAACATCACACCATAAAATATTCATGAACAGCCCAGTGCTCCGGCGAGGGCCTCGCTTCTGCAGGTGGCTGTTACATCAGTAATTGCCCGATACTTCCCTCCACAGCGTAAAATTGTTTTCATTATGTGTCATGCACACAGAGCCAAGCAAATCCCTCTTGAGTGGTTTCCCAAGGGCTGGAGGGAGGTGGTACTTAACTTAAACAGGCGCTTTTGGCTTAGATTAAAAAAAAAACGAGAAGGAAAAAGCCGGTGAAAGCTCATCATTAACTCTACTTCTAACTGCAACAAAAAGCAGAAGCTCATGCAAAACTCTCATAAAGATTATCCTAAATGTCTCAGTTACTAGGAAGAGCTTTAGTGGCTTTAGCTGTTCTTATGATACTTAAAGCTGCTTCAGCCAGAGAAGAGAATAACTTTCCACCTGACTGAAGTTCCCATGGTTTGCAGTGCAAGGCGATAAGCAGGTTTCAGCAATAAACTCCTGCATTGTGAGACAATAATGCACAGTCAGGTCTCCCCATTTTGATTCAAGGGTGTCTTTTTCTTTCCCCCCTGTGGTGGACTAATCACAGCTCCACTTTGTTTAATTGCAGCAAAGAGAGAAATGTGTTTAAGAAGTCATTCTGGCCCTCTTTAAATGAATGCTCAAGTTCTTCAAAGACAACAAACAGGATGCATAATAAATAAGATTTAATTTTCAGATCAAAATAGGCAGAGTTAAAGATTTTATTGACTGATGTGGGAGAGAGAGATGCTTCTGAAAAGGGGGAGGAAAAAAAAAAGGAAGCAACAAGTGGGATTAAAGTCTTGGGTTTTATGCAGCACAAGCTGGTTTTGCATGGTGGGAGGATCAGTACAGGAATAAAATCTTTCCAGAATTAGTGGTCGGTAGCCTGCCGGGCACTTTGCTTCTGATAAAAATGCTTGTAAAACTATGTCAACCCCTTGATAATTGACACAGATGCACCCACTATGGTTTTCAAGCTAAGACCTAGAAAACCTTGGGCGCGATGTATTGTAAATTATGGCTCGGGGTCATGAACTCCAGAGTGGTTGTTGGGGGGGAGAGGGTGTGACAGAAAAGTGTTTATCAATCAAAAGTTTTCTTTCTGAGTCTGACATGACTAAGCTACAGCCCAAGTGATTGGGAGAGAAAACCTCTTAACTCATTATTTTTAAAACCATGTTGTTCTTTTTTCAGTTGTTGTCCTTCCAGTCTGAGGGTATGATCACTCCTTAAAAGTAGGCATACATATACCAGTGGAAATTAAGTAGAATCATGACAAATTTCTCCAGCTCTCTTATTTTTGGGGGAAAAATAAATTTAAAAATCACAATTTATTGAGTATGCTCTGTGAAACATAGAGTGAAGCCGTTTTAAATTTGCTTCAAGGTGCTTACTAAGGTCTCATATAGGAAGGAGCACACACTACCTAATTTGATATATGCCAGTTAATAGTTATATCATCATCTATACTCCACATTTTGTAGAGTTAGTCTTCCAGGCTGATTTTGAATTCTATCAGAAGACAAACAGACATATTTTTCCTTAACTTCTAGTGGTAAACTACTATGGCCATGGTTTGGTGCTCTTTCATTGCTAAAATTCACAATTGCTGGTGACCGTGAGCTGTGAGGTCTCATAATTTTGAGCAGGAACTCGGTGTGCATGAAATGACCCCCAGGAGCATCTGCTGTGGGCTTTTTTCCCCCCTGTGTTAAATCGGATATGTGAGGTTATCTGACATACTGAAAAGCTATGCTCAGAAAGAATTTTTTTTTTTTTTTATAATGAATGATGGAGTTCTTTTCGCTTCTGGCAACTATAGGCCTTTTCTGAATACAGCAAATGACTGTTTCAAAATGAAAACCACTATGTGTTTGAATGTAGTATTATGCCTAGTTGCTTTTTGAGTGAAAGGCGGCTTTAAAAAGTTAGGTATATCATTGCCAAAAAGGGCTACATAGTATTGTCAGCATTTTGAGAAGGAATAGGTCCTTTTTTTCCTGAAACTCCATTCTGGACAGCTGTTAGTGACTTACCAAACTTTTCATATGGATATGTATGTTAATGACAGGCAATGAACTGGAGATGAAGAGACCCAAACACAGACCGATCTCTTCAGTGCACATCAAAAGCCTTTACAAAAGGAGCAGTAAAAGAGGCAGTGATGGTGGAGCCTTCACTTTTGTACACTGAATTAGTTCTGCAAGCAATGAAACTGATCTTTTCTCCTTGCCAGAAAAGTCTGGTGATTTTTGTGAGTGCTCATTAGCACAAGAGGCATTTGTGAAGATAATTGACTGACGCTGATACTGCTGGCTGTCACAACAGTGCCAGCAGTGTATGTGCGTTTTTAATAGTTGTATTTTTCCCCCTTTCTTACATATAATGCTTTCTGAAAGATACTGGCTCTCTAAAGCTCTACAAGCCCATGCAAAGCAGGGAGTTTAAAGAACTCCTGCTCAGGGAATCTTTCTGCCTGCCCTGCTGTCTCTCTGCTTGCAGGGTACATGGGATGGGTAAAAGAGGCTTCATATCAGAGATGATATGAATGTGGACAGCTAAGAGTCCCATAGCCTTCCCATACGGGGAAATATTTGAGCCTCACCTTATAAGAAAGTGTTGCTGGCTGAAATAATGGCAGAAAAATTGAACAAGCCAGATTCACGATCAGGAGGGAGCAACTCATGCAATGCTGGACTTTAGCAGACAAAGAGAGGGGAGAAGCAGGTTGGATGTTTGAGTGTGTGCTTAGCCTTGTGCAGAGCAGTCTGACCACAGAACCCAACCATGCACATGCATGATCAGCGTGCTGAAAAACACACGTCTCCTGTATCGTCAGATGCATTCCAGAAATCTCCAGTTTCAGAATTGTTCAGAGTCTGAGACTCTTTTTAACAGAGGTTTTTCAGCAGAGGTAATTTGTTGAGTGACTGCTAACATCTCTCAGCTTCAGCAGTACAACTTCATAGCATTAAGACAGTGCAAACAGAAACTGAATTTGGCCTGTTACCTCGTGTGTGTTCAGAATGAATTATGATCAGCAGCGCAAGCACATATTTTTATTTGGTATTCCTGACGACAAAAAAACAAACAAAAGAAACTGACAAAAACAAACAAACAAATCCAAAAAGCCCCACAACAACAAAAATAACAACAACAACAAAACTAAACCCAAGGAATAAAAAGTAAAAAAAAAAAAAAAAAAAAATCTAGCCTGTAAGTTCAGTTACTAGAAGGTTCAGAAGTGATGAAATTAACCCAGGGAAATGGTGTTCTCAGATTCTAAAATATTTTGAAAGGAGCACTTGAATTTTTCAAACCAGCCTTGTTAAGCATTTTGAAAATATAAACTTCATGGGCTATGATTTGTAATACTAGCTGCTTTAATACTTTAAATCCCAATGTCCCCAAATGAAAAGTCAAAATCAAAGCAAACTGTTTTTGATTTCTTAACACAGAGCATTGCATCCAAATGCACTTTAATACTTCGTAATGTTTTTTTAACATTTAAAAATTTGTGGCTTTCTGTTTATGGTGGGAAACTTGCTTGAAATCCAAAATTCTCACAGGAAAGGACAATTGTTGTCCATAATTAGAAATAGCTCCCAGGAGTTTATTGCTGCCAGAAAAAACTGAAAATAAAAAGATAGTTACCGGAATTGCATTACTTTTAGCATATAACTCTAGCACAAAACAGAAAATTAAAAATCTATTTATGAGAAAATTAGGTCCCCTGTTTGTCAGCTTGAATTTCTATTCAATTTGATTTTCTAAAAGCATTTCACTTTAATATTTCACTAGAATAAAAAATCTGGATGTTTTAGAGTAGAGATTTGAAGAGTAAAGCAGCTGACCAAGAAGTTTTTAAAAAGGAATTGCAAGTGTGAGTTCATGACCTGAAATAAATGTCGCATAATACTGTCACCATTTTAGCAAATAAGATTATGCTACAAAAGACTGTAATCTATATATTCATTAAAGTCTATCAAGAACATAAGAGAGAGAGAGAGGGAGTGTGTGTGTGTGTGTGTGTGTGCGTGGAATACCCTCTGTGGTTTGTCATATGGTTTTATTGACACATTAGGGAGGGCTGTGTTGCTTATGAGTAGAAAGAACTATGTAGCTCTTTTTTAGATAGCACCTAATGTGCCTGCATCTCTTGCTCTGTTGTCCAAAATTGAATTGTTTATTTGACACTAACATTACGAAGGAAATTTAAGTAATCTCTGAGGTCAGTTAGTCACTAGTTATGAACTTCAGTGATAAGAAATGAAACTTAAAGCTTGTTTTAAGTCTATTTTAAACCTTCTTTAAGGAATGTGAGCTACTTATCCCATAGCGAGCAACAGAAAAACTACAATTTTATCTCCAGACCTTCTCCAAGTAGGAGCTGCTTATTGGTGGGGAGATTTCTTATTGTGCTGTTTGAAAACATCTGACTGTAAACCTATGCTAGCACCAACTACTGATTCACGAATATCCAGCACATTATTATTAGTCTCCTGAGGATGTCTGGTTGTGAAGAGTTGCATGCATGGATTTGAAGGATAGCTCTCTAAAAGTGACAAATAGCAAAAAGTATACAGAGATTTTAGGTAAGATTGTTAAGAATGAGAGTGTCACGCAGCAGTTTGAGATCCACAGTAAATTCAAATGATGTCTCTATAGCTGGTATGTGGATATTTCATTTTAAGAAGAGATTTTAATATGATTTTTGGTTATTTTTTAGAAGCATTTTAAAATAAATAACAGTTGCAACAAGTGGGCACAGAGCACATCTACATTCTCTGAACTGATGTAAAAGATGAGGGCTGAATTTCTGCTCAAGAGATGAGGTTAATAATGCATGTCAGGGTTAGAAATTTTATCTATGATGTTAGCCTAGTCTTTAGAAATATTTTATAGTAAATTTCAATGACATTTTATGTCATCAAGCAATACTCTGAGGGCAAAAGTTCCCAGATCTGGGCACTACTCAAAGGATGCCTTACCAGGAGTTGCATCTTGCTAGAAATTTTTAAATAAAACACAGATACCAGGATGGTAGTCTGTGAAAAAATCCTTCTGGTTTTCTACTTACTATGTTTAAACATGCAAAAGACAAATGAAATAACAGACTTCCTGATAGAAAACAGCATGGAGAGAATTTTGGGTTCTGTGCAATTCTTTTTAAACAGTCTATTTTCTTCAGCATCAAGTGACATTTAATGTCATTTTTTTAAGCCTCATGACTGAAAATCCATTAACATCCTCTGTTAAAATAAAAAAGGCATAGAAGCACAATTTGAGTTCACATTTCTCCTGAAAATTTGACATGTCAGCATTTCATAAAACATTATTTTCTTGAATTGTTATATTTAAGGAAATGTTATGCTGCAGATAGCAGTCAGTAAAACAGAGCTGGAGAAGGGATGGCAGGATTTGTAAGAAGTCAGTCAGTCAATTCAATAACTGCAGGAATACCCCTGCTGAAAAAGTAGCCAAGGCTTTCCTCCTCTTTCTGTTTCTGTCTGAGGAATCACAGTCAGGGAGTTTACTAACACTGTAATTACAACTTCCTGAAGTGACCAATCCTTCCACCCCTCCCCATAACACTGCCACCTCAACAACCCAGCCAGAAGTTAGGCAGACTTTAATTTTCATGACTCTTCCCTCACTTCTAGCCCATGTACTGATCATCCTAAGCTATCATTGATCTGGTGGCAGCACGTATCACCGTAATTTCTATTTGCCCTTGGACAGATCATGCAAAACTAATGCTTCCTTCCATGTGTTAGCTTCCAACATCCATTGATCTTGGCATAGCTTCTAAGGAAAGCTCTCACCCATCCCATAAGCATGCTGTCATACAGTACTGCAGCACACAAAATACCCATCACCCAAGCTGTTCATTTGAGGTGTGCCCAAGTCACCCATATTCTTCTGAGCAGCGAGTTGGACAGTGACCCTTTTCCTCCCTTCCCACTCTTGCTGCAGAACTGTGACAGTAACCTGGGCTGTACTCCAAACACTTTGCAGGCATGAGGTGAAATATCCAGGGGAGGCAGCTGCAGGCAGATCTCAGAATGGTGAGGAGTCAGGTAGCAAATAGCAGGGTGCCCACTTGCTGCAGAGTAACAACTTCCTATGCAGAGAGTTGAATTTTGGAGTACAGAAGGAAATATAAATCAAAGTCTGAGCCTCTGAGGCATGCAGCCATTTGGATCTGGAATTATGTAGTTGGGGAAATTCATACCTCAGAGCTGGAATTACAAGTTAATTGCAGATTGATATTATCCTGATAAAGTAAGAACATGCTAAAAGTAAGTCTAAGATTCTGACATAGAGATTTTCCTTGGGGTTTTTCTGTAATTGCATTCCAGATTATATAATTTTCATGAAATATATAAAATAAAATATTGGTAAGTAATTTCAAGGGGATGTCTTTATTATATTATTTGAATAAATTACCACAGCAATATTATATGCTATTTGCAGCATATGAAATGAAGATAATGTGCACTATTTGGTAGCATTACCTTACTGAGTAATTCTGGAGTAATGTTCCTCCCTCTTAGGGTTGTGACATATTGATATTGAGGACCTGGAAGTGGGACTCTTGTTCTGCAAGTGAAGCCTTCTGAGACACATTCCCTGTGTGAGATACTATAGCCACAGGTGGAGCAGGAGGTCCATCACCATTTTCTGAATACTGATGAAATGAACTCCAGCTTCTTAGACAGGAAGTTAATTCCATGATAAAATATCCATTATGAAAATGAAAATGCAAGTTATATCTCTGTAAATACTGGGTGGCAGCTTTATTTCAGATTTGCTGTTAATGGGCCAGCTCAAGACAGGTACTTGGCAGTCAGAATCACCAATACTAGGAAGGACAGTCAATTATTTTCTTTCAGTGTGACAGAATCTTCTGGTCCTCTTTTTATATTCTACATGGGGACAGCCCTGGCCCGTCTGAAACATGATCCATATTACAAATGACATTTGCCCTTAAAGAGAAATCTCAGGGCTCGATAGGACAGCCTATTTAACCAAGATGAGATACAGGACACACATTAGACATTGAAAGACCCTGGGAGAAGTTAATGCAGGAAGATTATAAACACATTGCAGGCATCTGAGTGGGCCTAGTTGAAGAACTTAAGTTTATTTCAAACAGCATAAAAAATTTCTCATATGGCACCAAAGCCTCCCCTGAAGGTCTGTCATATAAACATAGACACTGTCTCACTCCACTTATTAAATGAATTAATATGATAAGAAAAATGTTTTAATAGGAATAGTTACATGTAAATTACTTCTCATATGGGATTGGTTTTCTGTATATTCCAGCATGTCTTGGTGAAAGCTGCATTTGGAGGCCTGTAACTACCACCAGATCTCCTTAATGTGCAACACATTCTGTGTTTTTACTATTTTCAAAATTAGCCAAGAGGCTTGTGTTTGTTTCAATTAATGTCTTTCTTTTCATGAAATATTTCACAAATACCATTTATTGCTGTGTGCTTGATTCTTTGCAGGGTTTCAAGACTATGATTTAATATCTTAGATTGTCTAAACAAAGCCCTACTTAAAATTTGCTCAGGTTTGCTGAGAAACCCAGAAACCCTGTAATTATAGGGAGAATTTGAAGGAGAAAGCAGTTTCATTAACACCAGAAACTACTGTTTATGCCCATGAACTGTGTAAAACTGCAGTTTCAGAAATCCTGCTGAAATAATCCTTCAGTGTACTCAGTAAGCCAAAATAGTAAAGAAGCAGTACTTCCATGTGGCCTCAAGGACTGGACCCATTACTTTTACACGTAATTTTGTCCAACCCCATGTTAGTTGATTCACAATGCCTGAAGTACAGCTGATGCAGCACACCCTCCTCATTGCTTTCATCTCCTCCAGCAAAGGAGCAGGGATGTCAGAGCTCCTGCTGGTGCCACGAGATGTCATTGGGGGTTCAACCTGTAGATGCATGGCCTTCAGTTTGCATTTGTCTAACCTGTGGTTTTCCTGCTATTAGGGATATAAACTTACCTATCTAACTACAAATGTACCCTCTTTGGCACCGGCCTTTCTTCTTGCCAAGTGCAGTAATTAAGGGTATGCTTTGTCTGCTATGCTGTGTGGGGTTTTTACAGTGCCTTTGAAGGGTGCCAAATTGACAGTCGTGGGGCTTTGGGTCCTCTCTTAACCCACAGAGCCATTTCAGCCATTTGGGTTCTGAGCAAGCATTATTTGCACATATTTAACTTCAATGAGACCAGTATCCGTGCATGGCCGCTAATGTTGGGGAGAAACAATGAGCTGAATTCTCTGCCGTTTGTTTATTTGTGTTTGTGTTGATATTGAAGATGAGGAAAGTGCAACTTCATTAAATTAAATTAAATTTTATAACAATCAAATGATTTAGGTAATAAAGGGGGGCAAAGAAAGAAAATGTTTCATTTTAATAGCTATAACCTGTAAGCAGTGCTTTTCTTGCTGCTGCTGTTGTAGGGACTAGTAATTGCAGCCGTCTAGACACAGGAACAGATGCAAAGTAGAGCTTTATTATATCAGACATTTGCCCTGCTACGATACAGTCTAATTGCCCAGAAAATATATTTCTACATGAATTATTTCTAATTTGATTTGAACTAGACCAACTGTTGTATTTTCCTGAACTTTGTCAGGTGATAAAATGGAGCGCTACATTTCAAAACAGTTTCTCTTATCAATCTTTTGAGAGAAAAAGATGAATTAAATGAAACTTAAAATGGCATGTGGTTATCTAGTAAATACAATAGTTTTCTTTCTTGCTAGTTGCATTTTTGTGGTTTCATTCTCTTGTGTGTTTCAAAAAGAAAAGCAACATTAACACTAATTTGTGATTTAGGATGTTATGTCTAGTAGCATTGCATAAAATATTTTAAAGTGCAAGTTTAAATTCTGATTAGTGATGATGTCATTGTGAGAGATGACATTGTAAGGACTTCAGTCTGGTTTTCTGAAAATGCTGGTAATTTGAAAAAAAAAGGGGATTTTCCTCCTTATTGTTTATTTTTTCTTTTTGAGAGTATTAGTACAAAATCCTGAATTTTCTAATAAAACCTGATAAGCATTTTGCATATTTCAAGACAGTCTAGATCACCGGTCTACTGAAAATGGATAATCAATGTGAAATAAAGGTAAACGTTTGGATTCTCAGGTCCACGGTTTTAAAAATATTAGATTTTGTTGCTATGCATTTCTGTTCATCTGCAGCTGGTATTTGTACATTTGTCCAATTTCTTTTCACATTTTAAGAAGTATTTAGGGAACGCGGGGGAATCTCTCAACGGCTTTTGCATAAAATGATAATAGCAACTTGCTTCCTCCTTCTTCCCATCCCCCCAAAATAGACCATACTACTGAAATTATTTAAATTGACTGAGCCTTTTAAGCAAGTAAACACATTTTAACTAGTTTTTTTTCCCAATCCTTCCATTCATGCCTACTATAGAAATTAGCCTTCACTCTTCCTTCACTTACACATGGATACACACACTTGCATGGACACAAGAAAAATTTCTTTTCTCCTGTCAGCATTCCTACCCAACAATAGTTAGATTAGTGGAAATGAGGGCCTCCGCAGAGAAAGGACATTCAGCCACAGAAGGCTCCCTGCAGGAACAGCTGGTAGGGGTTAATGGCTGCTGAACCTCACAGCCAGGGCCTATTCTCTATTGTGTGTTCAACTCCTGGGAAGGAGGGAGACTTGTGACAGCTTCTGGGGTGCATGGGATCAGAGGTACAGCAGCTAGGTCAGAGAGGTAGTGTTCGGGGGGAAAAGGCTAGCCCGGAATTGCAATAAAAATGAACTCTGCGGCGGGGACAGCCGAGCCTTGAAAACTGCAAAAACTGGGCGCAAATTGCCACGGGGAAACAGTAAAGGATTATTCAGTAACGTGGCTTCTAACCTTTTAACAACTGCGATATGAATTAAAAGAACAATTGGAGGGAGATGGGGGATGAATAATTCATATCTGAAAGTGGATGAAATCCAAGTCCGAGCGAAACGTGCGCGGCTAATGTATGTTATTTACGTTTGTACTCTAACCCCGCGCAGCCCGGCTCTCCCTGCGGAGCCCAGCGCTCCAGTCAGGAGCCGCGGCTCGGTGTTCAGCACGCTCGAGTTTAAACAGAGAGTGATCAATGAGTGCATGTTTCCCCTCTGTGTAGGGGTGTTTGCCACACCACCACAGCTGGCGTGTGGAAGCAGCCTCCCTCAGAGCACTGGCAGAGGATGTGCTGGAAGGTCAGGTCTGCTTTGGGACTGGGCTCCTCTGCTGCCTGCCTGTGCCTGGCACACACCAGGAAAAGAGATTCCAGCTCCCAAAAAAGCTGGGAGGAAACGCCTTGATGGGCTGGGAAAACACTAGGACCTTTCTGTCACCCCTGCCCCTCCTTGCTTTGGGATAGTTTGGCAGGATGCTGTGGTTTTAAAGGGACCTTAGAGGGAGCTGTATTTCTCTTCTGACAGAGGATTCCTCCCCGTACGGTATCTGAAAAGTTTCAAAATTAAATGAGGTAGCATAAAATTGCAAAAAACATATAATATTCATGAATTCTATGTGGAAACCTCCTCTCACCTACTATGGCAGTAACCTATTTTTTTTTTTTTTTTTTTTTTTTGGTGGTGTTGTAATGGAGGTAACATAGATGTTCCTCTTTAATGTGTGCTAAGTAGGTTTACCTAGAATTTTATTTAAAATATTTATATTTCTTTCTTTACTCTTTTGTCAGGAGCTTATTTTTGGTTTATCTTTGCTTTGTTTTATTATGCATTATGATTCATTATTGAACTAAAGGACAGCTAGATTCAGGAAACCAAAATACTAAAGGTTTAAAAATGAAAAACCTATGAAGAGAAGGCACCAGAAATTATTTTTTACAGTTTAGTGAATCATATGTTTTCCCCACTAAAAGCTGATATGATGAAGTTTTGGATTTTTTTTCTTTTGGCTGGTGGCTGACTACTTTAGTCTGGTGCTTCAACACGACTACAGGCATTTTCTAACTCTTAACCAAAGGAATCCTGAATGATTTATATTATCTTATGTCTCATTGGGCTGTTCCAGTTATGCTCATGCTGTAACCTTGTGTGACTTGTGGTCTGCTGAGGACTGGTTGCAGGATCCTCTTACACACATTAACAGCTATTATCATCAAAAGTGCTTACTGTTGACAATTGTCATGGCCTCAGATAAGAGGATTTTTTAAAGCTCACTCTAGATAACTTTGTAACACCAATGATGTCTGTATTCTATACTGTAATGGCATTTAAATGAATTGGAAGGGATGTGCTCTGTGTAAATGAGTAAAATGTGACTGTTAATAATGTTCTGCACTAAAGAAGTTTGTACTACACAAAACTGATTAGCTACAAATATCGCAGTGTTATTCTATTTTGACACTGGCAGTGGTGAAAGTCCAGTCCCAGGCACTGTTGATGTACCTGTGAATATAAGAAAACTGCTAAAACTGGAGACTTAAATATTTTTTTACAAAATTTAGGTAGCCACTGCTGAGAGATGCTGTCTGTTATTTATCCAGGTGAGGAAAAAGTAGTTACAGTGCAGTAACTCAGCCCCACTGCAGTCAGTACTTCAGTGATCATAAAAAAAAAATGTATTTGTGTGCTTATCTCATATTGGGCTATGAAGTTTTCAACACGTGGCAATAATACTAGGACTTAAGTTCACCAGGAGTCATATGGAGACTAGAATATTGGAAGTTAATTCTTTAGAAGACAGAATTTGTCATCTTGGTTCAGGTGAGACCTTTCACACAAATGATGATGTGATACCATAACCAAATTCTCAGGGAAGAATGAACTTAAACAATGTTTCTGTACAGGGAAAACAGACACAATGAATTATCTAGAGAGTTTCAATGACAATATTATCTGGAATAACCAGGGGATTCACTACCTCTCTTCAGTGATACTCTGTTAGAGTAAACCACCATTTTTTCCCCAAAATATTGAGCAAAAAATGAATTTGTGTCAATGGCTCTTGACATTTATAATGCTCCATCATGTTTTCTGTTCTATGCTATCCTCAAAAGACAGTGCTACTAACATTTCGCAGTGTGGAGTTGATTCTGTGTACCTCAGGGAATTATGTCCTAATTTAATATTACAACATGGTGTAAATTTTTTATCAGGATGAAATGAAACTGTAAGGGATAGATGGTCTGTTCTAGAACTTCCACCTTCTCTGAAATTGTAATATAACCTCTTCAAAGGAGAAAAATAATAAAATAACTTTCTACAGCTTTTGAGTTCCTATAGGCATCCAGAGAAGTTTATAATTAAAATGTCTGTATCTTCAGTTTTTCACTAGAATTTAGAGATATCAGAGAGAACACAACGGCAAAGTAGTATCAGACTAAGTGTCTTAGCCTTTGAGAATTTTAAAGTATTTTGTTGCAGCTTGACTTCAAATATAGACTTATATAACTGTATTCAAATGTTGTTTGTATTTTCTGCCTTGTAATTGTGAAATAAATTTCTAAAGCATTTCTAGGCTTGTTTGGTTTAATTTAAAATTTAACTGAATTTTAAAATGTAATTCTGAAAAATACCTTGGGTTGTAAGTAACAAGTGTAAGGTCAAACTACTCATTGTGAAGAGGTTTACATATTACAATCACTTGATTCAGTGGTTTTTGTAATGAGCACATCTAAGAACAATGAAGAAATTTAAACAAAAGCAAAAATCTTTTAGTACATTTTGTGGAATAACTGTAAAATATTTGTTCCATGGTATCTTTATTGTTCCCAGACTGACTACTTAAACTGCTAAAATACAGGTTGCATAAAGAAATTGTTAAATCCCTCAAGGACCTGGTACTCAAACCTTGACACCTTCATCTTGAAGTAAGAAAACATGTTAGTCACTACTTGTCTTTAGTGGAGCAGCATGTTTAAATTTCTGTCCTGAATAAGAGTATTGCGGGTTAGAGTAAACTGGTAATCCCAATATTCCATAACAGATTTGAAGGAGAGTAATGTAAGTTCAGACACTGTGTAATGCATGCACAAGTTTGCCAAGAGAAGCATTGTTTCTGACTCAGTGTTTTGATAACAAATTGATTCCTTGATGAACAAAAGGAAGAGGTACATAAGTCATTTTTATCAGCTGCCTGGCTTAGCACATGACATCCAGTTTTCTCCAATCACATTCTTACCGAATAATTAAACATATGTTTGTATGTGTCTTGTCTGATTTATAAAGACTACCTCTGACTTGTCTTAGCTTTTTTATGCACCAGAACTGAGTTGGGTACTTTTTCTTTCCATAAATCTCTGGGTTGTTACCACAAGTCTATTGGCTGACAAAACTCTATTGCATACTAATAGATGCTTTGCTAACTGATCCAAAAACTCCAGGAAATGTCAAAGAAGTGAATTATTGAAGAAGAAGATCAAATTCTTCATAGATGGCAAAGAAGACCTGAATAACAGTGAAACATGTGCCAGCTTGAGAAATAATTTAAATCCAACTTGTAAGTTTGATTAAGTATGTTTGTAAGTTTGGGAGCATGTCTGATTTTCCTGCCCTGTCCCCTCTAATTTCTCATTTCGCACTCATTACTCTAAAGGGTTAAGTTTTGAAGCTGGTAAGAGAAAATATGCACACTCTAAATTTGCAGTTGAATGAAGCAAACAGTGTCACCTTGGAAAGGGGGCTTAGGCAAACTGACAGTACCTGCTGCATTGCCCTGGGGACATGGGGATTGAGAGCACTAAGGAGGAGGATTGGAATGGTGCTTCAAGTACAACTCTCCCTAGTTTTTCTCTACCTTAGAGAAACACCTGCAAGCAGTAATTCCATCTGTCATGACTAAGAAAGCCAGTGAAAAGTGGTTGCTGCACACCATCCCTGACCTGAAGTTTAATTCAGGGATTGCAGTGGCAGTCATTTAGCTGCTCACAAAACTTTTTTTGTGAAGAATTGAGAAGAAGAAATTTCCATAATGCTGCAGCTGTAAAGGGTGAATCTAACTAAATTTGAAATCTATCTGTTATGTGAAAAAATATTCTTCTATTTCAGGTTAATTGAGACTTCATTACAGGCTTCTTAGGAAGAATAATAAACTAATCACTGACTGTTAGTGGACTCAAATTCATATTTGTGTTTCAGTGAAATAAAACTGTGTTGCAAAAAGAATGGATTTAGTTTTATTTTGCAGCCCCTAGTACGGACATGCTATTCTCTTTCTGTCACCTTTGTGCCTAAAGCTTCTAAATCCTCCCATGCCAAGAGAGAAATTTCAAGTTTTGCTTTTAAAGGTCTCTAGCTTTTCATGACAGATGTTGTAAACAGCTTTACGCATCAGTATCAAATTTGTTACTTTTTGGTGTCGGAGTAAGCGATAAGCTTGTAGAAACCCAGAAGATAAGGGGCAAAAGTGTGTGTGCCAAACACCAACAACTGGATGGCTGTGGAGCCAGGCAAGGACTGTTGGCAATAACACGCAAAATTGTTGGTAACAGCCAGGGACTGCTGGTATTAATGCACTGTGAGAAAGAACAAGTTGTGACTGGAGGAAGGGGCCATGCAGAGGTAGTGCAGCACCTTTCTGGGACAAACATCCTTGTTGCAGTTCCTGGAGTTAAGCACAACACAGTAGAGTGCAAAAACAGGAATCAGGCCAAGAAGTGAGCAGGGACTGGAGGGGGGGATCAAGACAACCAAAGACTCCCAAAGCCTCTGACCCATTTCCAGAAAGATCTGAAAGAATGGACTGTGCATGATAACTAAGTTGCATAGAAAGTGAAAAACCTATCTTTAGGGTGGGGAAAATCTATCTATACAAAGGTAACCCAACCAAGACTAGGCACTGCCCTCCAGGACTGTGGACATCCCATTGGCTGGACTGAGGCAAGCGGATCAACCCTGGAATCAGGATTAACATCGTATCAGCTGGATCAACACTGGAACCAGGACTGAAGAGCTCTTTCTCTAACACTTTTTGTCTCTTTCTTTCTCTATCCTCCTCATTAATTTATATTTTCCTTTCTCTCTTCCCTTTCACCCTTCCCTTTTGTCCCAAACCCTCTGGCCTGTGCTTATATAGTCGGTCAGGGACTAACACACCAATTTCCATTTCAATTGTGTAGTTTATTAACAAAGCTTTCTGCTTGTTTGCAGGCCCTCTGACTTCTGTTATTCCTGAATCAGGAGCATTTACGAGTCCTTGGTTCTTCATTCTCCTTCAGGGAGGGATATCACTGAAATCCTGAAACATTTTAGGGCATTAACAGTAATAACTAGGAATAACTAGGAACAACTGACTTTACATCTGGTATGTAAATAACACCAAAGTTGCTTAACAATTTTAGAACAATTTTAGGTGCTTGTTTATTCCTTTCCTTATCACTATATAAGTAAAAAGAGAAAGGTGTAAAAATCAATTTAAAAAAAGCCCCAAATATGAAGAGTACTTTTTCTTAACAACCATTCAGAGAATGACATCTTCATCAATCCATTCATAAAATTACCTTCTATTTTATGTGTACACATAAGCAATTGAGCAGCTTAAACTTTCTAGGGTTTTTTTTTTGGAAGCGAAAGTAAACCAAGTTTATATAGCAGAATCCAGATTAGAAAAATGTCAAATGAAGTTACTGACAGCAGACTGGTCTTGCCTATAATCACATCAAACATGCATTGCAACAGAAGAACCAAAGGTTAACACCTTACCTGCCCAATGTGGATAAAAAGGAAATAATAGAAAACCATACGGGCCACAAAATAAAAAAGAAATCTAAGGTTATCAATTACTAGCTGAGATGAGAGGTTTCAAAAATGCTTGTGCATGATTAAAGGACCCTCATTATTAAGAAAGAAAAATCAACACTATTTTCCACACCTAAGCGGTAAACACTTGAGTGTCAAAATGATTTACATTCATTTTAGATTTTGTTTAATTCATAAAGACTAATTATCTGCTTAAGAAACTGGAAGCATCTTTCAAATACCTTCTAGTGGCAAGTATCTAGTGCATGCAATAGTCACTAGTCCCAAGGGCAGACAGTCTCTGATCATAGGATAAAAAAAAGATTTACCATCATAGCTGTAGTCTGAACACTTGTTACAGCTTTTGTTCATTTTATGTTGCTTACAAAACGGGCTCTTTGTTGTCAGGACTGGTTTGTCCTGTTCACAGATGTATGCCAATCTTGTTTTATGTACAACTGATTTGTGCTTTCTTATTATTTTTCTCTAAATAAAATATAAGTTCTACAACCAAAATTACATGTTGGTGTTGTGTATGTGGAAGGCTACAAAACTATAATGTTCATCTGGAATGGATTCTTCTGTAACAGTAGTCCTTTAAGGCAGATATGTGATCTAGGGCTTGAATAACTTCCCAGAAAGTTTAAGTCACTTGGCTTTGTCTGTATATATTTAATTCCACAGAGAAATAAAATAAATCACCTATTGAATTGTCTTACTATAATTTGTTAGTATTTTGAACATTAATATATTCTTGATAGCATTTCAGTACATTTTCTGAGGAGGGGGAGGATGCAGACTATATGTCAGAACATGCTTAAAAGCCTCGTTTATAGAATAGATCCCCATTAGTACTTTGATACTATGCACCAATGTTATTTGTGAAGTGGCTACCATAATATGTTAAATTCTGTTAATGGAGAAATAATGAATCACATAATGAAATAGTTGCATTTCACATTTGTATTGTGGAACTTAAAACTCTGTATGTGCCATTACCATATGCTAGGAATCTATATATATGTCAACTGTAACTTTTCAACCTGGGTCTGTTTTTGCTAGAGCCCATAGACTTCCAGAAATTGGATACCAACCATTTTTAAAATGAGTGAGGAACACTCATTTCAAACAAACAGACAGACAAACCCAAAACAGCAACAATGTAAAAAGAATCAGCCTTTAATATCTAGTAAAAATCTGCCCCAAAAAATTGCCCCAAATGATCTTCGTTAATGCTAAAGGAAATTTACTTGCGTCTGTATGCAGAACAATCAGCAGCCCTAACACATGCAGAAGATCCAGCTCATTGCCTTTCCTTCAGTTTTTACTGATGTCAGCTGGTATCATCATGTGGTGCTTGGGAATAGAGCTGCTACTTGTGCTGCCTGTTCCTTATCACAAAACTTCTGGGATTGCATTCTGAGGGAAAAATAGTTCCACTTACATAAAGATTAAAAAATACTGCTTACAATTAGGCACTGATTTTACATTGTTTTAAAGCACTGCACCCCCACTGAAGATGGCAGTTGTCTTTAAAGGCTTTTATAAAATTCCCCTCAAGATGAACATGTTCTACCCCTACTCAGGGACAGTTTTCCCCGTGTTGGCTTCATTTAGATATCCTAGCTTTTTGTATGACTACATTTGTCATACCTGTTACATATACACACATTTTGACATGACTAATCCATTGCTTCATGCAGGGAGTCATTCTTTTTCAATGAAGAGTGTAGTAAGATATATTCCTTTACCTTTAATCTATATTCTTTGGAGTTATTTATATTCTCTGCACCTATTTAAAACCTAAGCAGTATTAGCTTTAGGCAGTTAATGATTAACATTGGTCAGACCTAATAATTAATTTTGGAAGCACAGTGATAATAAGGTAAAAAATAACAAGTCTGAAGTTTAAAAAAATGATAAATAAGTTCAGGGTTTTTTATTGCTCTAGAAAGTTGGCTGCTCTTTTAGATTCCATCTCTTTTGGACAAACGGAGCAGAAAGGATGGAAAAACTGTGAAGAATGCTTAGCGCCACTGCCCACATCTAAAGTTTTAAGGAATGAAAATGACAAGTGACAGCTATCGAGCCATGCTCATCCAATAAGGCTCTTTGTCAAGTTGGACTTTATTGTAGCTGATACCTGAAAGAACCAAATTCAATGCTGAGCTTTAGAAATTCAACTCCTCTTGTAACAAAATGGGACATTTCCTGAGCTGCGGGACTGCATTAGGTATGAATTGTCAGCATGCTACAACTCTATCAGCTGGTCTTGGAGAGAACATTTTTGGGCATTGTAATTCCTGGTCCTGTTTTTAACGAGGATGTAATGTACTGTAGGATGAAAACCAGTTCATAGTGCTTCAATTCCCTATCTACTAGGAATGATAGAGAACAAAATCACAGAGTACAATTTCTTTTTTTTTGGTTGATTTGGTTCAGTGGAGAAAGCAGTGAACAAAACCATAGCAGCAACATTAAGCATGTCTTAATTTTCATATTATATTTATTGTGGTTTACCTTAATTAGTTTTTGCTAAATCATCATTTAGAAAACTAAGAAAGTGTTAATTGGAGGCAAATGCAGGACTCCTAAGAAATGATTAAAAGCTATTTATATATTTCATCCAAACTAGCTACTATGGAAACTGAAAAAAATCTGTGCTTTTTAATGTCAGACATAATTTATATGATGTATGTTCTCCTGTGTTATTTTTGGGTGTCTGAAGGCCCTTCATTATTTTAGTCCATTCGTCACTAAAAATATTGTTTGCATCAGTCCACCTAAAGAGTACACTCAGAATGAAACTTCTCCTCTGTACAATGAACTGATGACAATTAAACGGAAAACACCCAGTAACTAACATTCTAATAAATGTTCACTTGATATTTTTAAGAATAAAATAAACGGGAAATTACAGAAGATGCAATATCTTCTCATTGTAGTTATCCAAGTTTGCATCATTGATTTCTGTGTCAGAATGTGCAGTGAGAGTGGAAAGTGAGCCTTTAAAAACAGCAATGCAATCAAGTGGGTTTTTCAGTTGTTATACATCAATATATATGTTACAAGAGAGGGGTTTACTGGTGGAGGAAATTCTTTATTTCTCTATGTATTCAATTTTTTAGGAAAAAAGTCAGAGAATTGTGTTGTGACCGGTTAAATAATGGCTGCAAATGTAACTAAGAAACAAGTATGGATACAAAGAAAGGTCTCCAATCTATTTGAGCAAAATTTATAGAAGAATGATAGAAACCGGTGCAAAAGGAGTCTCTTCTGAGTGTTACATTCAAATATTCTAGTAATTTGAAAAATTCTTAATCCAGTAAATTTAGGCTACAAATCCATTCTATTGAAATTATGTTGCAGGCTGAAGAGAGGGGACAAAAAAAATATTTAACATTATTTTGACACTAAACAGTTCTCAGATGACAACAGTTGACACTACAGTACAAATGGTAACAAGTTAGTAATTTTTACTTATTGGCATATACTATGTACTTATATATACACTTGGGTTATAATTTGAATACAAGTTAAAAATATTAACTATTGCTAATTAACACTAACCTGCCTTGAAAAATAAAGTACATTGTCAATACTCTCATTGTATTTTACCCTTACATAGAATTAGTCTGTAAATCAAGGGCTTTTATTTCATGAAAATAGAATCATGATAGTATAGTAAACATTTTTATCAACAAACCACTTAAGGTTCTTTGCCCAGTTCTTTGCCCAACAAGCAAGGTCTCTTGCTTATTGCGATACCAAATTTTCTCAAGACTAAGACAAAAAGTGGGACAATTATCTACTGTCAAAATAGAGAGAATACACCATACCAAACAAGGGATCTTCACAACAAAGAAGGATTCTTTGTTTTCTATAACTTTTTTCTGCTTTTTAATTATGCAACTCAGGGAAACCTGACTAAACTTGCCCCTCACAAAACTTGCAGGCACAAAATTAATTGTGTCCTAAGCTACACTGATTATTTTTAAAAAAAATTAAAACAAATTCTATGATGGCTATCTGCGATCTGGAGATCTATCATCTAAAAGTTTATAATAAGGTTGATTTCTGTCAGGCACTATGTGCTTTCTCTTGATATAGCTCTGTTATCAGCTTTTAGACATATCCAAGAGATGTATGTGTGAATAATATGTGCATGTATGTACGCAGTGTCCAAAGGAAAAGATTTGTGGTAAAAACAAAGATGTATGTAAATGGTCTAAGAGTGTAGAGTTGTTTACAGAGGGTCAGACAAAGCGTCTTTATATAAAGATATAAGTTTGTTATGTCTTCTAATCACCTCATGCTATGCTGATGGTTTTAGTTTAATTGCCTTTTGTGTGAAAACAGCTCTGCAACTAATCATCCTCTGTGACCTGCTCTGAAACTTTTCCAGATGGGGAATTTCATCAGTTTTGAATTCTCAGTAGGTAAGAACAATATCTAAATATGACTTTTCTCTCCTCTCCTATTTTATTTCCAAAGTTTTATTCAGTTAATAGGAACGTAGCTATGTACATAACTAAGGAGCTTTTGAGTGCCTAGTCAATGCATTTCATTTGATAATTACTTATGGCAGCATCAGGAAGTGACAGTGTGAATCTAATAGTTGTTATACGTGTCTTTCAATGCCATTTGGAGTCAAAATCTAAAATTGAGGTCAAAGAGATATGAATCAAATTCATTATTGTGACTTAATGTATTTCCAAATATAGCTTTGAAAGAGATGAATTTATTTTGGCTTCTAAATCTACTTAGTACATAGTTCCCTTATTCTATTAATTGTTTTTGTTCTTTTAAATTTTATCTCAAGAAATTAAGTTTGATAATTATAGAGTAATAATATTAGATACTGTCACTTGGAAAAAATTCCTATTTCTAGTTACTTGTGTGACCTATGCCATGAATATAAAAAATTATACAACACTCACTTTAATGAAGGATCATTTGGATTCCAATAATTCAGGCAATAAAACCATAACTAAATAAAATGGAGATTGATTGTTCTAAATAAGATGACAGCTTATGTTACATCTTCAACCTGGAAAATGAAGGAATAGATTAATTAAAGATTTTAAGGAGTTTATACTAACTATGAGCGAAAGGCTGAATTTCCTGCTTCAATTGGTTTGAAGTGCAGCAATTTCTGGGTCCACTTCTATGTAGACAAATGACCCAGTGATTTGCATATGTTCTTTGCAGTAGGATGTCTAAACTATTTCTTTCTTCACACATCCCTTAATCACCATGTAAGACATATAGACGAGAGAAAGAGGAAGAAGATTCTCATTTTTTCCCACTAGCAAATTTGAAGTCTTTTTATTGTCATTAAATGGAGAAGAAAAATATCTTAAAACAGCTGCATATTGGGGAAGTAAAAAATAAAAACAGGCACCATTCCAAACAAGAAACCCCACTTCCTATGTGTAAAGAACTCAAGTACAGGAATGTTGAGTAATCTATGCATTTGGCTAGAAAAAAACACAGGCTTAAGGAAAAAAAAAAAAAGGACTTAACACGACATTTATGATATTTATGAGAAATGACACATCAAATTTGCTTTTGAACATAATTCGTTTTCATAAAGTTTGCAAAAGTGGAAAATACTAATTTTAAGAAAGAAGAAAATTTTATTGGCTAATATTTTTGAGAGAGAGGCAGGAAAGTTGCGATTACAAAAGGGTCAAGATACATTACTGATTATTCCTCCCATGTTACAGGTGAAAAATCAATTGCTTGAGGACACAAGTATGTGGATTTTTTTCCAGTTTCTGCTAACATGGTTGGAAACATGACACAAATGAGGAAAACGTTTTAATCTCACGGTGCTTGGCATGTGAGCTCAAGAACCAGTATTCAGGTGCACTATGAACATCTATTTCCACCCATTATTTTGACTAAAATATTTAGTATTTTACTCAACATAAATTGTCTGCTTAGGAGTAGAGTCATAGGTAATCAGCAGAAGCTGTCAACATTTAAAAATCTTACCCAAACATGATACTAAAGATTGGACTGTATCTTACAAATTTTCAATATTTAACTTCTTATTTTAACACTTCTTACAGCCATCAACCCAGATGCTCAGATCTCTTTCCACAGGGCTACTCTCCAGCCTCTTTGGGTCCCACTTTGGCTGCAAAACCATGATTTCCACATCAATCTACTGCAACCCCACTGAAGCCTTAGGACCCAACCTGGCAGCCAGTTGTTCACTCAATGAGAAGACTTGTTCCACTGTATTGTCAGTCATATTTATTGGAGTCCTTATAGCAGCAGAAATGGCTAAAGTAAATATGAACATTAGGTCACGAGTATTCACTACACAATGACTTTCAAGTTTCAGAAGTAGTAGGGTTTGTAAAATAGTATTTGCAGAGAAACTGTCCTGTATTTTTTCAGAAAAAAAATATTTTTACTCTTTTAAGAGTAAATTCTGTAATTCCTTATATGTACTCCAAAATTAGCTGATTTGGTTGAGGTTTAGATCTGTTTTTCTTGAAATATTCTTGGTTAGTTTTTTTTTTTAATTTTGGAAGTTGCACAGAATTTTAAAGAATTATTTCTGTTCTTGCTTTTGTTTGTTACTAGACTATGTTTTCAACAGTTCTTTAAATATAAAGATACACCACTATATCTTCTTTTTCTGTTGATCACACCATAATGGTATTTAAGTATTTATAAAAAAATAACTTACGGTTGTAAAAGATATTACTTTTTCTAGGAAAGAATAACACTTTTAAACAGAAATTACTCTGAAGATTTGGGCACATTTTGTTATATTACTTCAGTTGAGTCTCTACCTTGAAATGAGGAACACATTTCCACCTGCTCTTTCATGCTACTTCTTTCAAACAAGAAAAATTTGAAGGAAAAAATTTCCCATTTTATAGAAAAAGTTTTTCACACTATCACTCATTTTCTGAATAAACAGAAGGCTTGTATTTCCTGAAATGTTCAGCATGTTTTCTGAAGGCTCTACTGAGAAAAAGATTAGAAAAAAATAAATACTTTCACTTGTTATTTGTTTGTGTCATTGCAGAGGTAACGGCTGGCTCATAATAAAGTAAAAAAAAAAAAAATTAAAAAGGTATGATTATGTGACAATCATTATCAAAGGTATCAGCCCCCTACTGTTAGTAAAACTCTGGATATTTTACAATCTACTGTGTGAAAATGGTTGGCAAGTGATATTTAATGGCAACCCACTCTATTTTCTGATTAGTATTTCTACCTTTCTGACCACTGCTGTCTGTTCTTCTCTCCCATTTTATTTTTCTCCACACATTGTATAGAAGAAAACAGACATAAAATTATTTGTTTCTCATTTCATATTCTCACATCCCTCTGTGGTCATTTTCTATGAGCAGCAGCTCCTCTCATCAGAATATAATGACTACTGTGGTGACTAGAGGAATAAAACATAACATTACTTTAACATTATTATCATCTCTAAGCTAAGTTGATGAGGTCCTGACAGATCTGCTGACTTTTCTCGATGCCATTTACAAGAAAGATTCAATTACATCTATTGTGTGTTTCCTCTGGAGAGAGTATAGAAAAGATAAAAAAAGCTTTCCAGGTTTCTGCCAGACCATTCTAAAACAATATTGTTCATCCTACCATACAATCGAACAACTGGCTGAGATTTTCATGCCTAGAAAGTGATACTTTTTTCTTTCAAACTTTGTTCACTAATTAATTTTAGAATTAAATCAATCAGTGTTCTGCTTATGATGAGCCTCAAAGGCACCTTGCTAGGGTTCACTTTCTAAAAAAGAGAGGAGCTACAGAGAATATCAATTTATTCTCAGATTGATTGCATTTTTCAAAAAGTATGTAAGCAGTTGAGACAAAATAAATTGATTTCTCTATTGAAGAATGCAGTCTCCTTTTTAAACCCAAAGACATTCAGAGGGGTCTCAACACAGTGTAGAAATGGGCTAACAGGAATCTCATGAAGTTCAGTGAAAGGAAATACCAAGTTCTGTGCTGGGGACAAATAACCCTGCACACCAATACATCCTGCAGGCTGGCTGACTGGAAAGCTGCTGGAAAGCAGGTTTTTTCAAGAAGGACCTTAGGGTACAGGTAGTCAACATGCTGACCATGAGCCAGTGACGTGATCCTGTGACAAAGAAGGACAAAAGCATCCTGGGCTGTGTTAGAAAGACAATCACTGGTTAAATAAAGAGAGGAGATCCTTCCCCTCTATTCAGCACACTGGAGCGCTTTGTCCATCTTTGGCTCTTCAGAACCTCAGGAGAGACACAGAATCATAGAATCATAGAGTCATTGACATGGAGCTTCTGGTGCAAATCCAGGACAAAGCCACAAAGATGTTTAAGGGACTAGATCATCCTCCACATGTGTGAGACTGAGGTACCTAAAATCATTTACCCTGAAGGAGAGAAAGCTCAGACAAATCTTACTAGAGTGTACCAATACCTTTCGGAACTGAGCGAAGAACGCAGATCCTGTCTTTTCTCCGTGATATCCAGTGACAAGGCAATAAATAATGGGCACAAAATGAAAGACAGGACATTCTAGTTAAATAAAACAAAACAAAACAAAACAAAACAAAAAAACAAACAAATAAAAAAAAAAACAAAAAAAACCCCAAAAAACAATTAAGAACAGCCAAACTGTGAAACAGGCTGAGTAGACAGATGCTCCAATCTCCATTCTTGAAGATACTCAAACCCCAGCCTTACACAGCCCCAGCTGACCATCCTTTGAACTATGGTAGGGGGGCAGAATCTGACAATCTCCAGAGGTTTTTTCCCAACACAAGTGTTCTGTGATTCTGTAATTGAGTTATGTAAAAAAGGAGTTCTACCTTTAGCAGCATGCTTTTGTACTAAGGAGAGAATATATATAAGGTAAACTGCAACCCCAGAAGCTCATTGCTGTAGGTCAGCTCTGATCATGCCTCTTGTAACCAGAGAGAAACAGTGAAACAAAACTGTGGATGGGACCTTGTGAGATTAATACATCTGAACCATAAACAAAAACCTCAGCTGGAATTTACAGATTGTGACCATCTGGCAAATTTGTCAGTGGGGAGCTATCAGTCCTCGTTAAGGGAAGATAGAAGATCACTATCAATGAAATGTTCCACAAGGACTAGTGGAGGGAAAGCAGAAACATAGTAAAAAGACAAATCTCAAATCCAAAAGGAAGCATCAAGGGAATGGTATCATCAAACTAATGGCCCAGAAAGATAACTACAGTACGTATATATATATTCATATTATAGGCCAAATTGCTTCTAATTACCATTTAAATCTTCCTCAGCAACACTATAATTCTACCTTTCTCCTTTTCTCTCTTTTGCATTGTTTTTTTCTGTTCTTTTTCTATTTATTCTTTCTTTTCCTAGGTAGGAATAATTACACTATTGAATTCCTGTCTACACAGATGTTACTCTTTTGTCTATTTTTTTTTTTCACAATTCCATTGGAAATCCGAATACTTGGTTGAACTAATTCTGATGCTCTGTAGTTTCACTGAATTTTTAATCTTCTTTAGTTTGGATAGTGGCTTTTTTTCTTCTTAATTTATATTTTAGGTGTTCTTTTTAGATTTAAAAGTTATTTTTAGTTTCAACACAAATCTTTTTCCAAAATCAGAGCTTCACTTGAATGCAAATAGTTGGAAGAGTTTAAAAATATGGCCTCCCTGAATAAAGAAAGAATTATTAACAAAGATTTTAGGAAGTCAAACGGTGATTATTCCCATAAAAACCCCCAAGATTTAGAGTAGAATTTTTAAAATGCATTCTGTTTAGTATTATAAACGCGGATGAGTAGAAGAATCTGGATGTACCTCTGTAGAGCCTCCTTATTTTTCATTAGTGCACTTCACTTGAAATTATGATGAAAAACATGTTATTTCCTGAACTGTATATGTTTAAAGACTGTAAGTGGATGACCACTGAATTCTATGTGTAGTCTCATAATGCCATGCTTCTGGATGATGAAACAGCATTTTGAACTTTTTTGAAATCTTTCCAAATTTTAATCATCAGTTTTTGAAATCACAGAAGCAGAATATTTTTTGCTTGTCCAGTTTTGGTATTTCTGAAAGATTATTTTTTTTCTTCATTATTTTTAAGCTATATTCTCTTTATATCTTTATACAACCTTTAGTTAAAGAATTACATTGAAATCTACTGTAGAACAGGTGTTTATGACTTCTGTGTTGCAGTGCTGCAAAATATAACCCTTAGTTTGCAAAGTTACATTTTGTACACAAGCTATACCAATACTTATAATGTGGCATTTGACTGCATTAAGATATTCATTCAAAACAGCCCATATTACTGAACAGACAAGAAGATCTCTCCCTAAGACCTCCTTCCCATAACAGTTTGTTCTTCTGTCATTCTTTTCACAAATTTTGCCAACATATTTATTGTTGATGGATATAAACTGCCTCCATTAAATCCCTAAGATACTAAAGTCTCATGAAGATTCAGTGAGCAATCTAACTCATAATTTAAAAATACTTGGTTTGAAATATATACTAGTGATTCCTTTTTACTATATGTAGAGTGTGTCTCTATACAATGCATTGTTAGAAATCCGTTATTCAAACACATTTTTTTATCAACCATTTTCTTCTAAAATCTAAACCAGAAAATTATTTATGATCTTTTTTCAAATTCATTCATTTACTTTTCATCAATTCCCTTGCCCTTTTTTAGTGGTTCCGAATTTTTGCTCTCTCTGGTTTTTTGTTTTTTCTTTAAATCAATTGCACTGATATCAAAATAACCAGTGGATCCATATCTGAATCTGTCTATTCTTTTCATTATATGTTTATCTTTCTTCAATAGTAAAATTTCTTGTTCTAAGTACCACACACCACCCTATTTGATGATAAAGAACTCCTTGGAAATAAAAACTGTTACCTGTTAAGGTTTTTAAGATGTTTCTGAGATGAAAGCATGAATGCTTATAAACAGACCGCTACACTTTCCAAAATTTGATCAGATGAGTTGAAAATCAGTGCTTATACCGTCATATTTTTTTGTATAGAAAAGCTGTCATCAGAAAATTTTGTGAAATTCAGCAATAATCTCCTGTCTTCGATCTTCCCATCTCTTCTGGTTAGGGTAGTACAAACAATATCCTGTTGTCTACTAACGTGCCATCAAAATTACCTGTCATTATATGTTCTTAGGAAAATGAGCAGACAGAGCTGATGACGTGCTCTGTACATTTGTCACAAATTTCACATCTGTCACAAACTTCAGGCTTTTGCCCAGCCTTAGTTTTGGTCACATGATGTTTTTTTCTCCTTTTCACTTCTCATCATCAATATTAGTGCAAAATAGGAATTGGATGCTCATTGAGTCAAAACAAAAAACCCTAGATATTTAATGAATTATAGTGCATCTATGACTTTAACCAAATATCTATGCTTCAGTGAGTATCATCCTCATCCTGGCTTGTGTTATGGTCCAAAATTCCATACCATATTCATTTGCAAAGAGCATTATGACTAATCACAAGATTATTTTTTAACAACAATAAATATTCAACTGAATAAATGGTGTGTTTTCCCTTTGATGGACTTTAAATTCTCCTATTAAACTAGTAATTCCACTAAAACCAGGTGGAATGCGTTGGAAGAGCACAAATTTATTTGCCTATTTGTGTGGAATAAAGGAAGATTGTATTAAGTACAATATCGGACTTAAGTATCTCAGTGTAATAACTCATCAAATGTGGATTTTGAAAAGTTTTCCCAATGTGGATTTCGCTGCTCATTTAGAAGAGAGGATATGTTTTAGGAAACTGCTTTATGAAATCTGTTTCATGAGATTTCCTAGAGACAAAGGCAATCTAGTAGTTGGCTAATGAATATTGTTGTCCATGTCAGTGTAGCATACTTGATACATTTTGAATTTTTTTTGTCAGCCATTACTTTGTGATTAATTCTTTTTTTTTTTTGAGGATTTCGTCATACATCCAAAGTTGTTTTTAATAGTATTGATAAAAAATTTTAAAATCATCTAATAATACATCATTTCTTACTCTGAGGAGCATGCATTCTTATTGTAGTTTAATAATGTAATATTGTATAATGTCATGTATCAAAAGTTAAGTATTATTTTCTTAGGAGTACTATATTTTGAAACCTTTGATTTAAAGAATAAATATTTTTGCTTTAAGACACTGAGGTGCAAACCCATCCTTTTTTCCAGGAAAACTATATCTGAGTAAAACATAAAAACAGCATGCATGTTACTTTTGTTTATTAGAATGTGAAATAAGAACTGAAAGAGCAAGCTTTTGCCTTTGGTCTTGTACGGCTTTATTACTGAAATACATCAGTTTATATTTATAAACAGCTAAAAATTTACAAAACAGTCTCTGCCATTTGGTAGTTGAAGGAGACTGATGCATGTGTCTGCTATGAAGGAAGATTAATAACAGTGGTACACAGGCAACTTCAGAATTACCTGAGCTGTATTCAGAAGATACTGAAAGGAAAAAAATAATCCTCCCTCTTAAAAATAGCAGGTATGGAAAGCATATGATTGAGAGGCAGTAAATTGCATGATGTTGTGTTAATTATGTTAAGCACTGCCGGATGTCACACTTTTGTTACTAAAGAAAACTAGAGAAACTTCTACCTTGGCATGTGTTCTGTCTTCAACCTTACTGGTCATCACAGAATTGTTATCTTTTAGTAACAGAACTATCCTTACACAAATATGGGTAACTAAATAAGAATGCTGGCTAGTTGCCTTAGGATCTAAAACTGGCTTCACAGAACATCCATGTTAGTTCAGACATGTAGTAGGTATAGAAAATTCTGTTCTGAACTGCAGTTTCTGAATGGATTTATCCCTATCTATAATAAGGACGAGGACAAGTTTGTTTTGTCAGACATGGTGGCAGAAACAATACAGAAATAAATAATGTGGAATCTTTAATTTCATCTTCATTTCCTCAGTATTTTTTTTCAAATTCTAACCTTTACTTTCCAGCTGTCCTCTCTTCATAAACTGCTTTTCTCCTGGTGCTGAAAATCATTTTACTTCCCCATTAGAGTAAAAATTTACACTATATATTTAGAGCAAACTGTTCTTTAAAATATGTTTCAAATTAGCACGCTATTTCATCCCTTTAGTCAACTGACAGTTCTACATTTTTTGAGAAGAATGGCTTACAGCTAGTACAGATGTGTCTAATGAATTTAAATTTTATTTAGGTTATAAAATTATGAAGAAGAGACTTATTGAATAGTAATCTGTCACTAATAGTATTTAGAGTAACATTTCACAGTCATTTACAGTTTTCTGTTTGAAAATAATTAAGTTTTACCTGTTGTCTGAGGTTAATTTAGGTTCATAGTGACTTCAGGAGTTTTGCTACTGAATTCTGAGTGGTGAGGTTTCAACAACATTTATAGATTTTTAATGATGTAATTTTTCTTTTCTAAGGAGCTAGTTATTTTGATTGCAAAAGTCTTTTTTCAGCTTTCTGGTGTATGGTTTTTCCCATGTACACTTGCTTTACACCTACACATGCTTGGAAAAAATAAAGCAAACAACACACTTAGGAATATTTTTTATGTGGTTGGATATAATACTCCGGATGTTGCACATTTTAAAATGCCTGAAAAAAAAAAAAACTTATTAAGAAAGATCAAATATCAAAAACTAAAGGTAAAATGAAAAATACTCAATGTTTTTTCTGTTGTTTTTGTTCAGATTGCATGCAGGCTTTCAGAATGATTTCATATATGCCAGAGAGAAAAATAAAGCTTGCAGGATAAAAGTAAGTCTTCCCAAAACAATTTGCAACGTGAAAAAGAAAGGTAAATAGGAAACCAAACAAAGTAAATTAGAATCAAAGAATATTTTTGGGATTTATAAAAGTCAAAAATGATGAGAATTTCAACTTTTGCAAACTTTCAGTGTTTAGCTGAAAAGCTATACAGAATATCATGCTCATCAGTGTGCTGCCAGGACAAACTTAAGCCATTCATTCAAAAAACCACCCCTTTCCATTAGAGAACCAATTCAACTAAGAAAGCTTCTTGGATTCCTTGGATTTAAAAATGTACCAGGAGATACTTCTCCCTCTTGCCCTAGATCATTGAATCAAAAATGGTTATCCTTTTGCATGCTTCCAGGCCTTGGTGAAGAAAAATACAAAGACCTAGACATCTAGAAATGAATAACTAAATAGTCAGTATGGAAATTTCTGGTCATTAATAAATATTTTGCACTCTTATTCCCTTTCTTTCTTTTTTTTCTCTTTCATTCCAGTGATGTTATTTTCCCCAGTCTTCTTTAGTTAGTTTCTTCATTTATTTTTTACTACATACCATCTACTACCTTTCTATATCTACAAGCCTTCCACTTTTTTCCCCCATTTTTTTCTCCAATATTGAAATGTCTTTGAAACTTGGGGATTAAAATTTAATTTTTTGCAAATTTTAATTTATTTTTGCTATTTTTTTGTTTCTATTTCTGAAAGCTGTATATTTGCCTTGCTTATAATAGATATTAAACTATAACATATTTGCTTCTAAGTGTAGGTCTTACATCTGGATGTCTGTTTTATAATCCTTGATTTTGATAAACAGTTTGAATGTTGTGATAAACAACATTGTGTAATGATAGTGTTCTATTGCTGAAAACTGATGACAAAAGAACAAGTTAGTTGCCCTACTCGGTCTTAATAATTGCCATTTGTTTCTGTGTCAAAAGGGTGGCTTAGGTTGAAGATATAATTTCAATTTTATACCTTTGAAATTTTTCTATTAGGGATGGAACCAAGTAATCTGTTCTTGCAATTTGTTAAGTAAAATGGTGAGCTTTTTAATGTTTTTTTTCATTTTTTCAGCATATATAAAAATTGTAAAATATCTTATTTGATAAGCTGAATTTAGGACACCAGTTGGAAGAGAAGGGAGTACTCACAGAAAAAGTCATAGAGTATTTTTAACAAACCTCTTTTTTAACCAGTCTTTCCTACTTTTTGCCATGTCTTTTGTTTCTAATGTATAGGCAAGGCCTAAGCAAAAGAGGGGTAGGAAAACGTTTTACACTATAAATTACAAGTTTGTTTCATAAATTAATTAAAAATGTTAAACCCTAAAATTAACAAGCAACATAATGACTCAGCAACATAATCTTTGAGCGCTTTGTTCTGAAATGCTGGATCATTGCTGACCAGATCGGCTTCTAGCTGAGTCGTTTCTAGGACTTCCTGGATCAAGTGGAAATTTTAGCTTTAATTCATATGCTGTTGATATTCAGTTCTTGCTTCTCAGCCAGAAAAGGGTGGTCTCCCAGGAAAACTTTTGAGGGTGATGCTAAGTTCACAGAGAGTGTTGTAAAGATGCACAGTGGAGAAATGTCAGGGAGGCTTAACTAGAAAATTAATTGTTTAATCCAACAGCCTCTGTTTTCATTAGAGAGAAAACTAGCTTTGCATTTTGCATCTTGAGGTTAAAAAGGGAACTTGTCCCATGGATGTTGAAACTTTCTGAAGGAGACTTTTCAATAATTTTAGGGTTTTTTGATCAAGACTATATGAATAAGAGAAGAACTATGCTGAATTTTTTGACCAATTAGGGTATCTTTTATTGCTTGGTAAAGATGCAGTATAATCCTGAAAAATGACAGCTGAAAAGCAGATTTCCACAGAAAACACCTTTCTACTGAAAAGGTTATGTAGAGAAAGACTGCTCCATGGTCTTTGTAGACAGAGAGATGAGACTGAGCGGTCTGTAATTTCCAAATCTTCCTTATATTCTTTTTTTAAAATGTAGGTTTTTCTTCCCCTTTTCCCACATAAATTAAATGAATCGTGTTCTAACACCAGCCATTGATTTATCTTGTGGGAATTCAGCTGTGAGACTGAATTTTCAATTTGTATTTCCTAAACATTATTCTAACTGTGCTTATTTGGCCTAGAATTTAAGGTCATGTAGATTTTTAGCAATTCCAAATGATTTATCGATCCTTTGACACTGCAATACTTGTATCTTCACATTTTAAACTCTGCCACTTTTCCTTTGTTTTGAATACTATGGAGTTTATCACAATTTCTTTATGCTCTCTCATGCTTTTATTTGGATTTATTTTGCCTATCCATGTTCACAAATTGTCACATTTTAGCACCTTTGAGTCATGTTCTACTCATAGTTTACATTAATTTGTCTTTACTGCTTGACAAAGGCAATAATATATGTTTTAGAGAATTGTATCTAAATACCAAAAGTGCACAGCAATGTGATTTTTCTTTGAAAGAATATACTTCTGCATGAAGACTGTTCTGTTAACGCTTTGAAAGGAAAAGAAATTAAGGTCTTAGAATACATATATAAAAAGTTAAATATTAGAAAGTGAAAACCATTTGAATAAGGCAATACACATCTTCCAGAACAATATTTGTTTCCAGTTGTAACTATAACTCTCTTCTTTTGTAAGTTCCTAGAAATGAGAAATTTGTGATGGGAAGTAAAATAAAATAAAATTACTGGTATCTTCATGAATATGCAGAAATGGGCTGAATATTATACACTACACTTCAAATCACAAGTATTTTCTTTTCCTTGTGTTTTTCTATCTTTCATTCTTTCCTCATCTGTCTTCTTTTCCTGAATTTCTAGTTTCAAATTGCACGCTATTTGCTTTCATTTTCTACTTTCACCTTCTTTTCTGCTTTTTTTGAGCGGAATTTTTTTAATTTATTTTTTAAACCCCTTTATATTCCCAGATGTCTGACTATTGTCTTCAGAACTATCAGCAACCACATTAATCATACTAATTCAGAAATGGTCAGAGTTTGTTCTCGGGCAACAGGAAAGAAAAAATATCTCATATGTATGTTTTTTACTAAATTTAAATAATTTGTTTCTGTTTTTCTGTCTGCAGTCTATAAGTTTATTTTCTTTTAATATTTATTCAAGATATAAAATTAACCAGGAACTATTTAGAGAGGTTGTTTATCTGGTTAACACCTGAGGTTAACATCTGGGTTTTCTTCTTGAAATTCTAGATATATGCCTTGCTCCTGAAAAAGTGCCACAAATATGAAATAAAAAAATGTTAATTACTTCAGAATAACTGGAACATGTGGTTGTAACTAGGCATTTTCAAAGGCCTTGTTGCCTCAGAAGAAAACAAAAGAACATTCTGACAGTGATTGTTTCAAAATGACACAGGCTGCTTGTGAGCATGACTGATATGCCTTTAGTATTTAAATTACCTCAGATTATGCTGTATCTCATAACATTTTCATATCAAATGGAAACTTTCATAAATGATAATAAGCAATCTGAAATTATTCAACTACTTTATACATTTGCAAAGACCATTTAAAATTCTTAAAATGAAAATAAACCGGGAAAATGTGTTTAAAAGCTGTTCAGTGATACAATACATTATTTATGGAGGCTGGTCTTATTCTTTTTGGAAGTAGTGATATAATAGTGATATATAATATATAATATTATATATAATGGATAGATATGTAATCTATATAATAGATATATAATGGTGATATAATTTAATTTTCTGTTGTTTTAATAGAAGCAGACAGAAAATTGTAATGGATCAAGAAAAGCAGGAATGTGGAATAGAAGGGAACTAGAATGATAATTGTCACATAGTATTGCTGAAATACCAAATGTCATACAGAACATATGTAAAATTACATAGCTTCTCCACAAAGATTCACCATTGAGGCTCAAAGATGGACATAAGCTTTGTACCAATGGGTAATAGTTTCTGGTATTTTGTTGGGCTGACCTTAACCAGCTGTCAGACCTCCTATCCAGTCACTCACGCTCCTCTCTGACCCGAATAGCAGGGAGGGACAAAATAGGATAGAAGAGTTTGTGGGTCACTTGCTATCAAAGGTGAAACAAACTCAAGCAGGGGATTAATTTATTGCTGATTAAAAATAGAGTTGGAAGGTGAGAACCAAAGACAGCTGAAACACCTTCACACACACACACATATACACACACATACACACACACACACACTCACACAATTCTTTTTCCCAGGTTCAGCTTCACTCCATTGTTCCTGAGTCTGCTACCTTCTGCTCCCCAGGTGGTACAGAGTAGGGGGAGCACAGAGTGGTGATTAGTTCTAATCTCCTTTCTGCCTGTTCTTCCTCCTCACCCTTGTCTCTTGCTCCAACATCCCTCTCACTGGTTGCAGTCCTTCAATAATTGCTCTAGCACTGGTCCTTTCTCTGGGCTGCAGGAACTATTCTTTTTTCTTCAGTGTTCTTTTCATGAGCTGCAGTGGGACAACCTGTTTCACTGATCTTCATAGACTGCAGAAAAATCTCTGCTCCCAGAGGACCTCCTCCTCCTCCTCTTTCTTCATTGACTTTTCCCCTAACGCCTCTTTCTCAGCTGCTGCACAGACTTTAATTTTTTTTTTTTTTATAGTACATGTTATTATCTCCTTTAGAGGTCACTGCCTATAGAAGAGTCCTACACCTGGCCTTACGAGTCATTGAGGTTTTAATTGCATTGAAGTATGAAACCCCAGTTTCTTACTCAACCAAACCCTGATTTGCAGCCGTCTTTTAAAAGGAGGCTTTCCTGAGTTTCCTTCCTTTTGAGAGTCATCCTACAGGGCAGGAAATTATGGTATGTTCCAAAGTCCCCATTGTATGAGCAATTTAAAAGAAAGGCGTTTTTTTGTTTCTATGTTCTGCAATTTTATAAAATTATGAAAATAAACACCATAATACCAAGAAACAACTTGAAGTACATTATCAAAGGGCCCTCTTGTTACAATAGAGCCTAAATTCTTTTATTTTTATGTTTGTGTTCTTTCTGAGAAAGATATAGGAGAAGATGGTGGTTTCATTTTGTAAATAAGTCCATACAAATTTCAAAGAAAAATAAAAAAGTATAAAACCAGTTTCAATTTGGATAATCAAATGAAAATACACAAGACTATGAAGACCATGAGAAATGGAAAAGTAAAAACTAACTTTACTTTGTAGATTTAGTAGTGAAATCAAGAGTGTTTCTAAGATGATTTTAAATTATTTGTAATGAAGTCTAATTTTCTGCTGGTGTCACCTGAAAGGAGAGATTTTCTCAAATTCTTTGTGTTTGACTAGTCTGTCAGTATTTCAGGAAAGCTGAGACCCTTGGGCCTGACCTATCATGTCTCGTAATGGGGACCCTTCATGGAACAGCCTTCTGGATGGGAGGACTGTTTGACTGGCTTGTTCAGGGTCACACACAAACAGAATTGCCCCCTCCTGGGTCTCCATCTTTAACTGGTCACTGGATGCCCCAGGAAAAATCTAGGGACAAAGGCCAACAGAGGACACCCACTCCCAGGCCTCCCCAGTCAAGTATGTTATCTCCTGTGGCAAAAGTTAGTGCAGTTGAAGGACTCACACTAAGAGTTTATGGAATAACATTCTTTACTAATATAATAGAAAAATGTGGCAAGGATTTTTGGTGATAATATCTGCCTGCAAAAACTATTTAAAACAATATACTAGTGAGCTCTAATCCCTAAAAAAAGCTGACTTGCAACAATAATTCGGACATACACAGTGTGGTTCTTACCCAATAGGCACCCCTATGGAGAAGAAGACAAGTTCAGCCCATTGACTGATCCCAGAAGTTACGATAGTCTTCCCTAACTTCTCCACATTTTTAACTCAAAATATTTTTACGTTAGGTGGAGCTTGAAGGACTCTAATCATGTATCATGTTCAGTGGGCGGTGTCTTACCCTGGAGCTAGATAACATCAGTATTACATCTGAGACAATCTTTGGGATGGAGGTGTATGTCTATGAGTTTGCCATGCTTGCTGGGTCTACAGCAAAAAAAATCTTCCTTTTTCTCCCTTGGTTGGCATCTACCATGAAGCTCATTAGCTACCAGGTACTACCAGGTTCCCCTTCATGCAAGGATTTCAGCAGAGCCTGGCCGTGGAGTTTCCACTCCACTCCAACCTCCATTTAGTCCCCCTTAGCTTGTGTTGTGTGTGGGAAATCAGGATGCTGACTGTATTCCATCCAGGAAGTAGCAAACATATTTTCTTCTTACAATTTTTCATACTGTTATAACATACATTTTCCGCTCCGCTCCATCCTCTGTTTCTTCCCCTTTAACATTTGTGCTGACTACAGTATTTGTAATTTTCCACTTTTCTTTAATTTTACCTTCTGTTTTCCCCACAATTGGTTTATATTATAATTCAGATTAGTTAACAACAGAATTTTCTTGTTTATCTGATTTCTAACCATGCTGTCTATGGAGTGATCTTTTGTTTTGCCTATAATTTAAATGAAGAAATATATATGCCTACCGATACAGATGCAGAATACCCAGAGCTAAACCACTTTGCACAATAGATCAAGGACAAAATCATACCACCAATGAACCTTAAAAAACTGATAGAATCAATCCGCTAGCCCCTTGCTCCACTTCAGATACTAAATAAATTGATCAAAATTAAAATTAGGAAGAAAAACAAATGTGTTCTACTTCATTACAGGTGCTCAGAACACTTCTGTTCAGTCCTCCCCTTCTCACCCCTTGAGTGTGAAATAATTTTCAATAATAGAGTAATACTACTTTAATTCTTTAATTGAGCTCTATACTGCTACAATAGAAAGCATTCTTAGAGAATAATAAAAAAGAAAAATGAAAATTGTAATTATCAATACTTGCATGTATTAATAAATAGAATTTTTCTTTCCAGTGATGTTTTAAGAGAATTTTGTTTATGATGTAATATGGTGTCCATTTCATTTACTCAATCTATATTACTAAGAAACTACTTCTGCAATGATTAACATCATTGGGAGTAACTAATCTTGGTTTATCACTGACCTTTTTTTTTACTATCAATGAAAATGCTAGTTTTTCATGTCACTGTTGTATGAAACAAAGGGGGAGGGGAAGAAAAGGATTTTTCATTTGCAATTTGTATAAGCAATGTTCCTTTCAGCATATAAATAGAGGAATCAATTACCTCAGAATCTATATGAAGATAATTTCGCCTTTGCAGATAATGAACTGTTTTTAGTGATGAAACTGAAAATTAATCCATTACTAATAATGAGGCTGAGAATGCAATAGATTTATACACCACCTCTTCCCTCAAAGACGGCACATAAATCATAGGGTAAAAAATAAACAGAGAAAGTCAAGGACATGGAAACCACAGAAAATATACCCTTGTATAATGCAAATGTACAATGGATGGCGCTTGAAAATTTAAATTCATATTATTAGACTGTATTTTGGAATGAAATGTTCTGTGCTACAGAATTTAGTCTGTTTTGTAAATTGCAGTTGCTGAATTTGATATGTTAGTAATCCATTATATAAATTAGTAGTCCATATTCATGGACAGCTGTTACTAAAATTTCAGCATAGCATACGTTCTTTGGGAATAAATGATATGTTAAAAAGAAAGTAAGCTTAGTATTCTTAACAAAATAGGTTGAGAGAGCACATAGATAGTTTACCCTTTATCTGCAGTCCTACAGTGCTTGCTTAAGAATCAAAAAGAATTAGTTTGCCTGACTTTATGATTTTCTGTCATGAACCTTAAGGGCAGTCAGGTGATACAAAGGTGATCAAAAGGATGAGAGGTAAGACTTACAGGCATCAGTTTTATGCCTGCATATTTAACATTGCCTGGAATCTTAAGGCTAAAGTCTTCCAGTGAATGATTTCCTTTGAAAAAGTATCCATTTTTTATTTAAAAACTTCAAGAAACGTACTAGTCTTCATTCCTCTTGATACTTTGGGTTTTTGACTACAAAAATGAAAATTGGTCTTTTATGAAACTTTTGCACTTGATTGACTTTTCTCGTATGCTAGCTAAGTCTATTAACTTTACAGTATTTTCTCCTGTGGCCATGCTAGTACACTGTAGACATTTTAATTCTTTTCCATAGATAATGTTCATCCTACCCCACTGGAATCTTCATCATTTTTGCAGTACTTCTGCAGTCTTTTTTTCAGTACAGTCTCTAGACTTTCAGTGGCTTCATAGTCTATGGACAGGCATCACTGACTAAATTCCTTGAATTATCAGTGCTTTTAGTTTTTAAAACAATCCTCTTACCTGATTGCCTCTGAAGAACTTTCTGATGTACAAAGAGAGACATAAGCAACATTTAGTACCAGTAGTGTCATTCTTAGTTTCTTCCCCCGTGAGGAAGACATTAACTAGGTGTGATTTTAAATATTGTGTGCCTTACTATATATTTTCCCTATACAGAGCAAAGCAGTGTACAGTGGAGGCTGAATAGTAGATTTTTGAGTTGGTTTTATTACAACTAAAGGATTTCTACTTTAGTAGAGATGAGAAACTATAGGTGTGCCAGTAGTTTTAACCCTCTAAGGCTTAGATCACATTTTAAGGAATACTTAGTTCTCTAAGGGCTTTGAAAATAGTAGCCTTAAGATTTAGTTTGGCTTTTCATTGAGCTTGGTATATTGAGTACAGCAATAGATCTAGTGAAGGTTCAAGATATTTTCAATGGAATATTCCATTAATTAGCAATTCATTAGAAATAAATTCATTCATGTCACTAAGACAATGAGTTATGCATTTCCATAAAGAAAAAAAAATAAGAAAGCAGACACAAATGCAGTCACTTCTTTAAGAAAAAAAAAAAATAATGTTATGGTTCATCTTAAAGATCGCTTAAAAGAAGAATGAAAAAATCTCCATTAGATCTACATACTTCAAAAGCCTTCTAAGATTTTCCAAAGAAATGGCCAAACTATAAATTTTAAATGAAAATGTTTATCTGTTTTGCAATAAGACACTAACTATATTCAAGGCTATTGAGTATTCCAAGGCAGTGTAATTGAATACTTCTGTGTTCAATATCATAATGCTTACTAGTTCAGTTTTTTAGACATTACCTGATGGAGTAGGATGGACTTTCATAAGAAAATAAGGAGAAATTATTAGTACTACTGTTTCTTACTGTTTCTAAACATTTGTTGTTTTTGAAGGTGTTTGTTACAATATAGACATAAAAGAATAAAGTGGCTTTTACTCTGTGATTTATAGTGGAGAGAGAAAATTCAAAGAAAGAACAAAATACTTAAATATCTGATTATGACACAAAGGAGGACTATGATAAAAATAAAATAAATTCTCGGTGGTTATAATAAGATTGTGTTTGTATTACCTAAATCCTAAAAAAGAAATAAACAAGAACCTACAACTCTCAGATGAAATACTATCGAACACTGGGAGCTACTGCCAACAAATTTAGTTTCTTTTCAAAAATAAATGTTTGAGTTATCTCAAGGTTCATGAATCTCAAGTATTTAAAAAGTGACTGTGTTTCTAAATAATTATTTAACTTTTAAAAATATTGTAATTATGTTTAAAATATTTTTTTGTCAGATTTGTGTATGAATGCATGTATGCATATCTAAACATCGTTTATACAGATGCAGTCAGCTTTCGGCTGAAGCCATGTTTGAAACAAATAACAAACATGACTTCATACAAAACAACATTTCTAAGTCCCAGATAATTGAGAGGTAGAAGGCAATTATCCATGTCACAGATAACTAAGATTTATAAAAAGGTGTTATCTCATCAGCACAACTCGGGAAATTGATGAATAATAGTACCAAGGAAATTTGCTATCAGTGTTTGTGTGACTTCATTTTATTCTTTCTAGGGTTGGTTAACTCTTTTTATTTATAGTTACAATACATATTTTTGTAATTAAAAGTATATAATCTTGCTCTTTGGGGGTGTTGATATTGATGTCTGGGGTGGAGATGCTTTTTATTTGTTTGTGGTGGGTTTTGTTGGTTTTGTCTTTTGGTTGCTTCAGGTTTTGATTGTTTTAGTTTGGTTTGACTTTTTAAAACCTGTTTCTTTTATCTTTAGAAGAACTAACTATTTACAAAGTTGAGATGGGATAATCAGTGCACTACAGTGAGTGCTGACAGGAACTGAGAAATTTCTGCCAGGGTCTGGCAGGAATGTATCCTTGGACACAGCACAGTTCATACTGCTTCTTTTCCCCTTTCTCAAACATTCCTAGGAGATGGGTTGGTTTCTTCTCTTTCTACGGCACTGTCAACATCCTTGACTGCTTTTTCTTTCTCTCTGTGGCCACTGATGCCTTAGTATTTCAGCTGGTTTACTTTTATTTTAGTCTTGCTGGATGGGAGACACTTTCTCATTTGTGAGGTATGCAATATCACACCATCAATTTATTAATATCTAAAATAGGAACATAAATTTTACATCGAGCTTTACAAAAAAGATACATCTGATCTTTTGTATGGGTTTTCCCATTACACACTTTAATTAAGATCAGCGAGATTACTTCAAAGCTAAAGGATTAAGATTCTTTTTTTTCTTTTCTTCAAACAACAGAAAAAATTCTCTGTTACCTGGACTCGTTTAATAAAGCTTGAAACTACCTAACCTGTGGAGTAATTTGCTTTTTTTTTTTTTTTTTTTTCCAGGAGCTAAGAGCACCAACCCATATTAAGAGACTAATTTTATTAAAATTTTATATGAGTTTTGCTCATAGACCCTGTCCTCTCCTTGTTTTATTACAATGTTTCAACAGCCTATTTAAGCTCGACAGTTTTCCAGACTTTAGTCTCACTAACTAGAATTCAAATATTTCCAAATTAAAAGGCATGTCACCTCAGTATATAGGTGAATATATATGAATATATTTTAAAGCTAAAACAGGGAGTTGATTTTTGGTTTTTGATGTTTATTTCCAGATTCTGAAAAGATGCTTGTTTTTTCTAGAAAGAGATACATGGAAATAAATGGATTTACAGCATTTTATCTGTATTCCTTAATTTTTCCTCCCTGTTTAGTTTGTCAAGTTTGTAGTTAGATCAGATCTCAGAGTTTCACTTTGATTCTGTAGCAAATTAAAGACCACTTAAACACTTGAACACTTGTTCCAGTGCAACTGTACTTCTTTTAAGCAAGATTTATGTTAATTTTGTCCCAGATATGATTTTGCTGCCATTCACTAACATAAGGTTCAATTGGTTCTTTTGGAGACATCCCAATTAAGTGAATTTTCCAAATACATAACTGTTAAATGAAACATAAAAAATAGAAGGCAAAATACATGAAATTCAGAGCAACTTTTTTTAATATGCATTTTTCTGAATTTTATCATTACTATACATGCTTTGTGGACACCACAGGTTCCATGCCATTCCTCATAAAAGGCATAGAAAGGAAAGTGTTTTCTTTCATTTCCTTGCCAGCATGGCAGAACACTTCCAACAAGTGTCAAAAATAATTTTTTATCTTGAGAGAATAAATATATTCATTTTTCACCTCTGCACATATTGGAGTCAAATAACTTTCAAGAAAAATACATTTTAAGAAACAAATGGCTATTTTTCTATCTATGTAGTGGAAACATTTTCAGTTTACCAAACACTTCACACAGGTTCTAAAACTTTGTGTTTGAGCCTCCTATACTGAAATTGCTTGATTCTTTTTAATGAGGAATGCATGTTGCTTTTTCCTCTCAGTCAGTGCTGTGCACGCAATTCCTTATACGCCAGAAACCACAGGACTGAAGATAGCTGGCATATATACTTAAAAAGTACTATAGTTAGAAAGCAAATGTGTAAATCTGTGCTTGCTCTTTCACATGTTTTTCTCGGTGTTAAATTATTCATTCCAACAGTGGAGAAAACAATGCTAGAGTCAGTGTTGGAGACAGAAATGCTAACCCTTTCAAGAAGGCTGCAGTTCTTATAAACATGCATTGACCTAGAACTGTTTTTTATGTTGTTAACAGTACTATATGGTATGGTTGGCTTAGAAGAGACAATTTGGAAATTAGAGGTTATCCATTTCAGTCAGTCCTTGTGTCAAATATGGAAGCTCACAAACAAAACAGATTTCATCCCAAGAGGATGTAAGTGAGCCTGAAATCACCAGGCTGGATCTCTGATATATTGGAAAAGCTTACTTTTACCCTGAAAGTAAGAACATATTTACAATAATGATTGGGATGTATGGCTCTTCTGTGTATTAAGCAAATACAGGATGTGAATCCTCTGCTTAGCAATCAATAAATTCCAAACACAGTACAGCAGCCTCCTTGGTACTCTTTGGAACAAGCAGTAAATGGGCAGAGTCTGCAGATAATTAGTTGTGGACAGAAGAGTTTCTCTGCTCAGCAATACCAATTTATTGTTACTAGAGTTATGGTTAGTTTTTGCCTCTTACTTGGTATTGTTCCAGAATCCACAGTTCAGATCCAAGGTGCATCTTCTGATGAAGTCTCAGACATATTTTTGTAAATGCTGAATGAGATTTCATATTTTAACTTCACTAAATGCTATGGAAGATTCATTATACTATCTTCAAAATAATGAGCAAATGGTCATATGATTGACATTGGTATTATTTTGCTGATTTGGCCACTGATTCTTTTTTTAATTTTTTTTTATTAAGGTCTACATTGTAATATTAATTAACTGGACAGATAAAAATGACAGAGTTAGCCCTTATTGTCCAATGAAAGACTCAAATTCAATACTATGTAACCAGAAAGTAACTGGTTACTGCGAAACAACTGATGTGGAAGAACTTTGTTCCCCTCTGTTTTTTCAGGACAACTGTGAAGTGACAGGATCTTGGAGATGTATCTACCCTGGTAGCAAAGTGTTTTTATGTGTTGCTGCACATCAGATGACATATTGCATCATGGTAGTTCACTGAAGTTTCTTAAATTTGAGCACTTCAGAGTTAAGTTGTATGCTCCAGGAAAGGACTCATTTTGGAACTTGACTTGAGAATCTCTGATATTTTCTTTTGTTTGACATATTTTTGCTATTTTTTATTTGCTATTTTAGTAAACAAATCATAATGCTGCAAGATATTTTTATTATGCAATATTTATTTGCAGATCTCTTTATTCGTCTCTGTTCTCTGGGTTTATAAAGTCATGCATTACCTACTATTTGAAACATTTTCTGCTTCCTTCTTAATTGTGCAAATGCTTCCATTATTAATTTCAGTCAGTATTTCCAAATGTTTATCCAGAAAACTTAGTTTAAGTGTAGTTTAATCCTTCATCTGGATCCTAAATTTAGGTGAGATAATTTATCAGGTCTGTAAAGTATTATCACAAAAGATGAAACTTCACCAGTATTTGTCTTATTTTATTTAATAATTTGGGAAGAAAGATGTACACAAGCTATTGTAGGGAAAAGTTGGTGTGAAAGAGCTCAGATTTTGATGACAGCTGCCCAGCTCTAACAGACAGATTTAGCCTGTTCTGGACTGGAAAGGCAAAGAAACAATAAACAAACCTTGCTACATAACTGCTGCTGGCTTCACACCCTCACTATAGACTTAAGGTGGAAAACAAGAGGTTGATAAAAAAACAGTGTGAAGCCCCCTGATTTGTTATAAATATGGAGGAAATCAAGGAGTCTGGGCTAGGGCTGTGTGATTTCAGAGTCCATAAGTGTCATAAACAAATGGTAGTGGGAGGTGTGTAGGTGCCACAGATGAGACATTCCTCTCCTCCCCTCTTGCCATACTCACTAGTATTAAAAACAAACTAACAAACAAAAAACCAAAACTAAAACCTAAACCAAAACCAGAGAAAGAGATACATCACTAAATGATGTGGTTCGCATTTTGTGTCCACCTGATACTACCTCCCCAGTTATACAAATAGATAGTTTAAAAAAACCAAGTAAAATGGAAGAAAACCTTATTTCTGGAATCCAGGAAACCCTAATGTTTCCTGGATCAAGACTGTGAGAAAGTATGAATATCAGTAACATAAGGAAAAATAATTTTAGCTTCTTATTCTGCATGAAGAGCACTTGCCTAATTTCTTGCTGGACTCTGAAATGTCCAGAAATCCTGAATTCAATATAGCAAGATTATTATAAGGGGGAAAAAGGAAAACATATGGTGCTCTATAATCCTATCTAGCTGCCTGTTATAATTTTTGTACTTTTCTGTTTTCATGATACTCTTATACCATGGTAGCATACAAACACCTAACAATCAATGGTGAGGGAATTTTTCCTAAATTAAATCATACACATTAGATTATTTTAAAGCAGTTATTTTGTTGCAATTCATTTTTATGGCTTTTACGACTCCTTACAATGCTCCAGTGCTTCAACTCAGATGACAGATATTTTCTGCAATAGATATTTTATTTAGAGGAAATGTGTTTTTCTGAAAGTTTTCTGAGGCTATGATGTGAATAAAAAGTTTACACAGTTTTCTTTGACCTTGGGACTTGGTCTCTGTTTTTTGGGTTTTCCTACATAAATAGGTTGAGTTTTAACACTCAGATTTAAAATTTACATGTTTTTATAGTCCTATTTCAGTGATGATGTAGTCAGTCTTCTAATTCAGAATCCTGTATTGTGTGAAGTAACTGGAAAAATGGATCTTTATGCTCCTGTGTAAGCTCCACTCATCCAGCATCGCTGCACCTGGGGGTCACCGTGGCTGTGAGCTGCCTGCTGCCTGCCAAAGCCACAGCCAGGTCATCTGGCATCTCTGAGCAGGCCTGTGTGAGAGAGGAACATTTGGGAGGGTGGGAGAAGATGGAAGAGAGGCAGAAGGGCCATTACTGCAGACAAAGTCTGGTGGCATGCTCTGGGAGGTCGTGCCTGGTGACAGAGGGAGTGCTGCTCTGAGGGATCAGAGACCACAGAGAGCATTGTTTGGGGCAGGGGCACCCTGGAAGGGCTGCAGCTGAGGGCTGTCCCTACAGGGAAAGGAGTGAGAGGCAAGCAGCAGCATGCAGAAGCCATTGTGCTCTGGCCCTCAGGCTCTTCACAACAGCTCACTGGAGGATCTGGGAGGGACTGAACATAACATACAGCAAAAAGTGAAAGGATGCTGAGACTCAAAAGTGGAGAACAGAGGTGTTTGCCTGAAGCTGAACCCGGATAAAGGGGAGGAAAACTGTGTCTTTAGCTATTTGCTGAACTGTTTAATTTTTTTCCTTAAACTCTGAATGGATTATCAGAATTTTTGTGTTAACCAGCAGTAACTAAACAACTACAATTAAACAAAGAAAAAATCCACAAATTAAGACCTTTTTGCCTGCAACAGTCTGTATGTTGCATATCTCTTGGTTTTAATGTGTCAGCACCAACATTTTCTTCAGACAAAGTAAATTCACAAATGTTTGTAAGACACATATAAAGCTTGCTGAAGAAATGAATATTTCTGTTGTGCTACAACAGAAACAAAAAGGGACAGAGAATAAATAGGTAGCAAGCAAATCCAAGGAAGATAATGTTTTTCTAGAATTTTTCTTTTATGATAATAAAGTGATGGATATGCTTGCAAAAGATATCCAATGGCAGCTGATCTTTTAGATGTATTTACTCTGGACTACCTTTTCTGTTGAAAGAATGAAAAAACTGAATTTCTGTACAAGCTAATATTTATGACCCTTCTCCCATAAAAGCAAACGTTGTAATCTTTCCTGAGGACTATATTTTCATTACTAAAACTTATGTTTATATTGTTAGCAATCCTGACACAGTTTTGAGTGTTCCTGCGTACTCTGGTGCTTTCCAAGTGGAGCTCTCAGCTGGCCCTCCAGCTACTCAGAATAGCTCTTGCATTTTAGTTGGTGGAGGGAGTGAGTTAAACATGATAATTTCACTTCAGAATCAAGCCTGTAGGAATATATTCAATTCGCAGACCAAGACAAAATCTTTTTCTTGCTGATGTTCTGCTTTGTTAAAGGGGGCCTGCAGCAATGTCAAATTTGATAGTGTTCCACTCTCCAAAGCACAGGAAAAGTGATCGGTATTTGAAAAGACAAGGAAGCACTCTGAATGAGCTGTGGAGACAGAAAGGAGTAGAACGAGCTTTGTTCCAGTATAGCCAGGTTCTGACATGGATTATAGCTCAAAAGTGGGCTGCAATGGCAGTGTTTCAGGCTTTATTTTGTTTTGTTGTTGTAAGGCCATTTGTTAATAAAGAACTTGGTAACTCTAAAGCGTAGGAAATGGGTTTTCGTTGTTTTTGGTTTGTTTTTTTTTTTTTACTTTTAACCTATAATGAAAAAGCTTTTTTCATTTAGTGAATAGGCATTTAATGATAATTACAAACTTTAGAAAATAGGCCACTTTATAACTGAAAATATAATCCTGTATTCATGACACACCAATTTTTTGTATGTGTAAAAAATCAGTGCCGTTTTACCAGAAGTAGAAAAAAAATCAGTAATTATCATCAGAACATTTTACTTCACCTCAAGAGTCATTAAACAGGAAAGGTTTGCTATTTGTTTGCATATGAAAGTTCAGTGGTCACAATTATCTTTTTTCCCAAATCTTGCATATTATTTCTTCATTGGCTATATGGATCCATATGCAATTTTAAAATACTGACATTCTATTCTGTTTTCTTAGTCTAATAAAATAAAGATTTAGTTAATTATTTTTCTTTCAGATATGCAAACTATTTCCTGACAATAGTGATGTCACTGCTTGCTTGCTTAATGCAAATGAATCTGGGTGCTATGGTTCATGTGAAATAACAGATATACTTTTAATTTTCCTTTTTTTCTTAAGGTTTGGGTAAGTATAAGGATCCCTTTGACAAGTGTAAATTTAGGAGGGAATCTATGTGTGTTCTGGACTAACAATTTATGGGGTCAAAGATCTTGTACTATTGTGTATTTAGTTTGAGAAATATCAAAGGTGTTAACTGATTACAGGAGAAGCTTAAGAGTAATATTCATGTGCAGAAGAGAACAGAAATGTCTCTTGAAATTTAGAGAATAAAAAAAATAAAAAAAAATTATAAAAATTAAAGGAATGTCCTCATACAATCTGGAAAATGAATGTTATTTGCTTTTAACAATCTGAGTGCTGAGATGTATTCCTAAATCTAATACTGACCTTAGGAAACTAAAACATAGAGGTTTAGAACTTGGCTGTGTTCTGGAATGTGCTATATGGTCCAGCTTGCTTTACACCTTCACACCTGTTAACTTTGAACTTCTATCATGTCGTTTATGTCCTGAACCTGTTTATGTGGGAGAACACTTTTATGGCACCAACAACTTCTCAACTAGTGAACATGCACAGTACACATACCATACAGAGCACAGCCCTAAAGTGTGATTTTGGGTCAGTAGGGAAAGGATTTCCTTTGATAGCAAAGGTTCCTTGCTGTCTTTTTAAAAAATTAGTCCAGTGAGAATTTTTCTCAATTATTTCTCATACTACCTTGTTATAGACCCTCAGATATGTAGGTGCATTGGAGAGCATGACAATCTCCAGCAGACACTCAGTAAAGCTTGTAGGCAACAACTTTTTAGTTTCCAGTCACTTCGTGGATGTACATGCCAGGGTAATGAGATCAAATAATGAGCTATTCATCACCCGAGACCTTTGGGTCTGTTCTTTTAATGAAGGGTTTGGAAGCAAATAACCTTTTCATTTTTCACTTCATGGAGTTTTTCTCCTAAGCAAAGAGAAAAAAGGAAATCTTGCCTCTCTTGTTTTACATCTATTGGCACACTGTAAAAGAAATTCCTGGAAGCAATGTTGGCAGACAGGTTATTGATAAGTTTGCACAAGAAGTTTGGCAGCACTGATAGACTAGTTTGTTTACATATGTTTAGACACTGGATTGATTCCCCTGAATCAAATAATTAGAGGATATTTCTGTATAGAAATTGAGTCATAAATATATTTCAAATTTGAACACTTTTTGTATAGATTACAATAGACTTTGCCTTTCTAACGGTGAAATGGTCTCAGAGCTCAATGTCCTGGATTCTGATGCAAGTTACAGATTTTGTGGATGAATGGAAAGCGCAGTGAGATATTTAGGAGGTTCAGAAGTGTACTAATACAGCTGTACATCCATTGAAATACAAAATGAAACATGATAAATTAAATTTGAACACTGATTCTGTGGATAACTTGTGGAAAAGGCATTTATATTTAGCAAGAATATTTCATAAAGTGTAATTTTACCTCCCTTTTTGGTGACAGTGTACATTAAAGCAGTGTTGGACCTAAAAATTGACCTTCTATTTTTCCTATCACGAACTTTATCAAACAATAACCTTAAGTAGGAGGCAGAACAATATAACAGATAATAGCCTGGCACTGAATCCAGTTGTGTACAGGCTAGCTTCAAATAGATCAACAAGAACTGATAATTAGGAAGTGGAATTAGAAGTCCTAAATTCTGTACGTAGAGTGTGTGGACATAACAGGGAGTGCAAGTTTACTGCCTTGCTATAAAGGTTGAAGAAGAATATATTTGAAAAATATGCTTTCTCTGATGCTGTCAGGAAACATCTACACAAGTCTACTGTTTGGGTACAAAGAAATGAAACTTTATTATTGACTGACTGAAAATCTTTTTCTCCTAAATTTTCCCCAGATACCACTGAAGTGTCACAGTGTTGAAATGAATGCATCCTCCTGCCTCTAGGCCCTATCCAAGGCCTATGCAAACAGTGCTCTTTATATACTGTTGAAATTTCTTATTCTGGACTCACTGGTAAACTCTTCAATACCTATCATACATTAATCTGTTATGATGTCTTGGAGTTGAAACTTTCTCTGTGTTTTTCTGTACTTTATTTCTCATTCCAGAGGCTAAAGAATATTTAGATGTTATACAGAGTCGACCTTTACCTTAATTACAGGTGCTTTGCTATCTCCTATTAAACATTAAGTATTCACGCATCTTGGGTAGATGAGATGACTTCTATATCCTCAGAAGTGATTATTATAGCTTATTTGGATTAAAATATTGATTTTAAAGACTAACAACCATATTCTTTACTGCCCAGTACCTTTATAATTGCTTAAACATGTACACAATGAGGGTAATATAGGAGGAAAATTATACTACTTTTACTTGGTAGACCAATTGATTAAGTGCTCCAAAGCTTATATAACTATGTAGAATTGAAAAAATCAAACAAGCCTTATATTTATCTACTGTTGAATAGGCTCTGAGGATAGACAGCATACGTGCACAGTGGTAATAAATTTAGAAGAAAAAGTTATGGTAAAAGATAAGTAAATCTGCAATATATTTTGTATTATAAAGCAGACTGATTTTTGAGAGTAGATATTTTCTTACAATAAAGATTACATTACACCATGATAATAAAAATACATGATTCTACATAGAGTAGGAAGTTATACTACATTTCTGATTAATGTCAAACAAATTTGTTAATTGCTTTACATAGGGTGTATTTTTTCAATGCATAAAACAGTGTGAGGCAAAAATTTTCCCAATTTGTGCATTCTATCTATTGGGAAACAACACTTGCGTATGTATGTCAAGACACAAAGTGGGTCTTCCCTAGGTTTTGAAGTTACATTATTGTTGTTGCTTTTGTTTTTTTGTGGGTTTGGTTTGTGGTGATGGTGGTGGTGATGGCAGTTTGGGCTTTGGTTCTGTTTGTTTGGAGTGAGAAGAGAGGGAAGATGGGGAAAAGTCAGATACTTAATGGAAATTCTCTTAAAATTTAGAAGGTGTTTGTAGGAAGAATTTTGAATTTCGTTAGTTCATCTTGTCAATCAGGGTCTCAGTAGTATATCCAAACATTTTACTTTCCTATTTGGTTTTATTTATAATCGCTTATTAAATCCAAGCAAAGCAATCTTAATTTCCTAACAACCATCTACACAGCATAGTGCTAATGTGTTAAAGAGAAGATACACCACCTCCAGTTACGGCACAGTTACTACTTCCTGGTAGTTAGCAAATAATAGTGGTCTTAATTCTTTGTTTTGTCTGGTTTTGGTTTTTTGGATTTTTTTAATATGTTTTTCATTTGCTTGTATGTTTGGGGTTTTTAAGGGAGAATACAGAGAATGGAGAAAGTTCTCAGAGCAATTTTGAGGGTTTTATCTGAAAATATTAATAGAAGAAGATCAAGAAAAAAGAAAATAAGGAAGTGTGAGAGGCTTTTCACTTGAAAATTAATTTGAAGTTATCTTGGATGAATTGTCATGGGAAAGAAAAGCAGAAATGCAGAAAGATGAGCAGAAAAATCAGTCTAATGGAACTTGCTACTTTCTCACATAATCTTGCTTCACTTGTTAGGAATATTTGACCACAAAACTCTCTGAGTGGAGCAGTTTATTTTTTCTTCTATTCCACTAGGCATAATAAATTATAGACCTCCCTACAGATTAATTTCTGACATTCTAATGGGGAGGCGAAACATGCTGTATAACATCAAAAGTGTATAAATTCATTCTAGCACTTCTGATTGAGGTATTTATTCTAGGAGACATGCAGAGGAGCAGGCCAGTGTTGCTCTCTAATAAAAGATTATTAAGAAAATGGTACAGTAGTCACTTTTCAATTTTCAAAGAGTTTTGTCATATCAAGAACACGGTGAATTGGCTGATTTGTTTACCTGGTTCAGTTTCTCTGCCTAGCATGAATACAAAGCTGCTTGGAGTGTTTTGAAAAACACTTCAGCATAATTACTACGCACAACATTGATCTGCTAGCCTCCTGGAGTTTCTTGTATTTCACTGGCTTTCCTGCATGTAATACTTAAATGACAGACATGTTTTTGACACTGAAATTTTGTGTTTTATACTGAAATACATTAATTATTTTAAAAAAAAAAAGAATCAAATGACTGATGTTTCCCTATAGCTGTCTGTATTGTTGGTTTTCTTAAACAACTAAAACCTTCCTTTAACACATGAAGAAAAAAAACTTGAAGCTTTTCTATAATATATTAAATTTTCATTTTTTTCCCCTGAAGGCAGAGATTTTTAGCACCATGTTAATTGTACCTCCTTCTGGTAAATTTGCAAGTTTGCTTCTCTTATCTGTGGTGAATCTAGAAATAAACTCAAATCAGTTGCTATCTTTTGAAACTGATTAACAGAATTGGTTTAAATTCTTTTAAATTCCTGGTTGTTAAAGCACTGCTGCACACTAAGTAGGAAAAATAGTTCAGCAAGGCACCATTTTTTACAAAAAAGTGGTCTAATGACCTTCGGGAGTTTCTGAAAGACAAGAAACAAAATAGATGCTTACAGAACAGGAGTAAGTAAGCCCAGCTTCTTATGACCATGTCTCCTGTTAGAAATTCCTCAGAGTTCAGCTGCTTCAGAAATATTCAAGTAAGTATCTTGGCTATGGAAAGGAGTGTAGGTTCTGATCTGGATTTGTGAAGCCTGTAGTTCACAATTGCCTCTGTTCCCCTTATCTATTCTGTGTGCTCATGAAGCTTCTAAAGAACTAGCTTGGAAGTTTGGAGAGAGGCAGAAGTGTGTTTCATTTGTATTAGGAGGAGATTTCCCTTTTGATGATCCCAGGAATGAGCATCAATAACAGGAGACCAATCTACCTGATTTTCTCTGGCATAAGGCTTGCAAGTGGTATCTTTTAGTAAATTGGATTATTGCTTATTTATTTTTATAAATTAGACAACAAAAATAAGGACATTTTTACGTCCCTTCAAAATAATGTCAGTATTTAGGACCAAGACTAAATGGACTCAGATACCAATGCACTAACTACAGAAGTCTGCAGTTTTAAGAATTGACTTCCTGCAAGCACTAGTCACAGAAACACAGAATCACAGAACCATCAATCTTAGAAGAGACCTTCAAGATCATCTAGTGCAATTGTCAACCTAGCATACTTACCCCTAAACCATACCCCTAAGGTACACATCCAGATGCCTCTGGCACACTTCCAGAAGATGTTGTTCAGGAAGATCAACATGGTTCAGGAAGAAAATTGAGTGAATGGGCACATAGTTTTGAGCAGTTCAGGGAACCAGGGCCTATGGAGTCCCTAGAATATCTCTTGATTCTCTCTCTCCACTCTGGATCCTGTTGGTTATGGGGTTAGGTAGAGAATATCTGATTCTCAATTGACCTATTCAAATAAATCTGTCTCCCAACAGCTGATTCTTGCTATAGATGGAGGTAAAATTCTGTCCCACTCAAAGGTTCTCCACCATCATAATGATTGATTGACAGTTTCTTTATGCTCAAAGAACAGATTTGTTATTATAATTAAGCGACTACTTTGTCTTACTTGGCTGATAATTATCCCAATTACACTCTCAGCCAGACCAAACATCTACCAACAGTGACAAGAAATTAATACCGTTTGAGTCAATTGAAAAAGAAGCTTAAAAATAATTCATAATGCATATTACTCAATATATTCCAATACTTGCCTCAATATGGTTGATGCCATCATCTAGACTTTTAATACTCACTCAAAATTCTTTTTGTTTGGCTGACTGGTGACGCAATTGCTGTTATATTTGGAAGGCGGTTCTGTGTCCCAACAGCATTTTTGTTAGTCCTTTCTTTTTAAGAACTTCTAAACTACTTGCAGTACTCTCACCCCTGAATATATACAAGCTGAAGCAAAGCACAGTGGTTGGCGCCTTAAAATACGGATTTTAAATAAGCTGCAAATTAAGGAGATGCTTGGATAGCCCACTGTGTTCCAGGAAATCTGCAAGGACCTTACTTGGGACTACTGTTTATAGGGTCACAAGATGATTTACTTTAGATATTTGAAGTTTCCATCCTGGCCATAGCCGATGCTGTTAACTACTAAAGTAGACTTTTTTCCAAGAAGCCCACTGAACACGGTGATGCTTCATTCAAGCTATGATTCAGGTTAATGATTTACTGGGGTTAACAAGGAGAAGTGTTTACCCTTTGCTCCCCGCCTTGGCTCAGCTGTTCCCTATCTTTTCCAGTTCGAGTCATTCTTATCTTTGCCGTGTAAGAACTCTTGGTATAGCAAAGGGGTGCTTCACCACCCAACTGGAACAGTAAAGAGGCACTTCACTGCTCAGTTGGTTCAGTCAAGGCTTGCCAGGAGCTCCTGAGATTATGGAGAAGGTTTGAGGAGGATGGGAGACAATGCACACTACAGCCTGGAGCTGCCAACTGCTGCCTGGTGATGGTCTGGGCATTGGTCAGTGGATGGTAAGCAATTGCATTGTGCATCACCTGGTTTCATTCCTCTCTATCTCTGTGTCTCTCTGTCTCTCCTTTTCATGACTATTATTATTATTATTATTATTATTATTATTATTAGCATTTTTATTTTTATAGTATTTTATTTTGTTTCAATTATTAAGGAATTTCACTTTTTCTGATCCTTCTCCTCATCCCATTCTTGGGGGTAGGGGGAGTGGGGAGTGAGTGAATGGCAGCATGGTACTACTTAGTTACCAGCTGGGACTAAACCACAACATAGATTTTTTCAGTATAGTGTATGTTTGGTATGATCAGAAAATACCGATGAACAGATTGAAAGCCTAACCTAAAGTTAGAGAAGAACTCTCATGTATTTACCATACTTTGACTGAATATTTTCCCCTATTTTGCAAAATGTTGGCCTTCAGTACAACACCTTTCTGGAGAAAAGTTTCATATCATCAATGGATCCAAAGGTTTGCTTCAGTGCAGTTAAATCTATCTTCTAAACTTCTATGGTTATCAAATTAATTGTTTCCTGCACTAGACTGAATTGTAGAAAAATTAGGTTCTTAGAAGATTTCCTTATAAAGAAATTTTCATAAATAATTATGTTGTTTGCATATGGGATATGTGACAAGTAGCATGTGGAACAAGTTTTATTTTTTCTTCTCTCTTGACAGAAGAAACTATACATGACAATGGGACAATTTGAACCAGTCTGGAGATAAGCCTGCAGCGACAGGTCAAGTAGTAAAATATGAAGATGCCTGTACTTACTGACAAGTATTTAAACTTGTCAAGAATAATAAATTTTTCAGGAGACAGGGAAAATAAAAAGACTTTGATAAAAGAAGAACTAATAGAGAAGCATGGGGGAAAATCTGCTTGAAACCAAATCAAGAATAAAAGAAAACAGGGTAGTAACAAAGGGAAGATTTGAAGGAGGGAAGAATAGTGATAAAACATACAGAAGAGCCTTTTGAACTCTAGGAAATCTTAGCTGAGATACAAAAGGTAAGTACTAACAGATAAAATACACAGGCATTACTCTCAAGAAGGAAACTAGAAATGGTATGATGAACAAAAAAAGAATAAAAAGATGTTGTTAGACTACCTGCTAGATGCTGCAGAGTTCCAATCTTCTACTTCTCTGTGATGAAAGAATGCTAGTATCCTTTAATAGGTGATTTACACCTATATAAAGATACATGGAAATGATTAATCGAGACACATGTACAGATATGATTTTAAGAGTGAACCTCTATTCAGATACATGTATTAAAATGGTTTAAACACGTTTTCATTTCTGGTATTATGCAGGTGATTTTTCTCCTCTTGTGTGTCATTTAGCTGTCAAGTTCAGAAGATTTTCCAAGATTTTCCTCAATTTGCTTGGTTTGTTTGTTTTTGTTTGCTTGTTAAAATTTTAATTATAGCAGTTATTCAGGAATCTCCTGTAGGAAGCTCATGAGCACATTGTTAATGTAATGCATTTAGAAGTTCAGGGAGCCTGAAAGAGAGTCTTTGTTTTTATTTGTACAGTTTGTTTTCATGAAGTTTGGCAACAAACATTTTTTATGGTGTCAAACTTTGAAGAGAAGTGAGACTTTGATTCGTCACTTATTGTTACAGTGAAAGATATTCTTCCATTTCATATAGGAAGGTCCTAGGAAAAATAACATTGTTTGAGACTCACCTATAAAAGTTATGACTTTAACAAAAGTCATATTCTCCATAACAGCAAGCAATAATTAGGACAGAGAAGGATTGAACTCACAAAAATTTATAACAATTATTGCCTCTATTTATTGCTAAATAGGCTGACAAATCATTCCAAAAAAATGAATTTGACTGAAAGTGCAAAGCATTTTTAGGGAGCTTTTTACTTGAATATGACGGATAAAATTTTAAACCGTAAAAAAATCTTTTATGTCATTAAGAATGAAGTAAAGAAAGGGAAGAAGAAAATATTTAGTAAAAAATGAAATAAATTAAAAGTGAGTAAACTGTAAGAAGCTGGAAAAGGAAAGCAAGGAATTATCATATTAGAAAGTGTGTTTTCAAGATTAGGACATTTTTGGGCAATTGTGCATATTTTGTCTTACATCTAGTAATTTCTTTAATAAGAAGGAAAGTTGTTTTGTTACTTTATGTTTGGCTTTAGATTTCAAAATATTAGTTTTTGACACTTCCCTCCTTTACTCTTAAATCCTGTCTATATCCCAAAAATTATAAAAATGGCAGTTGTTTTAAAAAACCTTTGAATTAAACTGAAGAAGGTGAGAGTCCCAATATTTTATAGTTTCTCAAAATCCTGTTGCAGATGAACATAATTAACACCTATTTTCTCATTTTTCTCCCGTAATGTCTGTGGCTGTATTTTTGTCTCATGGGGAGCATATTAGAATTATCTAATACTGACTTATAACTTATTTTATATGGCTGTACTAATTTCTGTAAAAGTGCATATTTTTATATTGCATATTTTAAATTTTTAAGTTTTTTTTTCCACTTTATCTGTCTTAGAGCTAGAACAGCATATCTAAATGAGTAATTCACCAATAGATGTGGTTTTTTTTCTCCATAACCTAGCATTTCATAGGATCATGGAACAATGGAGGTTTGAAGGGATCACCGAGGGTCATCTAGTCCAATCCCTTTGCTCAAGTAGAGCCAATAAGATCACAGAGAAATCACCAGAGTTGTTCAATGTTTCCAAAGATGGAGACTCCACAATCTCTGTGAGCAATTTGTGTCAACAATCACCTTCACAGTAAGAATGTTTCGTGATGTTCAGCCAAAACACCTGTGTCTCTATTTGTGCCCTGATGTCTTTTGTCCTGTCACCAGGCGCCACTGAAAAGAGAGTATAATTAAGTAAATTTTCAATATAATAAAATAAAAACTTTTAATTCTAGATTTTATTTTTTTTTCAAGTAAAAGTAGATGCTTCTTTCTTCTGCCTCTAGCTTCAATAATCAGAGTGGGGAATTCTTGGGAATTAAAGGCATCAATTTAGGCTGTCATTCCCATTCACAAACGGAAACACAGATTATGTCTCATTGACATAAGTAAAAGTTATGTGCACATCTAAATTTAGAAAAAAACTAAGGGCTTGCTTAAAAAGGACATGAATGTAAATTACGTTAACTTTTTCCAAATTAGGAATGAATTGAGATGTTATAACCAATGTTAGTGCTTAAGAATATGTAACTTTCAGAGTGAACAAAGTTGTTTCAGAATGAAGTAAAAAGTAACTATTGCAGACCGACCATAAAAGCATCTTATATAAATGTTAATATACAGGTGTAAATTAAAGAAAAAAAGGTTTCCACTTTCCATTACACAGCAATTATGCCAATTTCTTCTGTTTCAGATGTCTATACAGTCATAGCTCACATATTTTACTGTTTATACTGCTACATTACTAGTAATAAATTACAGGTCTAATTTAATAAAACTCAATATTAAAAAAACAGATCACACTTACATAACTACCTACATACAAGTACCCCACAGTACAGCACAGTTCTCATTGAATTAAATTTCATATAATTAAAAGCTTAGTCAAAAAGATCAGTATTAAGTTCAGTCAAAAGTGGCTACTTTGTGTTAATGCATTTGATATTAGGATATAATGAAGAAAAGGTGCATAACTGGTAAATGGCTTAGTACTTAACAAGCTCAATAAGATCCTTTATATTACTATAAACTTCTGCCTTCGAAAGTCAACAAGGCAAACATGCTACTAAGATAATAAGGGTTCAACTAGAAGCAGTGTAGGATTTGCAGTTCCAAAGCCTCACTTGAATAACTTTTAAAACTTGTATGGAAAAAGTTAGTTAGGCATTTAGTAAAAGTACTCATGTTCACATCATATCAAATGGAATCACTATTGTATAATTTTTGCTGAAAACCTCATATTTCTGCAGCCTTTTTCTGTATGAAATTACTTGGTCTAAGGTTAAATAACTTCATTTTCTATGACTGAACTGTTTCCCAGTGTTTTGTATTCACAAACACATCCAAAAATACAAACATATATTTTTATCTCTGTAAAGCTGAAAGATACAGAATTAGTATTTTCCTGGACAACTTTAGAGGTAGGGTATATGTAGAAAATTCTCAGGTATGTAGACTCAGAAAAGCTTTTCTTGATATCTATATTTTAATGATTGTTTTTACATGGTTGATCATCAGGTTTGGAGTGACCTGATCTGGAGGCTGGATG
>JAOTQZ010001283.1:72752563-72765168 GCA_026546895.1 Pogonocichla stellata | reverse complement strand
CACCCCGCCCCCCAAATTTTTTTCATGGTAAAAAATTAGCAAAACTTGCAAATTTTTTCAAATTATAGTCTTCTTATTGACCTTTTCTTCAGGTTCTTGACCAAAGCTGTGCTCATGAGGGCTGCCCCATCTGAATGATGCCCATTGATGTGAATTTTGAGTTCTGCTTCAGCAGTGTATGACATATCTCTCCCTTTCTCTCTCCTCTACTCCATTATTTTGAGCTATTATCAAAACACCTCTCCAGTATCTCCTTCCTGTATCTTTCAATTTGGACAATATAGCATTATTTTCATGGTGAATGCTAATTGATTTGACAGGATTCAATCCTGGAATTGTTTGCTTTTCATTGTCCCATATTTAAGTGTCATGATGCCAGCTGGAACATAATCTCTTGTGAGTAAGCTGCTACGTCCATTGGTTCCAGACTGTCAGATTGGAACTTCAGTTTCATATCATGCCTAAATAGATTGGAAACCTTCCTCCCTTATGCATAATGAGGAGCACTTATATGGTATTTACTACAAGAATTGCTATTCTCAATGCTATAATACGTTTCAGTAGCAACTCCTTGGAGTAATTTAATAGAGTTTTGTATTTGCTTTTTTTTAAGCTGCAATACTTTAAGATTGAAGATATAGAGTGTGGTACTAATAAAATTTCCCTCGCTTGTCCTTCACATTTACCAAACTTAATTTTTAGTTCTTTTTTTTTTTTCCCCTAGACCACTTCTACTGCTCAGGATTTTGTTTTCACTTTTACTTTTTTTATTATTTCACATTACACAGCTCTATGTGATTGAAGTACAGCACTTCAAGTTAAAGAAGTCAAAGTTTTAAAGGTAAAATTGCAATGGGCAGTTTTAAAGCAATGTTTAGAAAGCAATGTTTTGAATCTGAGAGTAAACTATCTGTAAAGCCACATGCATAAATATTTCTCAATACCATGTTCTCTTTTCCAAATTAATTACCAACTAATGTAATAGCAGATAAAACTATAATTAAGCTGATTGTATCATAATATTCAAATTACAGTCAAGAAATCATCTCAAAATTTGAAATATATACAGGTCAAAATTGTCATATCAGAACTTATTATAGGATAGAAAACTTGTCTGTAATAACTATGGAAGTTTTAAAAAGTGGGAAAGAAAGTATTTTTTACTGAAACTACTGAAAGTATCAAAATTTAATTGCTCAGTTTTTAGTTCAATGAATTTATATTACTCTTGATATAAGCCAGACAGTACTTCAGCATTGTTTTGCTGAGAATCACTTATTAATCTGCACTGATTTATGAACTTGCACTGATTTATGAACATACATACTACATGCCTCTATTTCCCCCAGTATCCACACTGCAAAACTGAAAAAATTCCTTTATTTGACCAGCTTTTAGATGGAAGAATTTAGATCGAGGGAAGTTAGGCCATCGTTAAGCAAAAAGAAAAATAAATAAAGGAAGCAGAACAATAACCAAAAAACAACCAACCAAAAAAACCCACCAAAAATATTTAAAAGCCCACAGAAACAAACAAAAGCCCCAAATCAAGTAAATCCTCATCCTTTGCGGAAATAAGCCTTCTTTAATCAACCATTAATTCTGGGTTTTTCTAGAGCATTACCTCTCTATGTTTTTCCAGAACATAGGGTGTTTTGCTGTAAATTTATAATTTTAAACTTCTGAGCAGTGAGAGAAAATGAGATACTTGCTTTTCTGCATATCTAAGACAAAAAGAAGTTAAATGTATTTGAAAATGCTTAAATACTAAACTGTTGGAAAACATATTTGCCCACATAATTGTGGTAATTAAGTATAGAACTCATATCTACATTACTTTAACATTAACTTCTAAACACCAAGTCATAATGCGTTAACAGAGCCACTTTATTCATCAGGTTCCTGCTTTAGCATTAGAAAACAGTTTAAAAGCTGTTCCCATGTAAACAAGGTGCCTGGTATTTGATACTAAATTATTTTAAATCAAAGCTCTTCCAGAGTCAGTTACTGTCAGATCCACAGCTTGACGTGATCGTTTTTCTATCATGACAACACCAAAGGACAATGATTAAGCAATTAGAGTGGAAATTAATTCATAAACAACTTCAAAGAAAATGGTTAAATGACTTTTTAATTGTCCTATTTAAAAATCATATAAAGTATTACCTGTGTTCATAGGTAGGAATATGACGGTAAAACTTGATTTTCTGTTTCTATCTAAGATCAATTTACTTTCATAGTTTTGTCTGCATATTGTATTAGACCAACACATGGTTCAGACAATTATTTTTTTCTGCTCTATTCTATCGATTTTTAAAACTTTACTTGATAAATAATTCACATTTCTAGAAGAGTCAATAGCAGAAGTTCAAAATAGTTTTTTCCAATATGCTTAGCAATTTATGTGTTTCCATTTGCATACAAGTGTTAGAAGGAGCTGAATCATTCATGTTAAAACAGATGGGTGAATATCAACTTCAATGTATAATGGAGTTTAGAGCATAAGATAAAAATAAATAAACAGATGTGAGTGAAACATTTTTAAAAAATTCCTTTCTGCAAGTTTGGTTGGGATTTTTTCAAAGATTAAAAATAGCCAGTCTCTGTCTCAATTACAACCATTAAATTCTGCAAAAAGCAATTTATAACCTAATTTTTACTGCTAATTATTTTACTAGGAAAAAAAGCCCCTTCTCACTCACACATTTTTCTCCTTTTCTTTTTTTTCCCAAAATATGTTTCCACCCCAAAACTAACATTTTTAGTGTTGCAATTTGTGATAAAGGATTTGCTGTTTTATTCATCATCACCTAGAAAGTGTAGCTGCATTTTCTGTAAGTTTCTATAAGCTGACTTCTCAGAAACAGTAGATGTTTATTTACGTATATCACAGTCCTCTATGTTATCTTGCCACATTAGTGACTTTATTTTAAGAAGGAATAAGGCAATTTATTTTTTTCCATTTTTGATATATGAAATGAATGTTATTTTGATGTCTGTATAAAACTGTAGGAATTGAGAATTAAAGCAATAATAAACTTTATTCTCTCTAGTTCAATGTGATTTTTTTTTTTTTTTTTTGGCTTGGCACTTGAAACTTCCTTTCCAGTTCAGAGAGAGCTGTCTTTATTAATATGATGAAAAGATTATTATTCTTTAAATGTAATATCATCACTCCCAGTAGATGCCTAGTAGATCTAGATAGAATATATTTTTTATGATTGATTACTTTGAAAGAGTCAGTTATATATTATGCTTTAATTACTGAAAGATTATAGAGATAAGCTTGTAACATTTCCATATAAGATGTAAAAGGAAGAAAGATATGGGATTTTTATGTTTTCTGACATAGACCAGTTTCTTACCCTCAGTAACATTGTTCATGGATGTACAGGAAAAATATTGTCGGTTAGACTTTTGCTTGATATTGTAGGTTAGAATGTTCCTCGTATTTTTTTGTTGCAAAACAGTGGGTAAAGATGCAGCTTTTCTTCTAAAAACTTTATGCTGAAAATTAAGTTTAAAACCCCCTCTAACTTAGGTATGCATGAAGAGTTTTTCCTGACACAGATCTTAATGGCAGACCTCCAGACTGCTGTACACCATTACTGGAAGTACCCTTTTCCTCTAGATAGAGCTGACACAGAGCCAAGTGACAAACTAGTCCAGACAGGTTAGCTGAGCAAGTGCAGTAAGCCTGTCTCCAAAACCTGTGCAAAGCGCTGAGTGGCTTTGATTAACAGCTTGAGAGTTTGAAATGGCTTCACCTGTATCTGTCCAGTCAGCAGTTTTGTTTCTGGTTTAACACCTGGCATTTGAAATCAGGTAGACCTCTCTTGCTAGGAGTCTTGCTTTGAATACTGAGTGACCAGTCCTGTGCATCTTCTTGGTGGAAATTCACTGTAGATAAGATGTATCACTCTCTTGATAGGAGTGTGCTTGGTCTTTTTCAGCGATTCACTTATGCACTGTTTCCTACAAATCCTGTAAATAGATCAAAGGTATATATTTGACCAAAACATTCTTTTGCTGAGAGAAATTACTGCTTTAATTGCTAAGGGTGGCAGTTGCAGCACTGTGGTGGTCACAGAAGGAAAGGAAAATATGTGTCATTCTGGTGAGATTAGGTGTATCTTCTCTCAAATTACTATAACAGGCCTGAGAAATCACTCTCCGGATGAAGGTGACTTTTTTTCCTGTCTCCCTGTCTCTCTGCCAAGTGTATGCCAAGAAATGCAGTGAGATGTTCCATGGTGCTTGCGTGCTGAGCCTCTCCAGTGAGGCTTTTTCCCATTCAGAAGACGTACTCCCACACTCTGAGAGCTGTGCTTTCATTAACAATCTTTCGTAAATGTGGTAGGATTGAAGCAATGCCTTCAGCTTTAAGGTTCCATGGACAGTGATGTAGTCCACAGGCACCTGACAGCAACTGGCCACGGGCCCCTGAAAGAAAGATCTTAGTTGGGGATTATGTTGGTATAGCTTTTTCTTTTCTTGTACTACAGCTAAACCAAGCTTTTTTGTGCCCTGAATATATTAACCTGAAGTTTATATTTGCTTTTAACTCATACTAGAGTTATAAAAAATGTAGTACTATTATTGTACTTGATGCTTGCCTGGTTATCTGCTTATTTGTGATGGTTCAGTTGTTTCCTGTTTAAAATACTTGCCAAGCTTCCTAGTTTTTAAAGGGTAGGATTTTTCACCTTGGTGGCTTTATATGAAATAATGGGTAAGAAAATTGTGAGAGAAACTTTGATAGAAATTAGAGAAAAATGGCTCTGACACTGAGGTTGGTTCTATAATTCCTTATATTTTTCACTGCAAATTTTATTAATGTTTGACACTATCTTAGAATAAGCCTCTGTGAAGAAACCTCAAGAAGTCATCTATATCATACTGCATAATTCAAATAAGGATGAATTATATTCACATAGTTTCAACATGTATATTCTTGCAAGATCCTAACGCATGGTGACTCCCCAGACAGCTTATGCCAATGTTTTACTATTGTTATGACTAGAAAGCTTTTTTTAATATCTAACCTAAGTCTTCCTTCTTGCAGCTCAAACCCATTATAATTTTACTTATCCACATTCACTGTAGATTACTCCCGTTGATGCCTTTTGTGCATCTGAGAACAGCTATTATACCCTTAACAAGTGTCTCCTTTTTAAACTAAGCACTGGAATATTTTCCAGTCCTTTCTTGTAGATCATTATTTCTAGGTCCCTGCTTATCTTATTCTTCTGCACTCACTAGATGGGTAATTCCTCGATCTGTAGTGTACAAAAATGAAAGTTTTGCAGTCAGAGATATGGGGTTTTTTTATTTCCTACTAATGCATTCATAGACATACACACATATTTAGTAACATATGACATTGTTGGCTTATATCCATCTACTGATCTGTTATAACCACAGTTTTTCTGCACAACTGCCCACTACTTGTGTCACTATAAAAGTATGAGTGTCTATAGTCAATTTCTGACTTGACAAATTCAAATGCAGCCTTGGAATATCACTGCATTCAGTATTCCAAAACATAAATATTGTTTATTGCAATTGAGTTACTGACAGGTTCTCCTCAAATGACAGAGAAGCTGTTCTGCCTATCTCTTTCTTTAAGCATAAACAGCAGGTATTTTCACTCAATCCACCTCTGTGACCAGTACTTAGTGTATCCACCTAGGGATTTTCTTAATTTGCTTATGAAACTAGAATGCCAAGAAATGAAAATGCTTATTGCATTCCAGATATGTTAGCTGTTGCTTCTGTTCACTATGCCTGTCATCATATTACAGAGAACAGGAAAAAAATGTCTATGAGTTGTTCTTCCCTTTTCACAGGATTGTTATTTTCTTGCAGATACCTGCAAATCTTATTCCTCTGAGTGGCAAAGTTATTTTGCTGATTTACATTTCTTTCCCTTTTTTCTTCCCTGAAGACCCAAATTTATCTTTGTCATGTCTTTCACTACAAAGACAACTTTTAGCAGATCTAAGATTGCTACAGCCAGATCCGCATGTCTAGAACAAAATTTGTCAGGTCCAGCAGACAACTTTAATATTTTTGATTTGTTTCACAAAATATTCAGATGACAATCACAATAAATGCCACTACAATAGAGCAAGATAACCCTTGAACAATGAAAGAGAAAGTTACAGGGTACTTGACTAAATTAGAGGCTTTCAGAAATAATCTCTAACCTTTCTTTTTCTAGCAAATTTGAGATTTTATCCTTTGTCTCTAATATTATGTTAGTGCCCTTTTTTCTCTGATTTTTATGGCATTAGATGTCTGATTTAAACAGACCTTTTTACTTAAGACTGGAAAAGACTTGCATTCAAAGAAGAATTCAATACTTAGGCCTTTCTCAAAGTAATTTTTGCTAGTTTTAAAAGTCCACCTACTAGAGAACCTTGAGTAACTTTAGTCCCGTTGCTGTCGCAGTACGCGAGAGCAGTGAATAATAACGACAAATGACTTCTTAGGCAAGAGAAGCAAAAGAAGCATTTTATTGAAAAACTGAACCATACTCATAGAGTGGTTCGCAAGCCTCAAATGGGACAGTAGTTCACTGGACAACAGGAGAAAACATCTCCTGTCACGTGCATCACAAAACTGTCCCTCAGTCAACACCAGGTGCTAATCTCTGTTTATTAGTTCCTTTCTATGTACAGGAAAGCTATCACCCTGGGAAAGGCTCAGGCCGGAGCTGAGAAACTATCTCAGCCCGGGAAAAAACCTCCCAGCCTGAGAAAGAGAAAAAGAACTCAGAACCTGAGAAAAGGCCTGGCTAAAATCTGCCTAGGCCTTCAGCAGTGTCCACATGTTGCTAATATAGAACACAAATTTGCTAGTCTTTACGTCCTTTTCTGTTATTTGTACCTTGGGTTCTTTTTACTGTTTAACACTGCAAGATGTAAAATTTGTGTACAGTACCTGTAAATGAACTTTATTTTTTTCAACATTTCTATCTTAGATAAAAAAGCAGGTCTGATTGCATTCCCACACTGAATCAACTCTATATTTTTCAAATACAGCACAACAGATACGATTTATACTGTTACGCTACACTGTTGTATTCACATGCAAAATAAACCTAGACTGCCAATAGTTATGCTATTCAAAATATGAAATAGCATATAATCTCAGGGTAAATTCTTTGATGATAATTAATTTGTTAATTTCTAATTAATTATAAATGTAGTATATTCTTATAGAAGAGTAAAAAGTAAGAAACATGACTAGGTTTGCTATGCAAGCTGTCTGATCATACTGCCTATTAATATATCCATGTTTGTACCATGCAGCATGAATTTATGGTATGCTTTTCAGAATTTACAGTGTGTTGTTCAAGAACTTACATGCTTCTCAGAAGTGAACTGATATTCTTACACTCAGGTTAAGTTTGAATTACGAGTATCTTTCATGAAAAAGAGAAAATGAACTAGGACAAACTCCAAGATACTCAAACAAAAGCGAAAATAAAAAAAACCATATGGTTATTGCAAAAAAAATATTACTGGCAGGAAAAAAACTCTTGATGTTTCAATTTCTGAAAAATTTTTGTGGAAATTTCTTTTTGTTTCATAGCCAAAAAATACAAGAATAAAACAAAAGCATTTAGAAATTAAACACATCTTTTTTTTCTATCTGTATTTTAAATCCTCATCTTCTGTTGTCTAGTTCTTCCTTTTGAAAATCTTACAGAAATGATGAAAACCCTGGAAAAATAGTACGATTATGATAATGAATCCTACTTGAAAAATAATGACTGGGTTTTAAATTTTATTATTTTTTTCACTTACCTTGCATATCCATGTTTTCCATCCATTAACTGATTTATCAAGGAACTTTTGGCTTCTCCATTGCTCTAGTTTTTGACATATAGGTTTCCTTTTTAAAGCTGATACAAGTCCTACATTCTGTACTCAGTTAAGAGCTAGATGTTTCCTAAAATTTAATTTTAGGAAACTAAAATTAAAATTTAATTTTAATTTAATTCCTAAGATTTAATTTTGAAACTTTTAATAAAATTCACAACTACTTTGTCAGTTTTTTTGTTACAGTTGAGTTTTTTACAAAATCGATGAAATTTTTATAGAATGCTGTATAATGGCATAGGAACTTCATCATAATTTTTTTCTCTATATATTTTTGTATCTTATGCACTCTTGACATGTACAAATTCAACTTAAAATAGTGAAACACTATTAAGAGTTTCTTGATAGGCAAAACCAAAATTAGATTAACTGGGTATGGTTTGATTTCTTTGTCTTACAATGGTGCCAAAGCGCTCTGAGCATTACAGCTACATTGTGTCAGTGATATTAAAAGCGTTTCTCCCATTTGGTCATTTTTCCAGTAGTGAACACTTTTGCCAACACTGCATAGTGAACCAACAAGAAGGAAGGGGAAATCAGTCTTTGTCTGGATAGCATTGCATACAGATAAAACTTAGGAAACTATAAACATCTGGAAAATGGAGTTTGGGAATAGGATGCTTCATATTGGAAGGCTTCCTATTGAATACTGCAGTTACAGACTATCTAGGTAAACTCTGATCAAACAGAAGATAATTTTTTCCTTCCACTCACATAGGAGAATGTGCAAATAATTTTTCTTTACATAATGAAACAATTGGGAATGAGAAAGATTTTATTATAAATTATCTCCCTTTTCACCCATTAGGTGGGAAACACTTTAATAGCTTTCAAACTGAGAAGCATAATTGTTTGATGAGCCCAATCTGCATTACATATCTCATCCCCTAATTACAATATATTAGTTTTACAAGTGATTATGGAGCAGTTCATTAATCTGAGCAAGAAATCAATAATTCAAACCAATAGTTAAATTGCATGAACTACTTCTGTATTGATGTGGACAGACAATTAGTGACTTATTTACTTTATTTAATATCTTTTCCAGAATAAAATGTATTTTTCTAAAGTAAACACATCACCTAAAATAAAATCAGAGGATGTGAACATGTGTGAATATAAAACTAAATGAATACAGACCGAAATTGATTATTTCAAAAAACCATGAGGTAGCATTTTATAGAAGACATAGAGAAAAAACCTCTCCTTTCTAGTTTAGAACCACCAAGTCTTTTGGCTTAAACTTCACAAAGTTTTCTTTGGTCTAACAGGCTTGGTCTTCACAGTGATTCTGTGTATTCAAATACACACTTGAAATAGTAAGCCTATAGAAAAAGAAGGATTGGAACCTTAGGACTAGCAAGAAATGCTTGCAAATGCAAGATCACTTGAGGAGCTCAAAAATCCCCAAACAGCAAACCAACAACCCAAAAAAATCCAAACCAAGAACTAGATGTGCTGAGTAGTTATTTTTCACTCTTTTGGTTTTTTGGGTGTTTTGTTGGGATTTTGTTTTGTTTTGTTATGTTTTGTTTTGTTTTGTTTTTTAAGTGTTGATGTTGTTTGTTTGTGAGATTTCTTTGTTTATGTTTTTGGGGTTTTGGGGATTTTCTTTTTAGTTTTGTTTGAAATGTATTTATTTCAAAGGAGACACATTAACAATATTAGCTCGATTAAGAAAAGTAAAGTTGGAGATTTTGCTTCTATTTCTGCAAATGTTAACTGTTGTGCAGTCTGACATTCTGTAACTGAGACAGGGCACTTTAGATTTTGCAGTATCTGCTTGTGCACATTTCATGTTTTCTTAGCTCTGGTCTTCATTCAAAGCAATAAAAGGCAGTTTCTGACTCATGTTTATTATCCACAAAATGCAGCCAGTCTTTTTGACACAACTTTTTCATAAGCAATTCAGAAATGTTTAAATAAAAGCCAGAAATAAAACAGATCTTTAAAAGTTTAATTTCTCTTAACAAACAGCAATGGACTCTATTCTGTTCACAGGAAAATGATGTACTGTTTACTGTTAACCTTCATAATGATTTTTAGTTTGTGGAGTAGTAAATTTTCAGTGGATGACTTTCAGTATGACAGAGTAATACGACAGTATTGGTAATGTTGTAGAATTTCTTCAGTGTTTTTTAATTTGTTATCTTTTCAGGTTTATGTTGGACTACATGAAATAGTATTTAGCAAATGAGTGGTGTTCTATTTCACGTCTCTTTGAGGCTTTTCACCCTCTGCTGAAACAAGTATTTCACTAATGCAAACACTTAACATTTCAGTGCTTTCCAGAATGTGACAAAAGATATTGATATTTGTGATAGATATTTATTACATGGCATTCTATAGTAAATATATATTTTGATTGTGGTATCTGCTTGAAGAAAAATGGGTGTATGCTCATATACCACATGTTTCTAAAATACTCATTTCAATTGTCTTCTAAGTTTGATAATATGCAGGTAAACCAATGACATTATGTGATAGAACAATTTTAAAGAAAACATATTATTTCCAAATTGATAAGTAATTTCAACCTTAATGTAGCTGTACTGGAGATACAAAAGCATTTCAGCATTTTTTTTAGCTGTTTTCTCATAGGGATCTCTAAGGAGTCCTGTGTGCCAACTCAGAGTCACTCTTGTGTAATGGCTGTTAACCAGTGTTAGGGTATTTTTTGTACTCCAGGGAATGTAGGAATTTTGGGCTAGGGCTAATCCCATCTGTGTTGGGTGACATAAGGTCATTTGTTGAAGTGCAATGTATGATGTCATTCTTTTCTATCTGTTTCAAAGTTTAACCTATTCTTGTATGTTGTTGTTTGTCCATAATTGTTCTTGTTCCTGCACTTTGAGAATTCAGGCATAAAGGGCTCTCTCCAAATTCCATTGATATTTATGTTAGCTCTAATGCTGATTTATTTGAAATGTGTTCGGGATCAATAACAAAAACAATTAAGAAAATGTTGGAAAAATATTTATGAATGACTGGTGAATAAGGACAACAATGAAGATAGATAATTGCAATAATAATTCAAAAGAAAAGGGTTAGAAAACCAAAAATGCTAAATCTTACTGAAAAGAGACACTTGGTCTTTTTTCTTCTGTTTAATAAAGTTTAGGTTTGAAATCAAAAGGCATCTAGGACAATATTGGCCACTGGGTTGTTTTTCATTGTGGGTCTCCCTGCGGTAAACTAAACTACTTTTTCTCTCCCTCCACATTTCATCTATGGCAAATGAGGCAGATTTGGTAGGACTGAGAAGACTAGAACTTTAGTCTCTTCCAATTCAGTGGGGGAAAATTTCAGTAGTAAAAGTGGGAACATTTTATTTTTATATTCTGTTTAACATGCTATTTTATCCATGAGTTTATTATTTTATCAAACCTTCTATTTGTCTTTCCTTTCTGCAAATCTCTAAAATAAATATATTCATCTGAAAATTTACACTTCAGTGCATTCTCAATGTAATTCAATATTTACCATAATATGTCAGTCTTTTTTTCATGTATCTATGGAAACCATCTATAATTATAATATCAGAATCATTTAGCATAACATGCTGGTATAAAGACTAAGTCTTATACATAAAATGAATCTGCAGTGCTCTTGACATCTCAAGGAGCTGATTTTAGATGTGGAAAAATTTTTCTGGTGTTTGTTAAAGGACGATTTCCATCTCTAAAATTTTCAGGGAAGATTTTATCCTGCTCCTAGTTTTGATCAAGTAGTAATATCCGTTATTAATTTGCAGTACACATCCTGTCCTGCATTTTTGTCAGATTCTGTTTCCTTCCTTGTGCAATTTCTAACTAAAATTTGCAAAATACTTCCATCAATTAAAATGTAATTGCAAACCCTTTCTATCATCTTCTATAAAGCTAAACTCTCCAGTATCTTCATAATTTGACAGTCACTCTACATTACATCAATTAATTTGCTTGTTCTAAATCTATGTTATATTCCTTTCAGAAGTCACACAGCACAAAAGCTGGGGAAAAAATAGATTATTCATTTCTTGGAGAACTACTGATCATGGACAGAATATTTCAAAGAAGTTGGAGCTGGGAGAATCTGAAGATTCAATTTATATAAAGATAAAAACATCTAAATTTTCAGTTTCTATATATAGGTGACCATATGTTAACATATATCTAAGCTACCTTTGTAGTCAATAGAGAGGTAATCCATACAATCAGTGGAACTTAGATATCTATCAAGTCAACTTATTGATCCTCTGCTCAGATCTATTGTTCAGACCTGGAATATATTTTGGTGTGAATTATCACTCTTTCAGTTTCCTAATCTTTATTAGTACTATTCTCCAAAGTGCTTATAGAATTATTAAGGTTTGAAAATACCTCTGATATCACCAGGTCTAACCTCTGACCAAACACCCTGATGCCAATTGAACCATAAGCCATGGACATCTGCCATTTCCAGTCACTTCTTGAACACTTCCAGGGATGATGACTCCGCCACCTTCCTGGGCAGCCCATTGCAAAGCATTTTTTTTCAGTTAAGACAAAGTTCGTGGTGTTTAACCTGAATCTACTCTGGAGCAGCTTGAGGCCATTTCCTCTTGTCCTGTTGTTAGCTGCCCATGAGAAGACTCATCAATCTCCTTTCAAGAGGTTGTAGAGAGAGATACGGTCTCCCCTGAGACTCATCTTCTCCAGGATAAAAAAACCCAAGCTCCCTCAGCCAATCCTCATA
>JAOTQZ010001283.1:72685216-72752463 GCA_026546895.1 Pogonocichla stellata | reverse complement strand
GTAAGTCTATAAAGCATAAGAAAATAATGAATTGGATCCCATCTATCTGGTCTTACAATGGAAATTTTTTGGCACTCCCCAAGGGGAGGTCACTTTTGGTAAAGGCCCTAAGGAAATACAGTTTCCTTTTACAGGCAGAAATCACTTTCACACACCAATGCTAAGTGTGCAATTTTTATAAATAGGACAGCAACAGCTAATCTCTTTCTAAGGCCAACTGCATAGTCTTAATTCTGCCCTTAACATGGAAGAAATTATTTGAAGAAGAGAAGAAATGGGAAAAATGCCTCCAACCAGAAAAATCAGTAACTTTCTCGAGACAAACCCAAATATCTGGGACATAAAGCCTGACATTTCTTGTGAGATTGGGATACAGAGAGGAGCACTGCTGAAATACTGTTATTAGGACAGCTGTCTAGATCTTCCAGTCATGGTCTAGCAGTTTGAAGCAACTGAGGTTGGTTTATTTGACTGCTCAGGGTGCCTGCAAGACAGACCATGGATAAGTGCACTAATCCTAAGAGGCACTTCCTTCCTTGAAAAGTTAGGGAGAACTTACTTGTTGATATAGGACAAAGTAGAATTATTTTTCAGAAGCCCCTGAATAGGTCTGCCTGGCAGCTCTCAGTACCAGACCTTGATATCATTCATATTCACTGTCAGGGAGTACAATCTGACTTATATGTCTCCCTGAATATTCTTTCCAGCAAAGAAGTGTATTCCAGGTTATGTTGTTGAAGGCAGGAAATGTATGGAAGGATATATCTTTGCTAACACTGTCTTAGTTTTCTCAAGAATAGCTGCATCATGGAGGACAGAGGAGATGGAATGGAAACATTAAGTTTATAAGATTCAAGCCTGCAAGATTCGCCCATAGTCCATCCGGATTTCTTAGGAGCTCCAAGAGCTATGGACACTCACCCTGGCTAGACAGTGAGGCTGCATGTCCCTCACAAGCTCTCACAAAACAGTCCCATGGAAGAGGGCTCATCTCCTGGCAGAAAGAGGAGAACAGCAGAGGCTGAGCTGGCTCTTGCTGCAGCACAGAAGATGGCAGTGCTTGATGGAGTGCTGTTGAACACGTGAGAGACAACAGGTCATCCTTGTGAGGATAACGGGAACTGAGCCATCAAGATGACAATTGCAGTTGCTTCAGACTGTTATGCCATGAATAAAAGAGTTGGACAGCTGTCTTGTGCTGCTGGAGAAACCCGTGTGACAACATGCTCTGAAGGGACAGGAGGTGGCAGGGTGTTAAGGAGACTGTGAAGCTTAGAACTTGGGATGTAATTTTGATCTTAAAAATGTGGAGGGGAAGATTTCTCCTGCCTGTCATGGGAAAGGCTTGTTCTTGATGTTATGGTCATGTAATTTAAACCAGGAAATGTGCAAGGTAAGACATCTAAAAGTGTGTGTTATAGAGGAAGAGAAGACTGCTTTAAAGCTACATTGGGAGAATTAAGGCTAAATATCAAGAGGTAAAAGTCAAGGATTGACCTTAAAGAGTGCTAAAGCACAGACAATAGATAAGGTGCAAGATAAAAAGGCAGTGGCAATATAAGATCAGTACAACCAAAATTAGGCATTTGAAGGTTAATGAGTTCTGATCATAGTGCCTTTGTGCTCAATAAACATTTCCAAAAAAAAATCCTATGGATTTTTTTTTAGTTTGAGAGGGACAAATAACCAGGTGATAGAGGAGCTTTATAAAAATACTTTCATTTGTCTCAACTCACACTTCGCTGATGTAAAGCACATTGCTTACTCTAGTACCTACTGCATTAGAACACTGGCTTTTTTAAGGAAAAAGATTGCAAAGAAAGGAAAGGGAAGAAATAGCAATTATCTGTAATGTGATAGGTCACTATTTGTGTATATAACCTTAAATTGTTTAAACTGCTTTCACTTTCAGTTTTATTTAAATATTAAACTGCAACTAAATGAAATTCAGGGTCCATGACAACTTGGGATATATAAATACAACCCATAATATCAGAAATAATAAGCAGTAGCCTAAAAACATTTGGAACATAAATTAAAGCTAAGAGAATTCTGTTGGGTATTGTGATCAGTTACTATTTTTTTGTAATTCCAATACATATATAATTAAATAGATGAAAGAAACATTAAAGGAGGAATGGCAAAAGAGGTGAGGGACTGGAAGAATACAAATGAGATTCAAGCTGTGATGAGACTACCTGAAAGCCCAAAGAAATTTTCATTAGTAGAATAATCATGTGCTGTGGCTTAAAATTATTAGATCGGTGCAAATAACTGGATGTTGAGAATATGACACCTCTACAACACAATTTTGTCCTGGGCATTATGTCAATAGATAAATATAAAAAAATTAGAAGAAGCTTACAGAAAAGCAAGAAAAACTGTCTTGTGTCTAGGAACTTCCAAGTTATGAGGAAAGATTAAAGGAACTAACATATGCTTAGCTTGGATAAGAGATGAAAAAGGAGAGGCAGGATAACAGCCTACAGATAACTGAGTAGCTTCAACAGCAAAAAAGGGAGGGTAGGATTTTTTCAGCACAGAGGAGTGAAGGGACAAAACTCAGAAGGGAAAATTTATGTGCGGTAGCAAATCTTTCTGTCAGTGATGTACATTATGCTGCACACCAGAGGAATGACAGAAGTGCTGTCACCTGATACGAAAATAGAAAGCTGGGTAATGTAATAGAGACTGTAAAGGAAATTTCTAGATAGGTGGAATGATAATCCTTATAGTCTCTGTAATCATAAGCTCTGCTAAATAGAAATCATACCTGTCATAGTCATCTTAATGCACAGTTACAAATATCTAAAAATATAACAATAATTTTTGGGTCTTTTTAAAATTATCATTATTAAAACATAAGGAAACAGAAAAATCACTCCTCCGATGAGAAACAAGTAATTCAGACTTCAAGTTAAGCTTGAAAGAGATTAAAAAGTTAGAGACTGCAAATATATTGAAACATACAAGCTACATGTCTTCTAAAATCCCATCCTGCCAATAAAATTTCCTTCCTGCAACTCTAAATCCATTCACTGAGTTATCATTGTGTAAAACTCAAACAAATCTTATCACCATATTTATGTGCACAAATATCAGAAACTCTGAGTCAGAACTTTATCACTCTTCTCAAATGTAAGTGCTAAACTCTTCTGCTGATTACTGGAAGTATCTTCCATTCCAGTAAACACAGAGGAGTCATTTCCATGATTTTGGTAAAGGTGCAATCAAGAATTTTTGAAATGAGTCCCCAGTGTAAAAATATTGAATCAAATAATCCAACATAAGCTTTTCCAATTGTTGAGCAGGTCCTTTTATTGCAAAAAAAATGATACAAAAGTGCATGGGTCCCTGCTCTCAGAGTCCCAGGCATCCATGGCACAAAGGCTTGCTGGAGGAATCAGATGTTTTGTGTGAGCTGCATCGCAAGGGCACAGGGTCTCATCAGCTGCAAGAATTTGTCAGCACAATCTGCCAGGCATTTGTCTGCTTTGGCAAGTTTCTCAACAATGACAGATTTCTGCTGTTGCTGTAACCCATGCAGGCCTAAAAAAGTCATTAAGTTCAAACAGGTATAAATAAATTTAGCAAAACATTTTATTTTTTGTGCTAAATAATACAGTCATCTGAGTATTTACAACTGAATAGGATTGCTAAATTTCCAGTCTTTCTCAGAGCTACAGAACTTGAAGTAACATTATATTAATTTAGCTTATTTTCCATACCTCCTTTCAACTTAAAGATTACTCTTGACTCTGTTTCTTGTGGTTTTCTATTAACTTGAAAATGTTGTTTCACACAGTTTTATAGGAGCAGAAATGCTAATATTTTTCTCGTCTGTGCAGCATGGTAATATGAAATAAAGTGTCATGTACTACTTGCTCAACAGTAGCAGGCAAGTTTTGCATATAATTCTTGTTGTCCTGTGCTAATACAATTGCAATAATTTTTAAGTGCCCTTTACACTGTGCAACCCAGAAGCTATTGTGCTGTATCCATGCACACTATTATATACCTTAAATATTAGATACTTTAAAAATATCCAGTGTTTAATAGTGTGATATTCTTATTGAAAGAAGTAAATGCAATCAACCTTACCTATTTTCCCATAAAAGTATCATCTGATATATTCATATCAAGAGCTATTAGAAAAACTTTACACTAATAACAGCAAAATAACATTTGAAGATTTGTTGTAAAATTTGCCTGTCATTAATCAAAAAAAGGATGTTTTTACATAGCAGATGCTAGATCCACTAGGTTGCAGGGTGGTTTTTTTAAATGTTTTAAATAATTTATTAAGCCATCTCCCTTAATGGCAGCAGAAATTTTCTGTACCTTTGCTGAATGTCTTCGGAACACTGCTGAAGCATTAGAGGTCAAAGCAAAGTAAACTTGGACTAGTCTGTCAGATCATATCCCTTCAGTAATGCTATGGATTCAAAGTAGATCCCAGAAGAACCCTACCCATGGAAATACATAGTTGTCTCAAATAAGTTGATTTTGTTTTTCTTTTCTTTTTAGGAGGAATACTAGAAACAGAGGATAAACAATAACTAACAAACAAACAAAAAACCCTCAACAGAGAAAACCCAGTTCTATCTGAAGTCTGAAAAGGAATCAGCACTGCCATTCACTACTAACTATTGCCATAAAATCTTAACATGAGATCTCACCAAAGTGCACAAGCAGACAGAGTCACAGAAGAGCTTCTGCTGTTGTTTCAGGTTAAGTAGCTATCTCCTATTCTGAACTCCCTTCCTGCTTTGAATCAGCATTATCCTATAGTTCTCCCAAATGAAAATTTCCTTTTCAAATGAATTGGTTTCAGCTGCTTTATGACCTAACCAGTGTCACAAATGGGTCATTGCTCAGTTGTGCTTGCAGAACTGATCTCAGAAACCACCTCAAGTATGATGCTAAGTTGGCATAATAAAATGCAACCAAACGTGAGCAGCCAATGTAGTTGATCTAACTTGCTCTAAGTGCCTTTACTGTCATATAATAACACACAACCAACAAGGGGAGCATACATTAAAAGTTTTTAAAGCCATTGCTTTGTTCCAAGGTATCAAAAATTAGAGATGCCCATGTGGGTGATGCTATAGAAGTGGTAGAATTTTCTTTATACCATATCACACTTAACACACCTAAAAAATGCACTCCCAAGTTTACTGACATGCTAAAATATTTCTGTCAGTTTAACTATGATTTTTCTTTCAGCATTTCTCACAAAAAGCGATATTCCTACATGATTTTGCAGAGATTTTCAAATGCACAAAACACTGAGGTTTTTGTGATAGTCCAGGCTGACTGCTTTTGAAGGTCCCGGTGAGGTAATGTATTTAGTCTTTTAGGAGGGATAGTTTTGCATTAGTTAAAATATTTTGGCTTAAAAAGCAGAGAACTCTGGGATTATTTGGACAGAAGCGCAAATAAGTTACTGTCTCTATACCCTCTTCCAAAGGAGAAATTATAATTTCTTAGACTGCTATCCTGTGATCTGTACTTGAGCCGTCCCACAACGAGTGTTGTCTCTACTGCCCATCAGTGGTGATGCTTAAGAGAAGGACAAAGGAATTGCTACACTTTGGGAGAAGGTATGAATGTTTCTTGTCATTGTTCCATGCCTATAATTTTCATGTCTTTCATGTAACACTTGATCTCCCACAAGAAAAAAACAGTTTGAGTCTTTGGCATACTACTCGACGTGGTTCACTTCATACGTGGCTCCCTACTTCTGTGACTTTAATCAGGAGGTTGAAGGTTTAGTGATATTAGCAGTCAGTATTTTACTTGGTCTGGAATGAGCAGTGTATCTGTGCAAATAAATTATACTTTACTCCTTGGGGAAGATCAACCATTATGCCAAATTAATTGACAGGAAAGCAGTGGCTGCAGGCAGCCAAACTAATGATGGGTCAGAGTCAGGTGAGGGAAGCTGTTAAACTTTTCATAAACCTTATAAATCTTACATAGGAATTTTAGTAAAACATGCTAGGTAATATAGGAATTAAAATGTGCTGCAGTTCAGTTATCAGCCCTTCAAAACTGCCAATTCTGCCTGTCTACAACTTCCTGTAATTTCTCTTCCCTCTGCCTTTAAAGGTTTTGTTAATTTTCTTATCTGACTCTCCAGTCAGCTCCACTGTCTGCTCTGTATTTCTCATTACCAGATGAGTATCTTATCAAAGGCTGCTGTCATTTGGAAAATGCATTGTTTTTATTCAGTCTCAACATCATTTTTCCTGCTTCATTGAGCAGGCAGAACCGCAAGACAGCCTGGCAGAGGGAAAGTTTTGTCCTGCAGTTTAATTAAGTCTCAGTTTTTGGACTGTGAGCAGCAGTAGAAGGCATGTTGGACTTAACACCCTCTCTCCCAGTTTAGCAGTCAATCCTGCTATGCTGGGAAAGCAGTAGAGCGCTTTCTTTATCAGCACCATATATTATAGGCCATGAACACCATTTCACCCTGATTTTGAAAGGTGTGCATTTGCCCTTGCCCTGCTGCCCATGGTCTGTTCTTTCCCCTTTCATCCAGCCCACAGCAGTAGGAACCCAACACCTGCATTCTCCAAGGCACACAGGCACCAGAGGGCACACCTCATGGTTGGTGAAGAACAGAAGGAATCTTGTTTTGATAGTTTTAGGTGGGGAAAGAGCACGCTGGGATGAGTGTCTGGAGTCTCTACTAAAGGGCAGAGTGAGTATAGAAAGACGAAGTAAGTAAACCTGAATGGATACCTTAACCCTAAAGAAAGCCAAGAAGGGGAAAGCAAATGCTATGACTTCATCGGATAGTCAGCCTCAGTAGAAGCCTAAAATTTACTTTGCACTTGGGTGCATCTGACATAAACCCCAAAGGATAAGATAAAGGTGCTTCCTGGGCCGCTATTCCCATGTCTGGCCTGGAATGCTTTGTCTTCTGATAAAGTGCTAAGGCATTAAATATCATAAAAAGGTGAGCTGGCTTACTGGCATATATCTAATAGAAATAATCTTTGATTGTTTTCTTCTGCATCATGTAAATACATGAATATTAGCTCAGTTCTATACTTTTGGAACCAAAATCTGAACAAATATCATATATTTTTTTCCATTTAAAAAGCTGAAGTAAAATGCTGATGCTGAGACAATCAAAGGAAAAGCAAATAAAATAGCCATGCTGACTCTAGAGAAAACTGCAGCACAGAGTAAAAGATTTATTGCTTGCTTAGATCATCATTTGGGGCTCTGTTGGATTGCAGCTGGATCTGCAAGGGGAAACAGTGAAGTCAAGAATTGGAGGCTTCTTTGTGCTGCTTTGAAGCTGGTTTGGTGACGTGCTTATAAAATAAAAGATTATTCAGAACAGCTCTGATGCTGCAGAGCTGCTGCATTTTCCTCTTTCATTTCTCCTCCCCAAGCCTCTGATGTATCAAGGAATCTGCAGAGGTCAGTATAAGTATAAAGTCACCTTTTCAAAGGTTTTATGAATTTCATGAGGGCACCAGGCAAAAGTTGCTGGATAAGCATCTCCTTGCTCCCATTTGCATGCTGATGGTCTGACCTGAGCAACATCAGGTCCCATCACTTATTTCTAAAATGGGTTCCTCTATCCTCCTATTTGAGCTGAATCTCTTTGCTGTGTTTCCTACACACTATTTTCAGATTTATTTTCTAAAATAATAGTTATAGACCTGTATACTTACTATTTCAATGAATGCTGACAGCAGTCTTTTTAGCCATCATAGATTCCCTTCCTTTATTTTCTGCAGATTCTGTTCCAGCTTATTAAAGATGGATGTCACAGAAATAGAAAAGGGTAGAGAATGGCAGGGACCTCTGGAGGTCATCAGGTCCAAACCCTCTGTTCAAGCAGGGACACCTAGAGCCACTCGCCCAGGACTAACTCTAAATGTTTTTTTTAATATCTCCATAGAGAGACACTTCACCACCTCCCTGAGAAATCTGTGCCAGTGCTTGGTCACAGCAAGAAGTGTTTCCTGTTCCTGATATTCAGAGGAAACTTATGTTTCAGTTTGTGCTCACTGCCTTTTGTCCTGCCCCTGGACACTGAGAAGAATCTGCCTCTATTCTCTTTGCACCCTCCCTTCAGGTGCTCCTATGTGCACTAAGCACATTTATAACTGTTAAGAGCCTCTTGAGGCTCCTTTTCTCTGGGTTGAACGTTCCCAACTCTCTCAGGCTTTCCTCATAGAAAGAATATTCCAGTTCCTTCATCATCTTCAAGGCCCTTGGCTGGACTCCCTCCAGTATGTCCATGTCTTTCCTGTACTAAGAAGCCAAGAATTAGGACACAGTAAAAGTAGAAATATCTGAGATCTGTTTGCATCTGGAGTCAGAATATGACTGAAATTTCCAAACACAGAGATCCCAAAAAGTGTGAAACACTCAAAACCCCAGTTGTTTAAACTCTATTTAAAAGCCTGAAAACAAAAAATGAACAAACAAAGTGCAAAATATATAAGAAACTCTGTATGAAATAACTATTTAATCACGATAATAAATTTGAGTATTTTAGGACAGGAAAGTATGCTTGCAAACAGACCCAAAGGACAAATTCAGAAAGAAAGGACTTGGAATTTGACTAGGTTCGAATAGTAGTTATCCATATGGAAAGGGATGAAAAACTTTAAATGAAAAATATTGGGAAGCTTTTTTATTATTCTATACTAGTGAGATAGCTTCAGGGTCGACTTGGTGTACCGAAGTGCAGATTGCCAACTATCACACTTTCCTGTAGCACACAGGTTTTTCTTAGACATAGTTTTAAATCCTGAGCCCTCTTAATTCTCTGTCAAGCCCTGAGAGATTCACCAATTGAGGTGATGTGATAATAGCTGTAGCCATCAAAGCTCTATTTTAATCTCACAATTTCTTTCTAGAATCCTTGAGAAAACCATTCCTGAAGAAATTTGGAATAACAGTTCTTGATGTAAAATCAGGAAGACTATTATTTGAGGTAGAATTACAGCTTGTGCCTCAGGGATGAGAACTGGCTTTGTAAAATCACATCACCAGGTGGTACAAGTGCTGTGAAATAAACCAGAAACTATTATGAACTATTATGATCATATTGTTCCTTGCCCCTCACTTGGGCTACTTTGCTGTTCTCAATTAATTTAAAAGCTTTCCTTGCCAGGTTGTTCTTTGCCTTGGATTTGAATTCTTGATTTTCAGCATCCATTTCCTTCACAAACAGGCCATTTACTTAGAGCCGTAGTCCATAAACTTCTTGGGACTGCACATCTATTTCAGTTCAATCTCCTGACTGACATTTTATAGCGTAATATGACTGCATATGCCAACGGAAGATCACTTGCTGTTTTTCACAAGCTTCAATAACTTGATGAATTACTGACTGTAAATAAAGGTTGCTGGCCTCTCTCAGTTTTAGACTTTGTTTTCAGTTGCTTTTGACTTGCTGGACTTAGGAAAAAAATTTCACGCTTCAAGTGCATCCAGGATTTGATCTAGGAAAATTTATACATGTCAAATTATTCCCACCAGTCTTTTACTTGGGAAGGTCTAATTTTTCACTTTCACAGTCTTTCTGGCTTGTGCCAGAAAGTACTTACCTTTGCTCCATGTTCCTGCCAGCCTCGAGAAAACCCACACAGATCAAAATGTCAGTCTGCATGTGTCCCAAAATTGCAAGGAAGGATTTTTAACGCACGACTCCATCTGTTTCCAGTGAACCTGCTGCAGCATCACAGAGGGCTAATGAGTGACTACATTTACCTTGCCCACTGATCATGCCTGATTGCTTCAGCCTTAAGTATATAGATTTAAGACTAAGGTTAAGACAAATTCACACCTTTTTTGTCGTTTCTCCTTGTAGTAGCTCCAAGCCTATCACCAAATCAAGGTACCACACAACCTGAACTGATACAACTGAGCCACTAACTAGCTGAGCTCTGATAACTGTCTGCGTGCATCTAATCCATTGCAAGTGTAAAATAAAATGGGGTAATTTAAACTACCATGAAGGGGATTGCCAAAATAATTTGTTATTCACGCCTTATTTTATGGTAAAAGTAAGGCAGAAACTGCTGCCTGAAAAAAACTCCTTTTGGTGGACAATTTATACACAGAAGAGAAAGATTTTTTTGCCTTCTGTTTGAAGAGAAGTCGCTTCTCTGTTCAGTTCCTTAAAAGCACCCAGTTGCTGAGGAGGAAGACAGGTCAGTCAAACCTAGACAATGGCAGAGCAGTATATGGGACCACAGGAGAAAAGCTTACAGGAAAAGGGTGGTGGAGTAGAGGATGTGATTGCTTGAGGTCATGAAGATGAAGTTTAGGAGGTAGAAAATAGAGAACAGAGGAAGAGTCAGAAAGTGGGGAGAAGTGGGAGCTGGAAGCAGGAGTTCATTGCCCTATATCATATCCAACATTGCTGAAAGGTAGGTAGATGGGGATCTTCTTGAGTATATGGTAGCTTGGTGCTCACTGAGCCAAATGAGAATGGAAAGGAGAGGATGGTGAGGAAAGAGCAGATGTGTCTGCCAAATATACACCTTGGGATTCAGAGAAAATGTTGGAGTTTCTATAGTTTTCCAAAGCAGAAAAAGTAGCTAGAACAAAGTGAAACAAATACATCAAGATACAGATCAAAAAAAGTCTGTCCTCAGCAGAAGAAAAGAAGAGGGTAGAGCAGGAGACCAATGAAGCTAATGGGAAATTATTCAGAAGTAAAAATACAGAAATCATGGGAGAAAGAAAGACTGTGGAATAGGAGACTACCATTAGACAGAGCATAAGAGATAAAAGAAAATAGTGGGCTGGTAGGAGGACAGAAAATGATACCAAGGCATCTGCAGCAGAAACTGAGAAGTAGTTCTGTAGGGATTTGAATTAGATAGTTTGGATAAATTAGAATTCATAGAATAGAATCCTCTTATGGACTAGAGGTTTTAGAAGTGGGGTGTGTGACAGAGATTTCATAAAATACAAAGGATGGAGTATAGCTAAAATTGCAGCAGAAACTGACAGGAGGCAACAGGGCCACAAGTGTGCAAAACCACCAGAGCAGCTGAAAAGGAACCAAAATTCCTGAGTCTCAACATCACTTATCTGTACAAAACTGACTTGTTTCTCTCCAGCATGATACCATACACAGAAAAATCGCTGTCACCTAATCTGTTATTAAATGAAGACACTTGAGGTGCTGGAACTTGATGTCCCAGATTTTCTGTATATGTATGCAACTATAAGATACATTTTAATGTCACAGGGTGGGACTTTTCTTTTTAAAGAATAACTAAATTCAAAAAATGTAGGCACAAAAAGTTGGAAGAATTATGGGACTGAAAAGTCAAACTCTTACATACTTCAATTCGTCGTGTTGGTGCTTGTACATTAAGATATGGTGTTCTAGGACTCAGGAAGAAATCTATTTTCTTAATCTTAAAATGACAAAGTATTTTTCTGGAAAAACAGAACTTGTTCTTAAAAGTGTATGGACTATTGTAAACTAGTTTAGAAAGAAAAAAAAGGCTTTTCCTTTCGAAGCACATGGAGGTAATACAGTCTTATCCCTAAGATACTGAGAACAGGACTGATTTATGTACACATGGCTTTTTACTTTAAAACCAGTTTCATGACTCTGGACTTCATCAAGAAAATTCACAGTCCTCACAGCTTTCCTTCTTTGAGTGGCTCTTTTGGTTCATAAGGCAAAACTCCTGAGTCAAGCAGACAAGACCTGAAGGACAGTGTTTTGGCACAGAATAAGAAACTCATTGTTAATTAGAGTCATCTGGGATTCACATCAGGGACAATGATCCTCTTATACTTTATGCCAGAATATCATCTCCATGGAAATCTGACAACTTCAGACATGTCAGTGCAAAGTTGTTGAACTTCTCACACACAGTTAGACGGAGCTCACTAGGAGGTACTGCAGGTAATTCAATCTTGCCCTCCATTCCTGCTTTCTTGTCATTTAGACAGCTTTGTCTATAACATTCATGCTGTATGGACACATAAAACAGTGATTTTTAGGAAGTCCTAAAACCCTTTGTTCCAGAAATACAAGGATCTCTACCGAAAACTTGCATAGTTACAAATTACAGATTTTGTAACACACTAACAAACAGCGACTTTTTTTCCTCCCAGTCATCTTTAAACAGTAATAAACTAGAGGAGTCTAGAAGAAAATGAGATCAGAGCTGTTTTTGCAAGTGCTTTGGGATTTTTAATGGCAAAAAAGTACATAGGACTTCACCTTAATGTGCATGCTGAGCATTTCTTGAAGCACTATGGATAAAATGGGAATAGACAAAACAGATCACCTGAGACACATAAACTCCAGATTTAACACAGTTTGAAAATTAGGTGCACTGGGGTAATGTTCCCAAACAGCTGCAAAGCCAGTCACCCTTGCAGGTGTTGAATACCTGCGGCTCTTTTTCTCCTTGTGCTTAATTTCCTGTTCATTACTGAATGTATGCTCTGTGCCCTTTCACTCCAGCATCTCTAGTAAATACCTTCCTACAAAACAAACCTTTTTAGGCTTCTGACTTGTCTAAAAATTTTATATGAGTAATAGAAAAAAAGAGAAAAATAATATAACCCTCCTTGCTGGAGGACATTTTCAGTGTCCTCCAGCAAAATATTTTTCTTTAACAGCTGAATTCGGTTTTCATCCTTAGTTGTTATCTTTGCCTTCCTGATGTAACTAACATAACAGACGTAAAATTTTTGTCTGATAACATGAATTTAGTTGCTGGAACAGATACTGTTTCTTTTTATGTGAGCTGTTCTAGCTTGATTTGCTCTCTGGAGTTTTGCCTTCTGTTCCATATAGTGCAGGTTTTATCCAAGTCTTTGTTTGGCAGACTGTTGACTATTCTTTTTGCTGTTACGGACTTAATGGTCAAACCATTCCAGGAAGATATTTTACAGAAAATGAATGAATTCGTAGACAAACTACAGTACTACCAGAAACTACCAGTACTACTCAGTAATTTCTATCAGCTATGTCTTCAAAGAGCATGACTCACTTTTCCCCATTTGTTTTGAGGGCATATTTACTCAGAAGTAACTTGGACTTCTTTACAATATAATAAAATTGATGAAGTAATTCTTTAGCTCTATGAGATCATCTAGATTTTAAACAGCTAACAAAGTATGATTGGTTAAAATACAATAAACTTGTAAACACACTAAACGCCTTCAAACTAATTTACACTTTCCTAACTTATGGTCTTGCTTTGTTGTTTTTTGGTTGTTTTTTTTTTTTTTTTTTTGGAGGATATAAAACTTATGGAATATTGAATACTTGTACATTGGTGTATTGGGTCTGGCTGAGATGGAATTCATTTTCCAATAACAGACTTCATAGTGCTGTGCTCTGCATTGGTATCTAGAAAGGTATTGATAACACACCAGTGTTTTGGTTACTATTGAACAGTTCTGGTACAGCATCAACTCTGTGTCTCCAACAATTCCCAACATCCTGAGACGGGACACAACTATGCCAATTAAATTAACAAAAAGGATAGTCCATAGCTTATGATATCAGCCCAGAAATAGAAGCTAAGGAACGGAAGAGGAAGGGGAGGAATTTGCCATTTACAGGGTTTGCCTTCCAGAGAAACCACTATGCGTGTTGAAGCCCTGCTTCCTGGGAAGTGGCTGAACATCCCTTGCTGATGGCAAGTAGAGGATAAACCCTTTTTTTCCCCCTCCTCCCTTATGCGAACACAATATTACATTTTTTGCTTTATCGGGTGTTTTCCATCTTTTCTCTCCCCCATCTAGCTGGGAAGGGGAGTGATAGAGTGGCTTGGTGGGCACGTGGTATCTAAAAATGACCACAGTTCTTTTTGGTGCTCAGGGAGCGAAACAAAGGCAGTTCTGTCTCTCTCTCTCTCTCTCTCTCACTCTATCTATCTATCTACCTACCTATCTATCTATCTATCTATCTATCTACATTGCATGCTATAATAATAGCAGTTATCGAGTAGTAAGCTCCTTTGTGGGACACAAGGTTTGTCAGCTGCACTCCTTATCTCTTTGTTTTGCTGAGCATATTGGCACAAACACAGCTCTGTGCTTTGCCCTTTGCATTGCAGCCTTGTTTTGTGGGGGGGAGCTATCTTCTGTGGATGCTGAGGAAATACATCTCCCTCTCCCTGCCCAAGATTGATGTGAATGGGTTTATAATGCAGGCTCCTATGGTCATGGCTGATCCTTATTTAAGCTGCTTAATACTGTTAATAGTATTAATGAATACTATTGGCACACTATAGGATTTGTGGAATCTGGTGTTTTCCTGGTGCAAGAGAAAACAAACTTTAAGTGTGGAGATATTGAAATCTGCCCTGAGGCATCCAGCTCCTGGGTGGCAGGGTATGTGGAAGGATTTGGGCAGGTTCCTAGGGTGGTTATGACCTCCAGTTACACTTTACACCTGAACATGTGACCAGCCTTGGCAAACTGACCCATCAATGATGGAAGGACGCCTTGCTCACCCCAGTGAAAGCCACCAGCTTCTTGCCCTGTGCTGGGGCCTGACCTGTGCCTGCTGAGCCACTGTTCAGTCCTTGCAGAGGAGTGTAGTTGAGGCAGGAACCCAAACTGCATTTGAGGACACTCTGGCTGAGACAGTGACTCAAATCACAGCAACTACAGTACTTGCATCAGTAGTCAAAACAAAATAATGCATAAGGCAACCTACAGATTCATACCATTGATACGAAAGGGAGGAAGAGGAAGAAGAAGGAGGAGAAGGAGGACAATCAGGAGAGGAGAGGTCAGATGTTAAAGCTGGTCCTTCGACAAAGAAATTCGAAAGAGTGGGACAAATCAAACAGGAACCTGAAGTTACCCATTCCTTGACCTCATCAGAACTTTGAGAAATGTGGAAAGACTGCAGTCATCAGCCAGGTGATCCTGGGATAACAGGGTTGATAGTCAACAATTGAAAGGTCATGAAGCCACAACAGCTAAAATCCCTTGATAGGGATGGGGAAATTGAAGGAGGAATTGGAAAAGAAGGAGCAATTTGTAGCCTCTGGAGATGGCCTCTCTATAGCAGGAGGGCACAATATCCATTTAATGAAGATCTTGTGAATTCCCCAGGAAAATGGATCCCAGCAGATGAAGGTATCAGTACATGAGAGAATTAGAAGTCCTGGAAATGGTCTATAGTAAAGTAAAAAAGGATAATGTCCTTGTCTAGGTTTAGGGACAAATTTTAGGAGAAAATGCCCTGGAATTTTCCTCTAAAGAGAAGGGCTTTGATAACCCTGTTTGCCAATGAGAGAAACGAATCTTAGTGGGTAAAAGTGAAAAAAATCCCAAACTGTTTATTAAAAAAGAAAAAAACAAAAGGGTGCCCGCAAGGAACAGTAAAGGATTGAAAAAATGCTAGATATTTAAATTTCAAAAACTTAACCCAAACCCCCCACCAGACAGCATAGCCATGAGGCAAAGATTGAGGCTCCCCCTTTTTGTCTCAAGGAAGGAGAGGAATAGGAGTTAGTGTAGCTGCTTGGGCAGAATAAATGTGAATCTTTCTGGTGTTAGACTCTTCCTCACAGCAGCTCACAGAAGCTGGTAGGTTTCAGTGTCCTTGCTCATGTTGGTTCAGCTTCTTTGAGGTCTTGAGTTTGGGGCAACCTCTCCTCATCAGCTACCCAGATGGGCCAAAAAAAAAAAAAAAAGAAGAAAGCAGCTGTTTCTGGGCATAAAGAGATGATTACAAAATACAGTATCATCGTAAAATCACCCCAAGACAGCTCCTAAAGATCCAGAGGCTACTCCTTGCACAATGGCCATAGAAGCACCATCATATAACAAGTTGTCCCAAAACAGAAGAGGCCATGCTCTATTTTCTGATGGATCTTTCTTCATGGTAGGAAACCATTGGAGATGGAAAGCTGCTGTGTGGAGTCCTACACAATGACTGCTGAAGAAAAAGAAGAGTCAAACCTGTTTGTGAAAGTGAAAGCCATACAACTAGCCCTAGATATCTCTGAATAAGAAAAGTAGCCTGTATTCTATCTCTGCACTGACTCCTGGATGGTGGCAAATGTCCTGTGGTGGTGGCTGCAGCAATGGAAGAGGACTAACTGGCAAGACAGGGGCAAACTCATCTGGGCTGCTAACTGGGGCAGGACATTGCTGCACAGGTAGAAAATAGGACTCAGAACATAAGTCATGTAGATACACATGTGCCCAAAAGTCACACCACTGAAGAACACCAGAACATTCTGGGACATAGTTCATATTTTTCTGTGGGCATGAACCAGCCAAATCAACTCATAAACGTGACCCTGGAAGGACTTAGGCAGCTTGTTGGTGTAATGGGTCAGTTAGAAGAGCATGGAAACTAAAATGTAGGGGTATTGACTGTAGATGGGCATTTGGACATTTAAGTAGTGATTTCAGGGTTAAGAACCGTAGACATGGACATTATAAAATGGCTTAGGATTCAATATTCCAGTGAACACATTATGTGGATAAACCATCGAGAGACAATTATTTTTCTCGTGTAGTTGCAAATATAGAATGAGTAAAAAGCACTTCAGTCTCCTAGGAGTGTTTGTAAAATGAAAAATTGTCACTGAAACTGTTTATACATCCAAATTATTCCACTGTCATATGAAAAACTGTTCAGCAATGTGATTAAAGGCTTTCTATCTGGTTGCAAGAGAGTATGGTTTGTATGGTTTTGAACAGAATATTGACTTCACTGGGGCTATTTTCATAGGCTACCACTAGGGAAAAAGATTCCAACTTCAGTCTTTGTTAGTGAAAGTTTTGATCCTTTTTCAGTTTCAGTATCAGACTTATGAACAAATAAATGTCTATATTTTTTTAAAAAAGATTCTATTAAATAAGTGAAACAAACAGCAGTAGTGATAGTTTTAAGCAAAAATTAACAGTGACTCGACAAAGCAGGAGCTAAACAGTGTATGTTAAATTTTTGCACATGATTACATCTAGCATGTTTATTGTATATTTTGAGAATATAAGTATCGAGCCAAAATACACATAATTATTATACATGGATTTAAAAAGTCCAAATTCCATTTGCAATCAAATATGCATGAATTTGCATGCACTTGGTAGACACTCATATCATTTTTCTGTTCTGTCATAGTCCCATTTGATAAACATTGATATTTAAAATTGATGAAAAGCATTATGTCTTCAGTATTTCTTATGAAAATCTGGGGAGAAATGGTTCCTGAAGTCAGGTCGGCCCAGCACAAATTGGTACTGAAAGTATGTGTTAACAGCTGCCTATGTCTTCGACGATGTCTAAACTTTAAGAAGCTTCCTTCTTGGTACATGATTCTGGTTCACTTTAATCCTTCTAATGTGGCTGTAAATAGGTTGTCAAAATCAATGCATTACATTTGTATACCAGATGCTCACTCCTTTTTATTTCATGAAAATAAGCTATAGCAATAAATGAGAGGCTTGCCTGGCAAGTTTCCTTGTGCTGAACACAGCCGTGTCGGTCAGCAATCATGTCTCACAGCCTCAGCAAGACACGTGTGATGATTATTTATCAGATCATTTGTTCTTTGACAGATCTAGGGAGTAAGTGGTTCTTGTGAAAAGGTCAGTTCTGTCACATTGAGGTCTAACACAAACAGATGCAGCATGTAAAACCTTCTTTCTCACTACCGTGGTTAGGAGATACTTTTGTGGAAGACCCAGCATAGAGGACCAGACCTAAGCACATTTTGTCTCAGACTTTCTGAGCATTGCTACAGGAATGGTGTGATCAGAGGAGAGGATCCTGCAGAGGTGGGGTTGGGCTGTTCTCAGCCACCTTCTTGCTCCACCTTGAGACTCATTTTCAGCTTCCACCTGCCAACTCATTCCCTGGAGAAGTGCTGGCTCTGCATGTGCTAACAAAACAGCGTGAAAAATCAACTTTATGTAAGAAGTGTGCACCAGGTTAACTATAAAAGTCATGGATTGGCCCCCCTCACTCTCTCTGGAGGTGTGCTTGTGAGCCAGCATGTTTTGAGGTGCTTGTTGTGGGAGTTGAGAACTTATTGAAGTGTAGCCTACAAAATTAAGGGCTACCACCCTTGTGGAAGCACATTGTAAGTATTTAAGGGCTTGTGAGTCAGAGTTATGGTGATTGTATAATAAAAGCCTGAGAGTCCCCTGGCATGAGTCTTTGTTCAGCCTGGAGGAGAATTTATAGCAAATACCATGTCCTCTACCAATGGGCTGTGACATCCAGACACCATTTTATTCCTTAGTCTTAACACACCATCTCTGAAGTCATGGCAGTGTGTGGTAATTTACACAATCAGCATGATAAGAAGCTGTGAGCACTCAATGTATTTTTCCAGATAATTCACCCAAACGAGCATCTCCTTCCAATATTTTTTTCAGAGCATCAGTTATCTCTTACAGTGACAGACTTGGTATACTTTATATCTTCACACTAAGTTCTTTGCCAGTGCATCCAACTGTCAGAAGCACTTTGGGTTGTCAGAGAGTTACTGAAGGAGGAAAAGCTCTCTTACCTAACTGAGCTGCTGCCAGCATCAAGGTCTTGTGCAGTCACTGCACCTATAATGGTCCCCACGGGTGTATCCTCATAGACTTCCATCGTGTACACGGGCTTGCTGAACACTGGAGGTTCATCCATGTCCAACACGTTTATCTTCACAGTGGCAGTGTCTTTGAATGGACCCACTGAGTGAAACCGATGGTCAAGATGGAGATTGGAGGCCTCCACCTTAAAGGTGTATGCCTTCTTAGTTTCAAAGTCTAATGGCTGTAGGAAGAGCAAAAGCAAAATATTAGATTTGACTAAAAGTTAGACATTGTAAAATCACTTTGGTTGGCTTAATCTGACAAAACTTAAGATGCCTTAAGTGTAAATCTCATCTCCAGAGCTAATCAATCATTTAAGTTTGTTTTGCAGTTCATCTTATGCTAAGGTGGTTTTTGAAATAGGCCAGATGAATCATAGTCAGGAAATTACTGCTTCTCTACATCAAAAAAATCAGGATGACTGGCATGGATGTAAACAGTTACACTGTAGATGTCTGAAGTTAAATGAGTGAGATTCATCTCTTGCAAATGAGCTGAATGCAGGTTAGTCAGAGGTTTGCATTTGCAACTCCCATGCACCGGCAATCAGCTGTCTCTAGCTGATCCAGGTCCTTAAATATAATATTTCCTTTTTCTTTTTTTTTTTCTTTTTTATTTTTTTTTTTTTTTTTTTTTTTAAGCAGGGAAAGCTTTCAGAAGACCATGACAGTGACGAACCTAAGTCCAAATGAAAACTCTGATATACACTAATGAGTCAAACCAAACTTCAGGTATTACTTGGAAAGTGAATTCTAACTTGATCTGAAACAAGCTTTTCCTGTAAAATGTCGATCTTAGCAGTGAGCTGCTATCCATGCCATATGTTTGAGCTGCATGTACATTGCAAAATACTGACTTTGGCTCTGTCTTATGATCCTAGGTGTGATTCATGAGGTCTTGAAGATGACACAGCAGCTTTTGTGTACTTATGTGAGGTTCTGATGGAATGTATCCTGCAATCAGGTTGTTTTAATGTGGCTTTCTGTCAACACATATTAATTTAGTGCCTTTACTTCTAGAAAAGTAATCACCTCAAAAACCTTACTGCAGTCTTATTCAGTTGAAAAGATGCAGAAGCTTTATTTTCATTTGAAGGGTTTATCTGCATTGGCTTTCATGTTGTTTTTAAGGTTTCTAACAAAGCCCTTTCCTGATGTCTGGGTAACACTGGCACCTAGTGGTTTCTGCCCATAATTGTTAAGGTGGAAATTTGCTTGCGGGAAAGAATATGCTACCTGGAAAAAACAACAGGTATATATGTATATGAACAAAAATGTTTAAATGTCTGGTTTTCGGTTGTTGTTTTGTTTTTGTTTTTTTTTTCCTCCAGTGTTTTCAGTCAGTTGTCACAATCAGGACAGATTTAAATTCTTCAGTTTTCTGTCCTTATCACAACAGGACATAATTGGCCAGATGACTGACAGGTGTAAATTGAAATAGCTCAGTTAAAATTGAGTTACCTTGACTTGCATTAGCTGAACAGCTACCATAAATGCTTATGAAAGACATCATATTTTTAGTAGACTAGATGCTCAGGTTTTTTTTCGAGCTGAGGACCTAAATTTAGCCAAATAAATCTCAGTGACATAGAAATAATCAGACCTGGCAGTAATTCACTACCAAACACCACCATCTTACAGACAAAATTACCAGAAAACCCAAAATGTGCTGCACCTTTGTGTCTGAAGTGACAGAAAGAAGAAGAAACTAAGCCTGAGAATAAATGGACAAAATTAGGTCTGGTAGATCTCATGCTCCAGTGGTGAAACCCCTAAGATGTTGCCTTCACTAAAAATAGACAGGTTGGTCCACTATTCAAATTGCTGCCACACCGTAGTTTCCTTTTCTAAACTACTGTAGTAGCACACACTTGCTATGCATTGCCAAAACAATTTCATCCAAAAAAAAAAAACCAAACCAAAATATTTTCCAGATATTTATATAAGTTGTTTCAAAAGATATAATAAGAGGAGAAATCCGAAGTTTAAGGACTTAGTCTGGTGAAGAAAAAGTCAAGAGTTGAGCTACAGAAAAATGATTAATACAGAAAAAGCAAGAAATCTAAACTCCACATAGGTGGTAATTCTAAGTAATACCTTGTATGTGTTTTTCATACCACCAAAATTGCATTAAAACATTTCAGATTGGCTCCTGAAATACATCAGTAAATTTGCAAATAGACATATTAATGGAAAGACCCATAATTCATGCAGACTTTGCAGACTGTCTTTAACCAAATTACCCTTGAAGGTACTTATACCAGATCATGGTGCATGGCCAGTGCCCAGTCACATTTTATGATGCAAGAGGAACAGAAAGCAGTAAGGTGTCAAACAGTTCTGTCTATTGGTATGTTCAGACAAGCATATTTCACTGCACAGGCACCCAGGAAGCAGACAAAGTGGCTGAATTACTTCTCCATCCCCCAGCATTATGGAGAAATATAAAGTATATTTTTAAGAAGGCAGTGTGATCCCAAGAACGGATAACATTTTTCCACTGAACCTCAGAGCAACTCATTCTCTCTTTCTGTCCTTCAATGGGTCTGATGATAAATATAGTAAGAGGTTATGTGGCCAGTGCAAAGCACTGTCAAAATAAGAAGAGACAGGCGGAAAATGATGAGAGAAAGACATGAGTGACAGACTCCCACAAAATAGCAGAAATTAGCCTTTAGCCTAAGTGAGGGTAAACTGCAACTGAAGTGTATGGAGAGTTGGGGAATGTTGCAAGTGCTAAGTCTAGGACTTAATTTCAAATAGAAAATGATTTTATACAACATATATCATGTAACAAGGGTATGGCTTTATTGTCTTGTATGCATGGGGATTGCATGCTGCAATCTCCTGATCAGTTCTGTTTTTCCCGTGTTTGAACAGTTGAGTCATATAGATAGCATTGACAGTTCAAAATTTAGGCATTTGTCTGAATTGTCCAGAGTCAGCCTAAAAACACTAGAGTTGAATGTCTGCATAGGTCCCAGGCAAACCCTTCTGGATTTTTGGATTTTTTGTTTACACATGCTAAAAAAACATTTTATTATATTTTTAATTTTTAGTACATATCACTAAAATCTGTCAAGGAAAAAGTGGTCCACATAATATTTTACCTGTATTAAAACAAAACAAAACAAAAACAAACAAACAAACAAACAAAAAAATCCCTAACTAAATTTTTAAAAAATCACTGTTTTGCTGTTGTATAATAACTGTATGAGGGTGCTCAGTCCCATTTTCATTTTGAATCTGGAATGCTGCTAAGGATATAAACAGTAGAATGTTTGAACCGTACCAAAAAAACCCCCAAACCAGCCCTGTAAGGTTTTTGAGATGTCTTTCAATTAATAATATTTTAATGAAATGACTTCATAGATTTTTTTATTAGGCTAGAGAAATATTTATTCCTTCTATAAAAGTAATTACATGCAGAAGGTAAGTTTGAATAAGGCTTTTATTTTATAGAAATTTAGGGTTTCTTTGTGTAGTAAACAGTATTTTGCTAATGCTAAGGTGATGCCTTATTTATTGTGAACTATTCAATAACTGAGTATTTCTAATTTATATTCTAAGTACCAGTGACAGAACAGATATTTTTGGCCCCCTCAACTTGTCCTCATCTGCTTTTTCCTATGTTGAGGCTACAAGCTGTTCTATATCGTTGCCTAGTGAGGTGCTATCAGCATATACACACCTGTGCACGGCAAAGCCATTCTACCAATCCCCAAATCAAACACATACTGACAAATCACTTTACCTTGCAACTATGTAAGTACCATGAATGGACTCATTTAGTATGACTAGGACAGCACAAAAACAGCTCTGTATCAGAAATAAACATATTTTGAAATATTTTGTTTTCCAGATTCAAGGCAGAAGTTAAGAAATGCTGCGATATAGATGCATTTATATCTAAAATTTTATATTAGCTAGTGTGAAAGAAAAAGAGAGAATTAAAGAACTGAAAGAAAAAAAATGGTCTGAAAGATATAATTACCCTGTCACTTGGTTCTGCTTCACAAAGAAGCAGAACTGGAAATTCCAGAAATTTCTGGGTTTTATCTATTCATAAGAAATACAAGAGTATTGTTTCTGATAGAGGCTTTCACCTACAATGACAGAAAAGCTATATTTTGGGATGAGATTTTAAGCCCCAGGACATATGGGTAGTTATGGATAGTAGGACTGGGTTGACAGGAAAGCTATAATAGCTAAGGCTTGACTTCATACTAGCATTGTGCAATTTCAGACTAGCTCTGGGTCACATATGCTGGTCTCAAAAGCCAGAAACACTATCCCCTTCAAATGGGTTGAACATCTATACATTTTGTAAGATATTGGCATAAGACAATTTGCTGTGCATTGACACAGCTTCTGTATGAGCAGTTAAGTTTTAGTAACTGGACTTCTGCATTGGATTCTAAATAGGAAATGACTGGTATTACAGAGCAGGTTTAGTAAAGTAAGCTTTAGATTAACCAGGAGCATTCATTAGTTAGAGCTGAGAATGCACAGTAAAAGATAAGATCTGTAGTGAGTATTTCAAGATTTGATGAGAAGTGTGCAAAATACATGCCTGTCTGTATCTGGAGAAAAGGAGAAGCTGACCAGTGTCAGCAGTGCCCTTGTTTGCTGCTCTCAAGCATCTCACCCATTTCTGAAGATGTCTTTCTCTGTTCCAGGGAAAACCAAACCAAACAATTCTATCCACAAGCTACAAAGACTGAACATCTCCTCCTCCTTACTTTTCCTGTTGCTCTTTGTGATTGTATCTGCACACAGCTCACCACTTTCTGCCTGTACTGAAGGACTTAATATCACCTGCTCAAAATGCACAACCACTATTGTCACTCCCACAAACTCATGAGTTATGATTGCAGATTAACAGACAGTGCCTGTGCTTTCACTTGCAGAGGAAATTCCCTGCCTTTGGAGAAAGAATGGGTGAGGTGAGGTGGGGTGTGGTGCGCAGTCTGTAACAGTTTTGGTAGTAAAGCAAGGAGTAGTTTTAACTCAGTTCTCGCTGAAGGACGACAGGAGTCTGCCTTATGCTCACTCTTGTGTAACACAGGTGTTTTCAGACAGCTCTTATATTACATCAACATCCCAGAGCTATATACATGGGCTGTCCCATGGGCAACACAACGGAGCTTAGTCGGCACTCAAAGCACTACTTGCTGGCTGCACTTAAAGTCTTCTAAAAAGTGGCTCCTGAAGTTAAAAGGAAGCACACACTCCTAATACTTTCCTGCAGCTTCTGGCTCTGTTCATTGTCCCCCACTTTCTTCTATTTTATCATCACTGAAGTTGATGTTTCTCATTGTGCAGTGCTGTGACGTGCTGGGATTTCATGCCACAGCTTTGTCATTTGATCAGTTAGTTTTAGTGGTGGTGTGCAACTTACAAAAAAACAAGAGGTGGTTGTCCCCTGAGCTTCCACTGAACCATGTGAAGAAGTTCACCCAGTATTGTGGAGCAGGGTAGGAAGGTGAAGCCTAGAAACAGTTGTGTTCCAAGTTTTTAATGAAACACTGCACAATTAGTAAAGTGATGTCTTCAAGCAGTACAAGTGCCTGAACCCTACGCAGTTACCAGATTAGCACATGCTGAGCCAATTAAAAGGCTTCTGCACAAAATGTACTTATCATATAAACTCATCCTTGGTTTAATAAATTTAGTGACAATTTTTCAGAGAAGGTTGGAACCTTCTATTTTCCTTTACTGTTGTGCCTGGTCATTAAAGATTTCAAAACCAGTCCTGTTCCTGACACATCTGAGGCCACTATGCTCTGGCATGCAGGAGATGCCCCCTTCTGTCTTATAGCTTACACCCACTGTAGTTTGCTGAAGATTCAGGTATGATCGAAGACACTATCTAAATACCAAATGCAATAAGTGCTGTATTAAACAGCACTAGACAAGGGATGGAATTATAATTCTATACCTAACTCTGATTCTATTCTATTCTATTCTATTCTATTCTATTCTATTCTATTCTATTCTATTCTATTCTATTCTTTTGTAATATTTCTGACTCTTACAGAGAACTGTGGACAGCACTACCCTTAAGCCAAGTCCCCTCCCCCCCTTTATTAAGGGATACTATTTTCCTTTATTTTTTATTTTCAGAGAAAAAAATATTACAGCGGTAACCACACAGTGGTGCTAGATGGCATTTGGATGATTTATTTAGCAGAATATAAGAAAAGCTGTTTCATTTTTAATGTATGTAATTAGCACAAAAGTAGTAGTAATCAGACTTATATAGGATCATAGCACAAAAATAAATGAGCAACCAAAACAGATGATTTAAGATCTGCAACTTGTCCAGCTGTAGCTGTTCTTACCCATTTAGCATCCCTGAAGCAGAGAATGGACTTCTGCATCTGTCAGCACACTTAGTGTGCTAAAAGGAACAGTCTGGCCTGTGCAATTTCTTTCTCATCAAAACTATTTTCCACCAAAAATAAAGATAGTCCAGGAAGGCTTCATTTTTATCAATTTTGATATAGAAGTCTCTCAATGTTTTTCTGCATAACAATAGACCAGAAAAAGTGTCTGCACAGTGATGGACAGTTTCTGGCTGCAAGAAATTTTCCAGGGGAAATAAAAGCAAATTTTATAAATGGTTTTGAAGTGGCTCAGCACTGAATTACTGCAGCACTTACAGCACCAGAATATGCTATAATAGAAAAGAAAGCACAAACCTGTTTTTAAAGCATATACCACTTTTTATTAGTGGCTTTCACTGTTTATTATTTGTAATTCCTAATTGAATGTGTCAGCCTTATTCATTCACCCACTTCCATTTAAAAAAGACTTCAATACATACTAAACGTTTGCAAAACCCCAAAAGGTCAAATCAGTTTTGAACATCTTTCAATGTAAAATTGCTTCTCTGAAGTAAAATGAATAATGCTGCTGTAGCTTGTACTGTACAAGTAGTATGCATTTTAATAGGTGTCTACTAAATTCTGAGTGTCCAGCACTTCTGTAATCTGAAAACTGAAACCCATGAAAATACATTTGTATTACTACAAGTGTGAAGATATAAAAAGACAACTGAGTGAACAATATTTTTAAGAATCCATATTGCTCTTTTTTAACCTGGGGTCCAACAAAGAACCTAAGTGGATGGATTTTGGATGATCGCAAAATGTTCATAAAATACCTGGATGATTTAAAGTTTTGTGAAAGGAATCTTCTCCCTGATAAAAGTGTTGTGAAAAACAAAGTGTAGGGTCAGTATAAAGGCATACTTTGCTGAAGGCCCTGTGTGTTTGGTTTATCTTCTATCCACACTGCTGCATAGAACAAAGCTGGTATTTCCTGATCTTCACACTCTCTCACTGCCCCCTCTCACTGTGATGAAGATTAGAAAGGGATTAGGATTACAGTTTTTCCCCCATATTCAGAGATCTATCATTTACATTAGGCAACATTGGTCAAAGTTCTCCTGTTGTCAAAGTTCCCTAGTTCAGTTTATGCCCTATCTTGTTGCTGGAAAGACTAAATACCATGGCCAATTCTAAAGTATCTGGATATAGAAGTGATTGTGTCAATTTAATTTTTTCTTTCACAGCTCTAATTTTCTTTCTGCATGCCCTAATGACATCTTTAAACATTTCCTGAGTTGTCTGCCCCCTTTTCCAGATGATATACCCTCTTTTTTCTCCTTAGTTTATTCAAAACCTCCCTGCCCAGATAGGTCAACTGTTTTTCCTACTAGCTTGTCTTTTGACACATAGGGATAGCCTAGCTCCTGCATTTTCAAAATTTCTTTCTTGAAGTATGATTTCTTTCTTGACATCTATTCTTCCTGGACCCCTTTGTTTTTAAGGTTTATTTCCCAAGGTACTCTATGATCAACATTCTTATTAGGCTGAAGTTTGTCTTCCAGAAGTCCAGTGCAGAAGTTTTGTTGATCCCTGTCCTTGTTTCACCAAACATTGAAAACTATTATTTTATGATCACTGTATCCCAAACGGCCTCTGATCACCATATCTCCCACCAACCCTTCTCTATCTGTAAAAGAAGGGTTAGTGGAAGCCCACTCCTTGCTGGTGATCTTGAAATGTCCTCCAGCTGCTTATAGAATAATATATCCACCTCTTCATCTTGTTTGGGTGGTTTATAACAGACTCCCACCAGGATGTCTGCCTTGTTGGCCTTTCCCCTGATCCTTATCCATAGGCACGCAATCTCATCACCATCAACCTCAAATCTGCCATGTCAAGAGACTCCCCAATGCACAGAGCCACCCCACTGCCTCTCCTTCCTCACCCATCCCTTTGAAAAGTCTTGACCATCCATTGCAGCACTCCAGTCATGGGAGGCATCCCACCATGTTTCTGTGATGGCTACTGTCATAGCTTTCCTTCTGTGCCATGGCTTCCAGCTCCTCTTGTTTGTTGCCCATGTTGAGTGCATTAGTGTACATGCACTCCAGCTGGGCTGATTTCACCCCAGACTCTGGCTTACAACCCTTAGGCTCATCTCTGGAGTGCCTAGTTTCATTCTCTTACCCCTTCAAATCTAGTTTGAAGGCCTCTCAGTCAGTCCCATCAACTCCTCATCTAGCATAATTTTCCTCCTTTTAGACAGGTGAAGAACATCTCTCCAGGCTCCAAACAGGCCTCCAAAAAGTTCAAAACAGAACCAAGAGGAGGGGGAGAAGGTTTTAATGCTGGAAAAAAAAAGTTAGCATAAAGAGGAAGTCTGTCATCTTCAGCAGAACCCAGGGAATTCCCAGCAAAGCAGCAGCCAATTTAAGCAATTGCTAGCGAATTTCTACATAAAGGATTGCACAGTCATATGACATATGTCTGAAGAGAACATCCCAAAGAGCAAGTTATGATAATACTGTATTTTTGGGTGAAGGGTAGGTCAGAGGATAGAAGTGATCAAATAGACAATTAGAACATAACTGCTATTTCCAAACTTTTTCTTTGACAGGTAGTATGGTACACTCACTTTTATACAAATATTAGAAGGCGAAGAACTACGATAAGAAAGTTGATATGTTATGCCTTAAATGAAGGCAATGTTGAAATCAGAAACTTGATGAGAGAACAATTATAATTAAAGAACAGTATAAAATTTTGCTACAAAATAAATGCCGTAAAATGTATAGAAATTAGTGCATAAAACAGAGTGGGGGTGAATTAGAGGTATAAATTTAGGAGTTCTCGGAATTAAAATTAGCAAAATTTCCACCTCAATTACCTGAAACTCCATTACTTGAAACTCTTAGGCCTAAACAACAGAAGTATTGTAGTCTGTCTACATTTCCACCTAAACAACTAGAGAGGTGAAATGGACTGGTATATCCTTGGACAGGTCAGGGAGAGCCTGAGAGAAATACATAGATGACCTCAATTATTCTATGGAAAAATGACAAATCACAGCAGATGATATCAGTAATTCTACTATAAGATACTTACATTCAGAATCCCTACTGAAGTATCAACAGCCGAAGAATTCACTGTCAAATTTCACTAAGACCTTGGTGAAAATAAGAACCCTTGCTAAAAGCAAGCTAAATGTGACATCTGCTTCAGAGAATTATATGCTTGCAGGAAGTCCAAAAAGCATTAAAGACCATAGTCGTATCACAGTGCTAGTTCACACCCATTTCTGAAATGCTTGAGAAAGTCTAAAAGGAGGCCCAGCATGGTTAAACGCCAAAGAAAAATGTTAATAATAGTAAGAAGCATTTGAACAAAGAAAAGGATTACAGAATCTGATAGAAAAAAATGTAAACATAGTTGGACCAGAAAATAGTTTAATGAACAGCTGTGTAAAGGAGTCAAAACTAGTGCTAACTTCCTGAGACATGAGGAAAAAGAAGCCTCCCATTATCTGGAAGATCTATGGACACTAAGCATAAAAAGAATTCCTGGAAAATATAATTGCACTATAGAAAAAGTACATTATTTTTATTTTTTTTACAGGAATATTCACTATGAAGAAGATGTAGATTGCCTTACCATAATATTTTCCATGATGGGGACTTGCTGGAAAATCTGAAATAGAAGAAACAGATTCAAGAGTTAAAATTAAGTGTAATAAGCACCACCCTGCCACTAAGATTAGGCAACATTTGCCTGGAAAACTACAGGAATTTTAGGACAAAATAAGTGAATTGCTAAAGTGATAGCTAATCTTGGTTCATTGTCCTTGTGTTCTTCTTATTGGACGTGGGTGTGCATGACACCAAAGTTTAGAAGAATGTTCCACAGATTCACTATATATTCTATGGGTTTGTGACTCACTTCCAGAACATGTATAAACTTATATCATCCAACACTTTCTCTTAACAAGGAGTCCCACAGATGTGTTGCCTATTGTATGGAGGGGAATATAATCAAAAACTAAAACTTAATTTTTTTTTCAAACCTTAGTGGAATAAAATATCTGTCCCACCACCTTAAGGTATTTCAGATATATCTATAAACTCTGTCCTTTTTGAAATTTCAGTAAAGCCATTCCCCTTCATATGTTATTATTTTTTTTCTTTTAGCATTTTTTTTCAATTATTATTTTGAGAAAAAAACTGAGTAATGTACTGATTGCACAGCACAATTACATTAAAATAGATTCCAGTTCAGATGTATGTATTTAATAAAATAGAAAAGATAAACTTGCAGGGAAAAAAAAAAGGTTTACAAGAACTGTGGTCTCTTTTCAAACAATGATGAAGACTTTGATGTACAAGTAACATAGCACTTTCATCTCTTGCTGTTATATTTGTTTTAGCTAGCAATTCACTGCTTTGAAACATATACTGCTTTATGAAATCTTTTAGGGAATCTCGTCTGAATAGGGGAAAAATGCTAAATCCAGTCTGTAAGTGGCATTAATGAGATTGCATTCACTTAAGTGTAGTCTTTGTGTTCAGTGAGATGTAATGTTGCATAACTAAAATTTATTCATTATTGGCTTTGGTATTTGCATTCATGCAAGTTAGAGAACTAGAGTAATAACCTCATTTTAATATAAACTTTTGAAATTGTAGCTAGGTGTATGCATAGTCTGTGTAGAGTTACATACCAAGGACAGTGTACAGCAAGAATACCTGTGCACAGAGCACATTGTTTTAAAAAGGCTGGCATGTAGAACTCTGCTATACCAATACTTGGAATACCAAGCTAACACTACTTAGGATACACCTGAAGAACAAATGTGTTTGATACTGTACTTCCATTTCAAATCATGATGGGTATCTGTATAAAGCTATATAAATATATAAGTTTTTTAAGAGCTCTCTGTTTATGAACAGTTAAAGGCTGCAGCAGTTCTGAGTTCATAACATAGATTAAAAGTTCTAGTTGCTTAAAGTCTTGCAAAGCTGTGGTAAATAAAAAATAATGAATGAGCTGAAGGTGTCCTTAAAATATGTATTGATATTGATACCATATGATCTACAGACTTACCCTTTACGTGTGAAATCTTCCACGAAAGAAATCCGAACTGTTCTAGAAATACTCTTCACTTCCTCTCCTTCCAATATAATATTGTATAATTTAGGTTGACAGTATGTAAGCTATCTCCGTATCCAAACCTGTTTAAAAAAATTATTGGAAACTAATTCAATGTTTCTGACTCATATTTGGATGCCTTTGACATGTTGCATTGAGACCTTAGCTGAACTGAATTTTTTTAATCCCATACTTTGTTTCACATGGATTTACATAAAAGTCACTATATATGAAGACATCAAAGTTTTGCCATATTTTATTTTCTGCTGAGAGAGGTGGATATGCTTCATAAAGTGTTTTCTATAGAACTGTAGGGAATTCCAAGGTATGCAACAAAAAGGAAAATATTGTCCAGTATCCAAAAATTCTGTCTTGAAAAAGTACTTATAGGACTGATTCTTATCAATATCTTTGTTTCAGTTTCTTCAGAAATATTAACTCAAATAATTACCTCTATGATATTTGCTGACACTGAAACTTCTACGTATTTCTGAAGTTTGGTCTCGTTCCAATTCAATCAAATCCAGTTTTACTTTAAAGGCTGGATTTTAGCTATCCTCAAAATTTGAAGTGATGGTCAGAAAACTAATTTTCAGAGCAGTTTATCTACTTGTAATGTATCATGTGCTCACTCTTCATAGTTTTCTGTGTGCACAATGATTAATAAAAATGTTAAAACTTCAGCAGTGCCTGAAGGAGTAAGTGGGTTACACAGTTTGTGAGCTATAGTTTGAGTTCAGCAACAATTTTTAGGTCAACATTTTGTTTACCTGTGCTTTTTGAAGAAAGTAAATACAGAAGTTGTGATGATTAAAATATATTTTTTCTTTCTTCTGAAAATCATCGAAGAAATTTACATACGCATCTTTTAAGTTAAATTCTAATATTAGTAAAGACTGAATTTTTAAATAATTCTATTCATTTTATTTCTGAGCCAAGATTTGTAATTGATCCTAGTCTCTTATGTTAAATTGCACCTGGGCAAGATAATGTTTTTTCCACCACAAATTAAATTGACACCTTCATATTTGCAACCAGTTTAGATCATATGATTTTTTTATATCATCAATTAATTTTGAAAGCAATGACCATCTTTTTGCAGATCACACCACATAAGCTCTGAAACAACCCCAGTAAAAGTAAAAATTAGGCATGCTTCTTGGAAATACAGTATGTTTTCACTGTGTCAGGTGGACTTTTTACTATGTAATGACTCTATTATGCGAAAGATAGTTGGCTATGATATTCCCTCAAAGGAAAATCAGGAGGATCTGAATCTGTTCTGAACAAGTAACTAGACATCAGATTATATTTTTGATATGCTACATTCACTGCTGTACCCACTGAAAAAGCTGAGATGTCATTTATCCCAAAAAATTTGTGGCATATGACACATTTTGAAGTTTTCTTTTTCATTTTCTGAAATAGAAGTTAGGAACAGCATTCTTACCATGTTCATTGGTTTTAGCACTTCAGTTCGTCTGTTTACTATCTCCAGATCACTCCTTTGACAGATGCTGGAATCTGTACATGTCAGTTCATGAACAAGAAAAGGAATCACTAAGGGGGTTATTCCCATCTTTGAAAGAGAAATCTGTTGAGGTTAAATATGAGCCTTTGAGGTTTAGAAGGGGAATGATTAGTTAAGTTAGAGTAGTCCAAGAAGCTTTTTTTTTTTTTTAAGAATTTTCCCTTAAAAATGGATACTGATGGCAGTTACCAGAAAGAACAGCAATGTTATAATAAAAAATGTCAGATGGAAAATTCAACCCCTTTGAAAAAAAAAGCTGACTGACTATGACTATGCTCAGTAATAAGAATGATTTCCGTAGCATAGAGTACGTGGCTACTGGTTCAGTATAAATATTGCAACTACTTTCTTAGACTTAAAATGATCATAGATGTTTTAAAAACACTTTTCAAATAATTTCTGCTGCCAGTTTATTCCCTGAATGCACTGTTTTGGCACAAAAATTATTAGCTGTAAAAAGGAAAAAATAGGAGTGATAAGATTAAATGAGGGAGTTAGTATGCTTCTATCTAAACATTTGTATACAATGATCAAATCATTGGTACTGCCATTATGCACAATACGAAAGCTCTTACCTTGCTATTTAACCAAAGGAAATGTTGAATAGTTATAGTTTATGAAGGGGAAAGATAAAAGTGTTTTCTAGTTTCTAAAAGTTGCATTCAAAAATTATGTGGAGCACTGACTGCTCATCTGTAATGACTTCTCTTCTTTTTAAATTTAATTAAAGATACACAATTTTATACAAGATATTTTTTGAGAAGACCTCTCACCTTATCCCCACCATGTTCCCTTGTATTATTGGAAGTGAAAGATTATTATTCCTCATACACTAAGAAGTAAGTTTCTCAGTCGGGGGGATAAAGATAACTGAAGATGCTGTCTAGAAGGACAGGAAAACTTCATTTATGGAATACAAAACTGCTATGATCAGAGTGAGCCATCTTTAATCTCTCTGTGAAGTTTACTTGGGCCACACTGAGGCCTAGCTTCTGCCTTCCTAGATGGAACTTGATACTGTCTTACTAGTTAGCTGGAAGATCTACCCATTCCAAGTAATGATAGACACCTTCAAAAGAAATACAGCCTTCTAGAAGAAATTAAGGAACTTACAAAGATAGTATTTCTTTGGATGTAATGGAGGAGCTTATTTGCACTTGAGCAGAAGCAATTGGATGTACTTAAATACAATTAAATATAATTACTACAAGCTTAGTTTTCAAAGTCCTAGCTGAAGTTCCTTCAGAAAAATTTAAAGTGGGTCATTGAAAAGATAGTTTATTTTCATCTCCTGTTCTTTAGTGTATGTGTCAAAAATTAACCTGATAAGGCCCTGATTTACGAGAATACCTCAACATAAGACGAAGTCCTGTTGACTGTAATGGAAAATATATGTGTTGATTATCTAACAGAACCAAGTATAGATTCTGATAAGACTTAATATGCTCTTGAATGCTTTTCTAAACATAGGTAAAATTTTCAACCAGCAAAATAATTCTTTCTAAAACACATTAATGACATGCTGCAGTCCTGCTGCTATTTTATACAAGTGTTTGTTTTACTGAGCCATGGAATAGAATAAAACAGTATATCAAAGATAAGGAAGCATATGAATCTCAGTAAAGAAAATTAAATGGTTGTGTAATTTGCAGTGCTTATCAAACTATAAATACATTTAGTTAGTTTATGGATTTATCTGTTCCTGTCCATTGTTACCTATTTTATGTATGGAAAATTCATGCCAGAGAAATATTTATCTTTTATTATCATATTAAAAAAAATTTAAAAAAAGAGGAAATAATATGAAGATTATTAAACGAAAGTTCTAGCAATTAAAAGACATAAATATGAAGATTCATTGTTCCATTCTGGAATGCTATGACATCAAAGCTCTCCTCAATTTTTCTCCACATCAAATTTTAAAAATGTTTGGACTTCAAAAAGCAAGACAGCACAGGATTTTTATGACAAATCAACTGTCAGCAGTGACTGAGCGAATCCTAAGGTGAAAGGGGATTTTTGTGTCTTGCTGTTGCACTAACAAATGGTAGAAGTGAAAGGATGCATTCTTTGCCTGCTCAAGGTATTCACTGTAGTGCTGTGTTCTGAAAGTTGAAAATGAAGCTGCACCAAACCTTTAAAGACTTCTAGATAAGCCATAAACCATGATTGCAATTCAGTGATTAGGAACCAGTTAAGATCATGGCACTTAATGCAAAAAACGAAATAATAAGTTGCTATCAAATTTCAACAACCTCACAGTTCTGCCCATTTGCTTTCCAATCGTAAAGTGAAACATACCAAAGACAATTAAAACCACTCTGAATGCACCCAGGTGTAAATACACTTGAATGCAATTACCAAAGGAAATTATTGTCATAAACAAAAGTATGAACAGTCACTTAATCTGAGCCATGAAATCAACCTTTCGGGCTGCTTATTGTTGATAGAGTTTTTAGACAAATGTCTGTCTCAAAGTAAGATCTTCAGTGCTCAAGGTCTAATCCTAATATACTCCAAGCACATAAACATTTGGGCACTGGGTTCCATTATAAACAAACTTATCCCTTTGATCTATATGAGTCACTGTATCGAAATACTAGTAAAGCACAGGATGTGCAGGCCACGGCTGCTAGGCCCTGCTCTTATGTTCCTGGCCCATGGAATATTCCCCACATCATCCTCATGATTAGGATATTGGTGGCTACATAGAAAGATGGTAGTCTTCAGATCTCCTTCGTAGTCATGCTCTGAGCTGAGTGTTCTTATAAGAAGTTCTGATAAGAAATATCAGTTCAACATTTTTCTTTACCTAAGCTCACTGATTAGCAGTATGCATTCAACTTATAACATTATAGTTTTGATTCTCTTTTTGCCTCTGTTGTTATGCTTTCTGACAATTCAACTCAGTTTAAATAAGAACTATAGCTGATAATTTATTTAATTGGTGCTGTTTCTCCTCTGTCTTCTTTTCTCCTCTCTCTTTTTCTCACTGTCTATTTTAAGCTCTGCAACCTCCTTTTTTACTCCTGTCTATAACCTGAGAATCAATGGTACTGCTTAGAGACTTCTGGTTGACAGAAATAAAATAAAATAAAATTAGAATCATCCTCAGGCATATTAATTGTTCTAATATGGAAACTTTTCCTAAAAATCCACACAAGTGATCATTGTCATAAAATATTTCAATGTAGAGAGGAACATTTCCAATTAGGGAAGTTTGATTTTCCTTTGAAGACTTTCCAAGATACTATTGCAATGAAATAGAAGGGGTTTTTATATCAGTTTTGGGGGTTTCTTGATTGGTTGGTTTTGTGTGGGCAGAAGTATGGGGGGGTGTTATTACTACTATTTTATTTTAGGAGTGGAGCAAGAAAGACTCTTTAGAAATGCAGAATTTAAGAATAGTTTTTTTTCTCATTTTCAACTGTAGTTGAGTAGTGGACTCAAATGGCAATTTTCAGCTCTTGAGTTCCAGGTACAGATACAGTATTCTAATGTTGTTTCGGGCTTCAGGCTCAAGGCTGGAGTTCTGTACATCATAAGGTTACCTTTACTGGCAGAATCCAGAAGAAAACCTGTTTTCAACTTTGCTGTTCAAAACACCAGCATATGTGACCGATGATTATTCTTAAAACCTTTTTTTTCTGTACTCTAATATTGCACAAACAGCATGTCTTCAAAAACTGTATCCTTAAAAATGATCTCTATAATGTCTTTTGTAAGCATGCCCAATTATATCTCTGCATAAACTCTCTCTAGTGTGCCCTCACTAAGATGTGTTAATTATTGATTCCAACTCTTAGCTAAAAGTTTTGTTTGGTGCACTGGAGTTTGTCTAATACACACAAATAGTACCATACAGTGGTTTTAAATATCTAGATAAGTCATTAAGCTACCCCTTTTCCCTTGACTGATGTGGGATGATTTCCTCTTATAAGCAGCATAAGGATGAAGGTTCTAGTGAAGAGACAGGTCTGAAACGCAATACATATCTGGATGTATTTCCCTAACCTTAACTGAACAAAACTACTCCTTACAGTTTCTTGAACAGCTAGCAATTGCTTATAAACTAGCTAATTTAATATTTTGATTTTTTTTACAGATTTGTGATGCTTTACAGATAGAAGCTAAAATCATAACTTAAGTTTGAAAAATTTGCAGTATTTATCTCAAGAATACAAATATAGAGAGGAATTTTTGAGTATCTGTTTCTCAAATTTCAAGTTTCCCTCTATACCAAAGGAAGGTAAAATACTTTTTTTCTACTCCATCACTGACAAATAAGGAAGATTTTCATGTAAGGATGTGACTCCAGAAGTTGTGGCTCTGTTAAACAGGAAGAAGAAAAAACTTTGCCTATTGTGAGGATAAAATCAAGGTAGTAGGAATTAATGGATTTTTCAAATGTAATGGGAGATATTTTGTGAACATGCAATTTAGAACTAAATAGGTACTAAGCATCTGCTAATGACTTTTCAGATTTGAGGCACGCTGGAGGCATTTCAAAGAATATTCTAACACTGCTTGAGAGTTCAGACAGTACAAAGGGAAGAGTGCATATAGATTTGTTTTGTTTTGTTTTGTTTTGTTTTGTTTTGTTTTGTTTTGTTTTGTTTTGTTTTGTTTTGTTTTGTTTTGTTTTTAATGAAGCAACAATAAAATCTTTGACATGTTCTGTGGTGGGTTAACCCTGGCTGTGTACCAGGTGCTTGCCAAAGCCTTTCTATCATTTCCTTTCCTCATCCAGACAAGGGAGAGAAAATAACATAAAAGACTTATGGGTCAAGAAAAGCATGGGGAGAAATCAGTCACCAGTTACCCTCATGGTAAAAACAGATTCACTTGGGGAAATTTATGACCAATAAGACCAGAGTAGGAAAATGGAAAATCTTTAAAATGCCTTCCCTTCACCTCTTCCTTCTTCCTGCATTTGTTTTTGCTCTTTTGAACTCAGCTTCCTTTCTTGACGCTGTGCAGGGAGACAGGGAATGAGAATCGTGGTCAGATCACATCATGTCTCTGCTGCTGCTTTATCATCATGTGAATGACTCCTCACACCTTTCCTTGCTTCACTGTAGGGTCCCTCCCACAGTTCTCCATGAACTTCTAGGCTCTTCCTATAGTCTGCAGTTCTTCATTAACTGTCCAAGCATGGGTCTCCCATCAGGTGCAGTCCTTTAGGAACAGGCTGTTCCAGAGTTGGTTCCCTATGGGGTAACAAGACCTGCCAGCAAACCTACCCCAGCATGGACTCCACTCTCCAGAAGCCCACAACTCCTGCCAGAAAGCCCACTTCAGCATGAATTTACAGCCTCCTTTGGGCATCCATCTGCTGTATTGTGGCTGTCTCTCTAATATCTTCTCACTCCTTTCTCCAGCAGAAGTTGTTGCATCTTTTTCCCCCTTCTTAAATATGTTATCCCAGCTACCACAGTTTCTGATGGGCTCAGCCTTGGCTGGTGGAAGGATCATTTTGAAGTCAGTTGGCACTGGCTCCATCAGACATAAATGAAGCTTCCAGTAATTTTTACAGCAACCACCCTGTAGACTTTCTACTGCTGCCACTACAAAAACCTAGCTATGTAACCCCAAATAATTTCTGAAGAAAATCTGATATATAAGCAAAAATGAGTGAGTGTAGGAAGGATTTTTTGTGTATAAACTATCACTAGATAGTTGTGTTAATTTAGCATTTAAAGCAGAGAGAGAGAATGGAATGGAATGGAGAGAATAGAGAAAGAGGATGGAGAGTGGAATTATCTTCTAAGAAAGGAACTGTGGATCATATTTATTGTGTCTGTGTAATAATATATACATGTGCATGCTTGTACAAAGATGCATGCGTACATATGTATAATGTAATGAGCAGAAAAATAGTTTGTCTTCTACTGAAAAGCAAGAAGTAAATAAAAAAGGATTTGCTAAACACTAATTTTCAGATTTTTAACCTCAGCTATTCTAATGAAATATTTCAATAATTTAGTAATTGTCAATATGCAGGATTTGGTAAATGCTGTACAAACCTATTTCTTCTAAATCAAATTGATACATTTCTTAAAAAATAAATTATGCTTGTTTCTGTCAGAATCATTGTTTAGCTTCTCACTTAATAAAAATCTGACTAATGAAATTTAATTTTAAGAAAAAACATACCTAAAATCACCGAAGCAAATAAACAGAAACAAAGTAAGATATACAAGACTTTGTCCATTCTCATTGATTGATTCTATGCTATATCCCTCACTGTTATACTGACCTCTGTTTAGACATCTTGTGTGATGTCACTTGAGTCAGTTTTTTCCCTTCAATCTCGAAGTTTTTCATAGTTTAAAGTGCCTGCATATTTTAGCTGTTATAATCAAATAATAAATAGTCATTCTTGTCATCAAGAACTGATTGAGAATGTGAAGTACTTTTTAATTTTAACAGTTTATGACATTATAATCAGCATTTGATTCTATATCATTGTTTTACTTTGCTATGTCATGACTGTACTTGGGAGGTAAGAAGAAATTCTGCTTCCTCTTCATAACAGAATATGGAAAGTGTGGAACAGAAGTTCAATCAAGCAGGAAAAGATAATTGCAAAAAATTGCTTACTCAATAGTACTCAGAAATTGTGCAATATAAATTCCATGATATAAAGAATAAATCACAGTGTCTGCAGCATTCCAATGTTATATTACTGCATTTTCTGGAAGAAATACCAAGTAAGAGAAGTCAGTTCAGCAACTTGCCTTCTGTGAACCTGGGCTGAATAATTTTGCAATCTTTTTTTTCTCTTTTGATATGGTAAGAAAAAAACCACAGCAATTAATAGAAAATACACAGTATTCTAACAGAGAGTGGACATATAGAAGACTAGGTCAATTCTGACACTTGGAGTTGAAATATATAAATTATTTCAGCTGATAGGCTACTGAAAAAAAAAGAAGCAAGGATTTCTTAATTTAATATCAGAGAATAGAAATTACTTGATTAGAAATAGGACAGAAACAACTCTTAGATTTTCCATTATATCTGTGTGTACCATTGAGATTCATGCAATCCTTTATCATTCATTTCTTCCTAAAATATATCTCTGTAACTGTCTATATACGGTATCCAGATTTACCTACTGTTTTGTGCTTTTAGGGTGGATCAAAGAAGTCTGCTTTCTTATCTTCTATGTATCATGGAAATTAACACCAAGTATCATTTTCTGTTGTGAGAAAAGTCATGTAGAATTAATTGGATCATGGAAGCGTATTGAACATCAACTGCAGAAAAAATTTATTACCAGCCCTTCTGTACCTTTGTTTCATAGTTGTTTGCTGCTTTCCATCCGAGAAAATTATGATAGACTTCTAAACTCATATCCAGTCAAGAATTTTTTCAAGTTTATAATGATATCAAATCACTCATCGGTGTGAGCAGAGATTGAGTGCAAACTGAGGGACGACAAGTCTAACAATAAAGGAATAAAGATTATTCTTGTAACTTGAGATGTGATCTAGTGAAGCATACTCAAATTAGTACAGTGGCAGCAGTGGATGTCATCTTTATTAAACTCCCCCCAAGCTCAGCTACCTTATTGACGCAGGAGACACATTCAGGAGTAAATGGTAAAGACGTGGCATTGAGGTTAAAAAACAAACCCAATGGAGAAGACATTAAGAAATCTTCCCTGAATTGTAAAAAGTGGAAGTATATCTGGAAGTGGGAATACATGAAGACTCTTTCCACTTATGCAAAGAAGTGCAAAATAAAATTGTGAGGTAATAATAAGTTCCTTGAATCTGTATTTTAACAGAAATTTGCTATAAAAGATATGAAGCCACAATAGCTGAAATGCATTTACAATTCACAGCTTTTGTGTTCTATATGTATGTGCAGGAAAAAACAAAAAAGTAGTATTAATAAAACAAGATTCTAAAAAACAAAAGTAGATGTTTATGTAACCTCAGCGTTACAGGAAGAATTAAGATAGAAAATTGTAAGCATATATGTAGAGAGAAAGAGAGAGAAATCATCTTCCTCTCTAGGCTTTAAGGTTTTGGGGTTTTTTTTAAGTTCCTAAAAAGAATTCAGATAAACTTTTCTTACTATAGGTAATTTGATATGTTTTTCTTACCATCATTATTTTGGAATAATATAGACATTTGGGATGACTCAAAAAAAAGAGTATAAATATTTTAATCAGATGAAAGGATTGATAAAATATATGGCTTAAATTCATTTGAGAATGCATGAGAAGACTAATAACAAGGAAATAAAGAAACTACTAGTATCAAGGTAGGCGCTTAGGAATAAGTTCATCTGTTTCAAGAGCACAAAACACACTTTACTGATATCTGATTCTATACCCTTCAACTTTTTCACTACTCTTTCCTTCTCTCCTTTCCTCTATCTCAAATGTTATATAAAATCTCTAAACTACATATAGAGAGATTTAAACCATTCTAGCTCTTAGTTTTCAAAAGTCAAGTTAAATGAGGAAGTGTCAGCCAGTGATGATTTATTCTTAGGCCAGTATGGATTAATACCTTTATCAGTAGCTTGATGTGTGTGAGGGGAAAATTGCTAATAAGGTTTTCATATGATGTACAGTTGTTCCAGTGGCAAAAAGGAACATAAATCCAGCAAAAATTCAAAAGCTTGCTATAAGAAAACAGTAGCATTTGTAGTAATTACCCTGTGAGAAGCGGTATAGTTGGAAGTAATGATGCTGAAATTAATAACTTTAAATAACCACTTTCACCTTCTAATGAAGTTGTTGTTTGAGGTAAAACTGTCTTAGCTATCCAAGCAAAGATACAGCAGTTCCTGTGCATACTGGTAAAGCAGATTGGCTTCTGCCCCAAGCACCATATTAAGTTAAAAAAGATTTATATGAAATCTTTTAAGCTGAAAATATCAAAGCTAAAAAAAAAAAATTAAAATAATATTTTTAAACAGAGAACTATCTCAATCTTATTAAATAGAAATTCTAGTAGGCTTCATCATTGTTTACAGGCATATAAATAAGGTTATATCTGATAAGGAGCTGATTAATCTATCGCACAAGTGGAATTACAGAATGCACTGAGAGTACATGTTTAAGTGCGAGGGCAAAAATAGGACTGATGAGGTAAACATGGGAGCTAGAAATTCAGAAAGTCTGAAAATCCTAAAAGAGAAGTGGGAAGGCAGGATTCACAGCTTAGAAAATGGCAATTCTTAGATGGAGTTGCAAAGGGTTTCCTGCTGCTGAGGTAGAGGTTAAATGTCACTATACTAGGACACACTGAAGGAAAAGGCCCACATTAGTGATATAGTGGCAAAAAGTGTGAAAGAATACTTGTGTTAACCTGTTGTCCATTAGAGGTGAGATTTTAGTTTTTAAAAATCCTTGTTATAACTTTTTTCTTCGTGTTTTTCAACTTTTCTTGTTATCTTTGTTTTAAGAAAAGGAATGCACATCTACCTCAAAAATCATGTTGGTGTGTGATCCAGGGATTATTCGATTTTACTGCAAGTACAATCACTGATTATTCTATCAAATTCCTTATTCAGGAAATAGCATCTGTTTTCTGAGGGGAAAAGCCAATTCAGTATTTAGAGGACCAAAACTAGTGAGTTTTACGGATACAACTGGGAAAGTAGTGCTTTGAGTGTTTGCTTCTTCAGGCAAGCATTGAACTGAACATCTGAATTTGCCTTCCAGTTAGATGTCAATGTGGAGAAGATGTTATTATCGTCTCTGTAAGTCTTAAAGAGCAGTGGGACTCGGTCTTCATCTCTCTGATACAAAAATAGTGAGAAAGGATAGAGGTTGCCTTTTTGTCAGTCAATATCTTTTTCAGTTATACTTTCAGTGTGATGTTTAATTCAGGGAAAACTCTGTAATTAATTTATTTGCAATAGTTGCATGTAGCAAAGGCCTTGAAAGAATCACAAACATAACTGATAAGATTATGTCATGCTCCACATAAAAGATGGATCTTCTTTTACCCTGAAAAACAGAAAAATCAACAGGTAGATGAAGGAATGGCGAGCCGCTGAATAGACAATCTTGTTATTTTCTTTTCCTGGGATATACATGACACTCAGTTTTCCCATCTGAGATACTGATATGTTCAGTATATAAAATACCTCATTTACTCAACTTTTCACTTGAAAATTATATATCTTGGCAATGTTTGAGGAGCATAATGCACAATGAAAGGAATAGCTTGTAAGCACAAGGCCCCATTGCAGCTTATTAGCAGAGCTGTGTCCTCAATAGACTTCCAAGGATTTGGAGAGACTGAGTACTGGCAAGCAAAGTCTTATTGTTGCATGAGCAGCCACTCTAATGAACCCAGAAAGGCTCTGCTTAGCACTGTCTCTGGTGTGGCTCACATGGATTGAATTGTAAATGAAACTGGTGTAAAACTGAAATGCATTCATGCAATAGTGTATTATGTAGGTTTAATTTAATGTGATCTGAGAAAAACAATGGATTAAAATCACCCAAAATGTTTTTATTAATAACTACAGTGAATTAATTTATTAACACAAACCAGAAGAGATTTCTGGAGTCTTAAACTGTAGTGATTTCTTTTTAAAATATCTTCTAAATATTTTTTTTGTAAATCAATTATAGAATTATATGCATTGAGAGTTTACAGATATTTCAACTACAGCAGTTTTGATAATCACAAGGTGATTCTTTGGTCCCCAATGTGTCCCCTGAATTACTAAATTTTGGATTAGATCCCAGTATATAAATATCTGTAGTCTGATATCTCTCACCAATTTTAAAATAGGAATCTAAAACAGGGAGAAAGTGAGTCTGGTCCTTATTTTGTGAAGGTAAATTTATCTGGTTAATTCTTTATATACTATGAGAGTGAAGGAGTCTTTCTCTTATGCTGTGGAATAATAGCAGAACAAAGTCTCATCTTATAGTAGTCACTGTAGTGACTGTACGTCTTCCTCTATCTTTATAGTTGTGGTCAGCAGCATTGGAAAAAACAGATGGACCCAGACTATTAATACATGATTCTGTGCCTGATGTCATCAGCACAGTTTTATATTTTGCAATTAGGAGGTGATCTACACAGTACCAGGCCTGCTAGCATTGGATAGGATTCACCTTCCTGAAAGGGAAAGAGGGTCTTTGCTCATGAGCTACCAGGGCTCATTGACAGAGTTTTAAATTACTTGAAAGGAGAAGAGCAGAATCCTAGGCTTGCCTGTGCTAGCCAGGGCCCTCAGCCTTTTTCATTGCAGCAGAAGAGAAGCCTTACAGAGATCAGCTGGAGGCTCCTGAGGTAACAGTAGGCAAACAGTGAAGCCACAAAAACACCAGAGAAATACCATAAAGGAATTAGTCTTCCCTTAAGAAGGTGACACACCTGTCAGTGCAGCTGAAGTGCACCTATACCAATGCACACAGCATCATCAACAGAGGAGGAGCTGGAAGCCACTCTGCTGCTAGGACCTAGATGCTCTTATTAAAATTTGATATAATATGTGTGTAAAAGCCACTGCTTTTCTTCTTAGCTTATACATGGTATCATTCCTCAATGAAAGCTTTAGGGTTTTTAAACAGAGGCATGTAGAAAGAACACCTTCGTAATATCCATTGGACTTCTTATAGAGTTTTCAGGACAAGAGATGAACTAGATATAAGAAACTATGAGATTCCAGTCTGGCTCTAGTTGCCATTATTTCTGCCTCATGCAAGAAATTGGGAAGACTCCTTCTCTTGCTCATTTAATCATTCTTGGTGAAATGTTGTCATTGAGGAAAAAATTGTCCATACAATTGTCCATTTGTCCACTCAAAACATAAAATAAAAGTATGATGCTATTTTTTTATTTATGCTGTTAACTTAAAAAAAGAAAAAAAGGGGTGGTTTTTTTGTTTGTTTTGTTTTTCTTTTACTTTGGAATGTCAATTCAAGACAACAGCTGAACTACTGAGTTGAAGAGCTCAAAAACCAGGTTTTGGAAGTTAACAGTTTGGTATAACAAAAGAGAACTCCTAAATATGACTCAGAGGACATATGAAACCAATATGTTTTGTTTTTCTTTTTCCTCCTAAGTTGCTCCTGACATCTAATTTCATACACATAACTGTCAAACTATCTATGAGATGTCAGTTCAGAAATTGGTGCAGACATCTCTGAGCTTGCAATGATTTTTGACAAGTATGTAAACTCCATGAGTTGCTGCAAAAAGAATTGTTCTAAGCAACCTCTTTTCCAATTTTCAAAACATCTCCCTGAGGAAATACTTTACACATAGTCACAATGTCCTGAAATAGTTTGTTGAAAGCAGCTGATTTAATGTGGATGACACTTTTATGATGATGGTCAGCAATATGTGAAAAGGAGCTATAGAACTATAGAATTTATGCCTCTGTAGACTAAGAAAACCATTTGCTGCATTTGAACCAAAAATGGACAGTGGCGTCTTTAAATTAACTAACTTTATTAGAATTGTTATAGCTGAAGGACCTGTTCTAAGACACATGGCTTAACATTTTAAGGGCAAATGTTGTTTTGTGGAGGTGGGCAGAAGGACTTTGATTATATTTATCATATGAAATTCATTATTAAATTTTAATTTTTTTTCTCAAATGTCTAATTCAAACTTGCTTTTATGTGAAAGCAGACATATTTTTCATTTCAATCATAAAAGTATGTATTTTGTAATTTACTTTATAACTGTCATTTCTCCCTAACAACTAATGCCCCCTAAATAGCAATTTTGTTAGAAAAATGATCTTTTACACTAAAACACAAGAAGTAGTAGGAGAAAGAGAAAAACTCCAATGTACAGAGAAGGAACCACCACATTAAGGATGCAGAGCTATTTCAAATTATTAGTTTTGCAACAGTTTCATTTTGACTAGGTTATCTCAAATGACTGATTGTCTGAGTTAGAATAAGAATCTTAAATTATAATAGTACTCCTTTAAATTGTTCTAATGCAGCATAGATTGCAGAGCTTTTGATTGGATCTTATATTTCTGAGGTGCAATTTCACCACTGGCTTATGCCTATCAGAACTTGTGCTGCCTTCAAGGCAAGTGGTTCCACTCCATCCTTGGCCACCCTCACAGCAATTCACTTGAGTCAGTCCTAGAAATTGTGCAGCCATGCCTGAAGAACATTATGGCATTTATCCTACTGAGAATCATGAAGGATAAATAATTAGTTCTTGGTCTGATCAGGAAATTGATACAACTGCCATGTGGCCATAGACTTCCTAGACGTGACACAGGGAAGGAGACTGGAGAAGGACATTACTTTTTTGGTACAGGTACAAATTCAAATCAACCTTCACTGATAACTCTACTTGCAAGCTTTCCATTTAAATATCTCTAGACATTTAATTTATATAGGTGTGTATATACGCACATCTATGCATGTATAAATCTGTATTATATATACATACACAAAAATGTGTATAATACTGTAGCCTTTTGGCAGAATGTTTTCTGCATGTGAAATAAATTTTCCAAAAATTTATGAGTATCTATAAGAAGTGGTTTCAGTGACTTTTTTCTTTGGAATAACATAAGGAATTCTTATGCTTATCATTCTCATGCCTCTTATTTATTTTGAATTTTTTGTCAGAAACATAATATTTCACAACTTCTGAATAGAAGTGTTCTCCTGAAAGATTAGCTCTCTGTTCCACTTCATAGAAGATAAGCAACTAGAAAATTGTAGTCCGAACTCTTCAGGATTCCTTACTGGAAGAATACTTCTATTGGCATTTTCAAGGCTAAAATAAAGCTCTGAAGACTCTTAATGTCTTTTTTGCTGTCAGTAACTTTTTGGGGGGGCGTCAGCTAACTAAAATAGTTACTTTATGTTCAAGAATAGTAAAAAATATTATTAAAAAAAAAGATAAAAAATCTCATCCTTTTTCTGTAACTTGAATTTATGTAGAGCTTTTATTTTCACAGGTGTTGATACTCTCATCTTGCACTACTCTTAATACTCTGAATTTCTTTCTTACATCTAATTTCAGCTGAAATATTTGCCAATACTTTATCTTTCTTGTGATTTCCATTTTGAAACTATGCTTCTTTATATTGCCGAAACTGAGTTATACTACCTTTTTTCCCCTTCAGCGAAGGACATTGAATTGGCTTTGGTTCACTGGTAAAATGGACCCAAGTTAATTTACATGCACTTGGACCTGCCTGAAATGGCTAGGAAATAACTACTGTGTATGTACATAACTATATGGAAAACTGAGTATGGAGGCATTCAATTTTCCCCACAAAATTACAGCAATGTAAAACTGTGGTTTTTTTCAATATTGTTTATTTTTTTAAAAAATAACTTGAGTATACAACTCTTGGAAATAGACTGTTCTAGCTAAAATACAGATTCCAGTATTTTAATTGAAAATACTATAAATCCAACAGAAAAAATAGTTGAAAAATAGCTCTTCTTCTTATCACCTTATGTACAATGAGACATTTCCAAGTAGAATACAACAGTGACAAGTGAAGAGATTATTCAGGATTTTAAGCTAGGTATTGCTGTCTAAGATTCTACTTCCTTACCTATTAAAAAACTGTCAATAGTATTTCTACCTTTTTTAGATAAGTGAAGGTCTCTTTATTTCATTATTTTCATAGTCTATTTCATGTATAAACTATACTGCATTAGCTATTTTTAAAGAGAAGTAAGCAAATCAAGGGTAGGCACTAATAAGAGTGGCCACAGATTTGTAATACATTAATTTTTTTTTGGTGGCTATTTTTTCTAACTTGCCTTTTATCCTCCTGCTCTTTTTTTTTCATGAAAATGATATTACTCATACATTTTTTGACCCATAAAAGAATGGATGACAGGTATTTCTTTTATTGGAAAAAATAAGTGTTATAAATTCTAGTAAAGCACATTTTATTCTGGTAATGTAATACTCATAGGGATAGATTTACTTAAGCCAGGTAGCTTTTCTGCCACTGTTGTGTGAGTAAAAAACCAAATTTACTTGCAGATTGTCTTTGTATTGACCTAGGTAACTATTAGATATTTAGTTTACAAAAGCTCAGCATTGGCCACATGGCTGAAAACACAACACTTTGCACTTTTTGAGTACGGCAGTACAAATACATCTTCACGTTGTACAATATGGCAAGACTTTTAGATACTGCTTGTATATTCCTTGTAACAAAGTTGGCTGACTGCTTGAGCTAACAAGGGAAAGATTTCTATCACATCACCCTTTTAGGTTGTTCTACTGTTTCCTGTAACGTGGGTTTCCATGTTCTCTTTTCTCTTTTAAGAAACTGTGGGGGGTTTTTGCTGGATTTTTTAAAATTTCGTTTATTTTTGTTGTTGTTTTGGTTTTGGTTTGGGTTTTTTTTGCTTGTATGGAGGAAAAAGGTGCTACCATCTGGACTTACAAAGAGTGACACTGTGGCAAATGTCAGCTATCCATGATGCACCTTCATGGGACTTTAGTCCAGTAATGTCATAACCACCCTTCAAAATGATATGGAGACCGTGATTTATTTCTTTCTCATCCTTAAAAAACCCACCCTTTTTTCAGCCTAAATACATCTTAATGCTTTTGTGTTCCCCTCAGGCTACTCAAAACACTAAAAATTTATGGCCAAAAAATACAGTGTTCAGCAGCTCGACTTCTAGCTTTATTCTATGTATACAGAGTTAAAAGCAAGCAGAAGAAAAAAAATCTGGCATTTCTCGTTGGTTTAATTTATTTATTTAGTTTCCTCTACATTTTGTAGAATGTAGGATGTGTATTACCCAGGAGAAAAAAAAAAAAAGCTGCAAAACACATTCAATATCACCCCTTATTAGCTTTTCTATTTTCCTGGCAGAAATTGTTTCTGTCAATACTTTAATTTCAACTGAGCTGAATAAGGAAAAAAAATTATGGGTTTTGGCAACATGGTAACTGCAGATCAGATTTGTTCTATAAATGTTATGTTTTATAGTTTCTTTCATCTAAAGTTCTTAGGTCATGATAAAATTCCTAATTCTTTTCAGGTTTTATGTTTCTAGGCTAACAGTGTTGAGCTGCACTGGTAGTCATGAACTTTAAGGCAAGTGTGAAGAGAAAAAATATGCTGCTGTATAACTCCTTTAGGCATTGCTTTTGACATTAATACAGCAGGACAGAATTTTTCCCAGTTTTGTGCAACAGAAAGAAGGGAAAGGTTCATGTTGATTTTATTTATCACTCTATATGAAAAATATCTCAATGCTGAAAGCAACTTTCTGATCTTTTAAAACATTAACAATGATGCACATCAAGTTGCTTTTTAACCACGCTGAAACTGATACAAAGGGAAGGTGAAGACAACATAGGAAATAAACAGGAAACCGGACGTTCTGTTATGAAACTTGGCTGGCACACCTGCAGTCAAGGAGAGAGATGCAACACTTACTTTACTGGGGGAAAAAAAAATAGAGGATGAGGATTCTGCTCTTAGCAGACTTCAGTCAGGACAGAATTAGTGTGTGGATGCCTAACAGGCACTGGCACTTGCATCACTATATCACTGTTCCCAGCGAAGGTGGGAGGCAGGCTTCTCTTTCCCCGCATTTGCATGACAAATGAGCTGTGTCAAGTCAGGACAGGGAAACACTGGATGGTGGAGAAACATTGAAACACAGCCTCTTCTTTCTAGGATCCTGTAATAGAGTTCCCAAATGTTCTCAAGTGCAATAAAGTAGCTGGATACTTTGGCTAACTTCTTTTGTTCCGATACTCCTCAGAAGATGGGAACTTTGATTAGACTGAAGATTCTTGGTCTGCAGAAACTGGAGTGTTTGCTGGATATTAGTCAACATTATGTAGCCTACCTAACAGTTCCACTCAGCACTGCAGTAAAAGGGTTTTTGTAGGGGGAGAGGGGTTGTTATTTTTTTGTTTGTGGTGGCTGCAAGGAATTTATCTATCTTTCAGGTCACTGTTGTATATCTCTCTAAACAAACTTGTTCAGTTTATATTTATTTTAACCAAGAAACTAAGGATTAAAAAGTTATTTAACTTATTTTGTGTAATATAGGTATTTTGAGATAGTCTAGAAACAGAATCCAAGAGCAAGAGGTTGATCACCTTAATTTTTCAAATAGAAGATGGCTGTACAGCACACTGCAGCCATTTACTGAGGGTAGATTAAAAAGATAGCCTATGTCATACTTGGAAGACCATGCTGTCCTTTTATTTAGAGATACTTCAGGTATCTGAACATTGTAAAATCCCCCAACTTCCTCTTCAATATGGGACAACTGCTTCTCTCTGCACATCAAATTTTGACACCTTAGGTCACTTACAAGATCACAGCAAGGTTTGTCAAATGTACAAATCTTCCTGCTGCAGTAAATTTGAGGTCTACTTAGAAGATTGTTTGTTTTCTTTTTTTTTCCTTGAAGTGAGGTGGACAAGTTTTGTTCACTTATTGCTGTCAAGAGATTAAAACAATTTTGATTTGCAATTGACATTCTATTACTGCTGTTGAGATATTATCGTTTTTGTACATCATCTGTATTTTAGTCAGCTAGTACAGTAGCTGAAGGTATCTGTCTTTCATTAAAGATAGTTATTTTTCAAATATTCCTTTATCAGATGTACATTTACACTGAAAGAAGTAACAGATATTTAAGCACTGAGCTACCTGACCCAAGAGATTGGAAACCTTCCGAGATGCTTAATAGAGAAAATATTATTTTATTTTTGTTAGATTTGAAAGTATCTTGACTTGATTAAAGTTTCTCAAAATCCTTCAGAAAGTATAACTAAAGAATATGTGTCCCTGTCCAAGTAGATGGCTTCAGTGATCTATCTTACTATTAATTTTTTTTCACTGTTTGGTAGCACTGCTAAAGGTGGAAAGAATAGTCATCATCATGGAAATAATATGCTTGTTGTTCCTTAGTGATTTACATTTCCCATAGAGCTTCAATAAGCACAAGATAAGATCATAAAATTTAAAAAAAATCATGTTATTTAATTTTTGATCAAGCAACAAGGGCAAATTAATCTACAATATATTCTCTACCTGGGAATAACATAGGCCAAAATTAAAATTCTACATATTTATTGCGTGTGCAGATAGGTGAAATAATAAAATATATATGAAATGCTACTAAACCAAAATGAGAGTGCATTGAATTCATTGTAGTGTAGTTGTTTACTTGAGACAGAATACCAGTGGTAGAACATTCAGATTCTTTCTTTTTTACTTTAGTATATATAATTTAAATGTTATTTCATAGAAAAATTCACCCTCCTAATTGGAAAAAATCTTTCAATTATGCCTGAGGGGAGATATAGCTATATGATTAGTACCAAAATAAAGTAACCAAATTAGTAACCAAAATAAAAGTGCATTCAGAAGTGCACACACATTTCACTTAAATTATGTTTTGCCTTAATGGAGGAAGTTTATGTAATTTTTAGGGCTTGAACTTAACTGGTTCTGGGCAATGCAGTTTCTCAGTCAGGACAGCTGCATCAGAATCAGAAAAGCATGTTTCTGGAGCTCTCGAGTATCTTTTAGAATTAAGTTGTTCATAAGTTATAAAAATGTCCATTATCCCATGACTGTGATGAAAGCAAACTTAAAATATTAAATTTGAAATATTGTTGGGGATTTTTTCACTTGCATCTGAGTAACTTCCAGAATCTCTTTTATCATGCTGAGGTGAAGTTCTTCTATTCTCACTATGTAGTAGAATATGCCTATGTTCTACCTTTAACCTAGACTGGTTGTTTGTGTTCTGAACTGCAGCAATACTGCACTCATCCTGTTCCTTATTACAACTGTGTTCTTACAGCTTGTATTTCTGAACAGACACAGCTTTTCAAATGAGATCTTCCTTTATCTCACCCACAATAAAGCCAGAAAAATGGTTTAAATATAAATAAATAATAAAATAAATATATAAATAATATTCTTTTATTTATTCAAGTCAAGGAATAAACAAAAGCCATTACTTTTACATTATGAAGGTCAAGGACAACATGTAATTATTTTCTGTTTTCCCTCACTCCACTGCAGTATATTACAGACACAGTAGGAGTAGGATAACTAAATAAATGATTATAATAATTGATAAACAAAAAAAGACCTAGGAATTGCAATGTTACCAATGAAAAATCAAGTTATACAAAAACTTACAAGGCATTATTTTCAGAAAAATATAATCACTTAAAATAGACTGCCATGAAACAGAGCTTGTAAGATACTACAGTGAAACAGAAATTGTCCCCATCAAAGAGATCATAATAGGTTCTGAAAATGTACATCCTTCTTTTTTATGAGATTACTGAAACACTGTATAAACTTCATTTATCATCCGACTATTATATTTTAATTATTGACATGAAATTCCAGGTCAAGGAAAATTCTATATTTGGACAGATAAGACCAACAGAGCTTTCTAAATAGATGAAACCTCTTAGTAGCCTTGAATGTACTAGCACAATTTGATTCTGATTTGCCAATACAATTAGCGTGTAATGCATTCTCCCTATGGGGTGAGAGCAGTCATATACCACATTATGCTCACAGGAGAGTAAAAAACCAATTACCTTTGCTTCAAGGACACTAAGCAAAGCAGAAAGCCACTACACAGAATTGAATGGCAGCATAACCATTATCTTCAGAGTGTGCAAGTTTCATTGGTACTTGTATGGATTAAAATTTCACATTTCTGACAGATCTTCCTCTCATATCATATCTTTTCACCACACTTGGCTTTCCATTTCTAGCTATCAAGAAAATGCAGAGGTGGGCTCTTCTGTTATCTTCCCACACTTGTTATCAAGCTCAGAAATTCTTCATTAGTTGATTATTCAGATGGTTTGTCAAGATTAGCTTTATCATTCAAACACCAAAATGCTTCCAATTTTTGAGAGTTGGAACACATGCAAAAGGTTTACTGGGAATGATAATTCACAGGTGAGCCAAATAATCTCCTAAATTCTAATGAAAGTGTGGGTAAAGTCTAAAAAGATCATTCATATGACTGACATTTCCAAATTAGTACAACAGAATAATCACTAACAAATATTTTCTATCTATATGCAGGTTAATGGTTATTGAATCAAGCTGCACTTGAAGGCACCACTCTGTTCTTGGTAATGCTGTCTCTACAGCTGCTTGATTAATTTTTGCCCAGATGGAAGGCATTGCTCAGGTATTTCTTAGCAATTTTAAACCATTCTGAGGCATACAGGTGGTCAAGAGTAGAGCTAGCTTTTTGGCACAGCCTCTGGACTAGAACAGGTAAAAGTATTGCTACAAGCTGTCTGCATCAGTATTTAACAAGAAAATTTTATTCCAGTGAACTAATTTGTGTAAAAGATAATTTCTCATCCAAATAATAATTTGCTTGCATACATCTGCTTTAAAGATTTATGTGAGAGTTGAACAACAGACATGCAATTACGTGTTCAGAATGCATGTCAACAAAAATTAAAGTTGAAGAAAATTTTAAAATATCCCCCAAAGCCTAAAAGCAGGTGTTTTTTTCTACTGTATATCCTGGGAAAGAAAAGGCAGGGTAACTGTTTTCATGCCATAAATAACTCCAAGACAGAAATAGCACATTATGCAATAGTGAAACAATGAATTTAACTGATTCTACATGATTAAAAATAGAATAGTAGAAACACTTAATAGGAACACCTGATTCATCATGCTAGTAGTTTAATACACAATATTCTGAAACCTTATATTGTTAACAAATTGCAATGTGTCTCTTTTTTCCTATATTTTTTGTCCCCTAAGATTGATTTGTTACAAATTTACTAGTTGTGTGTAGGAGATATGAGAACACATCTCAAGTAAGAATTTCAAGCTTGTTGACATTCTGTACCCTACTTTCATTGTTAGCTACTGGCATCAGTATTTCTACTTGCTTTCTTTAGACTATCTGCAGTAAAATGTTAATTTTATTTCATCAGGAATATTAATTTCCCTCCTTGCGTCCGTTAATAACAGCTCTTTTCTGATTTCACCTTCTTGAAGATAGATATTGTGATTCCTTCTACACTTTGCAGAAAAATTAACCATCTAAAAGGACTAAGAATTCAATCAGAAATTTCTGTACTTGAAAGAAATGGTCTCTCAGCTTCAGCCTAGTAACTTAATTTTAAATGCCTTTCATACCTATGTCATGGTGACTTGGTATAGAATATAATTAACAGTATACAATGTAGCATGCAAAATAGACTCTAAATGTCCATTGATGCAGTTTTGGAGCATGACACTGTAAATCTAACATTAAGTATCTATGTTGATTTTGATACAATAACATTATTTGTGTGAATTCCCCAAAAAAAGAGTGCTTTAATTATCAGTGCAGTAAGAAACTTAGACATCTCTTGAAATATACTTTTTCTGTAAACTCCTTTCTCTTGAAATTTTGGGAAGTAAGCAATATTCTTAATGGTACCTGTTGCCACAGATCCGTCCTAGCACACTCTATTAATGAAATATATGTTTAGTTGATTTTGTGCCTAGAATAAAAACTGTCACACAAAGCTGAATATGAGGAGTCAATTACTTTGACTCTCTAGTCATGCCAGTTTCAATCAGGTTTACATTGTCTTAGGTCGAGTTTTCTTTCAAATTTGCATAATTTCAAGTTCTAAATAGTTTTAAAGTAAACTTAACCACTGCAATGAGTACACACAGAAATTAATAATATTTGTCACTACATAGTTAAAAATTAAAGCATCCAAACCAAGGGAAGTTTTATATTTCTTCAAATATTAATTTCAAATATAGATTTTCAATATATTATAGTTATCAAAACATATGCTGCTACTAAATCTTGGACAGTTTGCATGTAGTACAGAAATCTAACAGCTTGCTAAAGCAATTTTTTAATTCAGACTTAAGCTTTGCTAGTTCCTGACAACAGTGTGTGAAAACTCATACTTTTACAATGCTGAAGAAGCTATATTTTCACAGCCGTATTAATTGCAGTAATATACTTAATCCAAACTAATTGCAGTTGAAATAAAGCTATTTCCTACTGTTAGAGATAGTTTAATTTTCTCGTGCCTTAGCAAACAAAGTTATTTTTCATTGTTTTGCTTATTTTTTTCTTGTTTTATTGTGCACATTTTATGTCAAAAAATTTATTTTTCCAGTCTCTTGGCATGTACCTGATCTAAAAATAGTTACAGTGTACAGAATGTTTTTAGAATAATATGTAAAATTTCTGCCCTGGGGACTTTTATAACAGACTGCTGTAGTTTAACCCTGATGGTGGCAAATGTGTGTTTTTTGGGGTTAGGGAGCCAAAGAGGTATTGGAGTAGCTGGAAATTCATTTTCATCTTCACTCTCTTGAAGAAACTATTGTTGCAGTGGTTGCAGGTGGCTCCTCCACAGTATTCATTTTGTTTTGATTATCGTTGTTAATAGAGGCATAACAGGTTTTTTCGCCTTATAATTGCAATGGTTATAAAGGACTAAAACTTATTTTATTTTGGACAAGCTCTTTTATAGCCATGTTAATTTAAATACTGAGTGCACTGCATTTTTTAAGGTGATTGGCTCCAGTGTGAAATTTTTGCCTTAAATAAGAGGCTTTCTCCTGCTCTTTAGCAGGACTGATCAAATGTTAAAAATAAGCATAAGCAAAGCGATAAAAAAAATACAAATAGAATATTTTATTAGGGGTAACTCCCTAGAGTATAGTAGTATTATAAGCTTTTCTGAGTCTACATGTCCTCACTGTAAACACGAGCAAAGAATATGAAGGAAGTGAGAATAGTTCTGGCTTCTTTCTGTTTTTTGCTCAAGCTGCAAGTGAACTGAGTCATTATTTTATAAATATCTAAAAACCTTCTATGTGAGTTGAGGCCACTGTGGGAATTGATTTGCTGTATTGCAATATCTGTATTACTTATAGTACCTTAAGATTCCCAAAGATTTCCAATCACTTAAATGCTGTCATAAATCTGATCTTCAAAGGATTGCTACTTTCATTTTACCTAAAACCTCATTTCAGTCCTCTGTTTAGAAAGTCCACTTAGAGGAAACATGGAGATGTTCTGAGGGCAAGGGTCATCTACCTTAACATTTCATTGGTTCCAACGGAGTACAATCAAATGACATTTCATTTTCTATATGTTTTTCTCCAATCAGTTGTTAAATAATTTGGATATTTTTCAGACATGTCAATTTTACAGGATTATTCAGTATAGATATAAACAGATGCTTTAGGTAAAAAAAGTCTAAGTAGTTAGTTATTCTCTATCTTTTAATTGCAGCTGTTATTGAAATCACCACAACTACCAAAAAGCAAAGAAAACCCCTAAGCCAGCTTGTGTAGTAAGAGCTGTTTTTTCTTCACTGTTCACAGCCAAAATGACTGACCACTGCTCCCAAATATATGATAAAATCTGTCTCAACTGGGGCAACTAAGCCAGTGCAAACTTGTCACTGAGTCTGAGTGTCTCTGGATGAAACTAAAGTTTATATATGAACTTCTCTAGCACAGAGGAGTCTTACATGCTTTCTGGTTTATATAGGCCAATATTTCAGCCGTGTGAATATATATCACCTACTTTTAGTTCCTATCTATCCATTCTAAGTGACACTGGTGATCTTGGTTCAAGGAAGATTGAGATTCTACCTCTGGAAGAGAATTTTTTATTCTTTCATTTTTTACATGAAACAATGGGCAAAAAAAAAAATCTAAGGACTTCCCAGGTGTCCCAGACTGCAGTCATAATGAAAAGTTTTGTGATAAGCAAGTTACCAAGCCTTTAGGGTAGAGCTGGATTTAGGCGTTTCACTGGTCCAGATATACGTGTTTCTCTGAAGAATCTGTGGAATTTAATGTCAGCAGCTGAAGGGCCACTGCTAGACCACTTTTTCAATTCAATTCACAGATTATTGAAATATTGACTTTTCCAAATGCGAGAGAACCGGCAGTAACCTGAGAAGAAATCAGCCATTCCTCTCACTCTGAGAAGAGGTGGCTCTCAAACAACAGGCACCCTGTCAGCTGCTATTTGCTTCAACTCTCTGGAGGTAATCCACATCAGGCAGCTACAGATCAGTCTGGAGGCCTACATCTTAAATGTCTTCCTTTGGTATTTACACATTCTCAAAGTCAAACTTGTGCAGAAACAAAAATCTTATCAACACAGCTCATACAACAGAACATCTGAAACTGCTGACCTTTCTTTCCTTCTGCTGCAGGTTCTGTAGGAAAGACCCATCGTTGCTCAACTGCAAGATGGATCAACTGCACGACCCCACTGGCTTATTGCCTTTTGACTTCTAGGAAGTACCTACTCCCTTTGGTTTGAATAAGTCAAACACGGAAATGGCTGAAAGCGAGGTTCAGTAGACCTCTGTTAGTGGTGCCTTCCTGGCCCTTCAGGGGATTAATATTGCAGCTGGGAGATGATATTCTAGTGAGATTTACCATCCAAGATGTATCTTGAAAAGAGATGTATCACCTAAGCAGAGAAAGTTGTTACATTTCCTTTCAAAGCTGTCCATTCCTTTTGATGATTCTGTGTACTGTACAAGCCTGCAGGTTGGAGTGTTTTCTATCTGCTTGTCATTTTCCACTGAAACCCTGAAATCTCAAACTTTAAAATTGTGAAGACTGCCCTCTTGAGCAGAATAAAGTGAAAATAGGCACTTATTTTCATCTTCAAAATTTTTCAAACAAGACCAAATGGGAGAAAATGCAGACCCATGGGGAAAGAAACAGAATTTTCCAGCAGTGAAAAAGCCTGTATAAAGAAACTGCTTTTTAGCTCCTATCTGGGCTTGACAGCCTGTTCAAATGCAGAAATTATGTGATAACTCCCCCTGAAAACACGGTTTGATATTAGAAGTGAGTGGAAAGTCTACTCTGTCTCATGAACTATCTTAGGACAAGTACTGTGAATCCTGTGATTTTACTGAGAGCTGCTTGTTTGGTGAATTATTTTTTTTTTTTATGTTCTATATATTAGCAAGAGGCTGAAAATCTTTATCTGCCAGTGAAAAGCACTCCATTAGACTGAGTTGAGCTCAAGCATTGTTACTCAGAATACTACTCTAGCTGTACTCTGGACATGCCTCCAGCCCTAAACCCAGGCACAGAATGCAGTGAGCACACTGACTATACAGACAGTGTTGCAGATCTAGAGCAGATCAGCACTAGGCAGAAGGTCCATGTCCTGTGTTTATGCTTAGCCCATGCTGTCTCTGTGGAGTAGAAAGTGTATGAATCAATTCATCATTGCTTAGGCAGCAACCTGCATCCTCTCTCACTGTAAGTTCCAGGATGGGGGGTGGCAGAATTGCTATTTAATTTGCTAGGCAGGGAGGACTATATAGATGAACGAAACTGTTTTCCCTGGCATGCTGACCAGTGTTTCCTGTCTGCATTATTCAAACTCATCAGTAGTATTTCAAGAGATGATCATAACTCTCTTATGGGAAAGAGGCACCAGAAATTGGACAGAAAAAAATAATCACTGGAATAGTTATTCCTCCTATTTCTGGAAATTACATCAGAATTTAATATGATATATTTGCAAATGCTAAATTTAAGCACTGGGAGCATTTTACATATTTGGGGTGCTTGTGCAGAAAAACTAGGGAAATGCTACCTCCACTGTCAGGCTTCAACTAGAACTCATACTTCCTGTGATCTCTAAGACACTTGCCAATATAGTCAGCTGCCCCTTGTGAAAATCAGGAGACTCCATGCATGAGCTCCAGATTCAGTCACAATCAGTTTTGACACCTACTACAGGGACCTGCAAGAAACTGAAGAACAGTGCAAGCTGTATCAAATGCTTAAATGAAATTATTTTCCTGTGTCTTGAAATGAATGTGCAACAATCCCAACAGAATCCTAAAGCATTCAAAACTTACAAACCTCAAAAATATCAATTCTTCATAAACAGTCCTAAAGGTCATAATTTTTTTCTGTATAGTTCTCTGTAAAAGTTAACCCTGAATAGAAAATTGAGTGGGTGTATCAAACTTATCCCAAAGCTTACCTTAATAAATTTTGAATTACCTGAATTTTTCTGCACTGAAAGTCCTAGGAACTCATGATGATGCATAACAAAACTACATTTATTTTTGTGCTCTGGGGTTTTATTTCTTTATTTTTTCAGTTATTTTTAAAGGGCTACCTTGTATCTTTATTTCTAGTAATGTTTATAATATTTTTTTTGTGCGATATCTGACCTTTGTAGACTTTAGATATGGACAGAATACCAATTTATATTTTTTTAATCTGATTTGAGGCAATAGGGGAAGACAAACATTTCCCAAAAAAAGCTCAGAAAAGAAGACAAGCTATACAGTTAGTGTACATCAAGGATGTAGACTATTATATTACTAAAGTTTTAAATTTTTTATTATAGAAATAGGAGATAAGAAAAATGTTATCCCAAGGGCAGAAACACCCTTTGAATCTGCAATTTTTTATGCAGCAAATTTTTAAGGTTAGTAAAAGGTCCACTTTCATGAAATAAATATGAAAACCTTTGAACTTAGAAATTTATTGTTGTCATGAAATAGTGTGCCCTCCAATTGGCCAGCACTTTCTCCTACCGGAAAAGACACTCAATATACACATTTATAAAATGCACACCACTGTCTAAAAGAATCAGATTTCCTGCTGTAATAAGTCTGCCTCATGAAAGCCTGTGATAACCTTACCAAGGAATAAAATTTTCTGTCAGGTCATAGGATAGAGAAATTTGAATGTAAGTATGTTGTAAAATCATGATTTTGTTTTCTTAGTTAATGGCAAGATTTTCATGAATAGAAAAAGAGGAAAAAATTATCTTGAGAAAGAAATGTCTCAGTTTGGAATTTTGTTGAAAGAAATATTATTTTTATTCTTGTTGACAATTGAAATAATGCTTTTTTTTGACAGAAATATCTAAATAACATGGAGAATGTGTGGCTGTTTTTATGTACATGTAAAGATATAAAATTATGCACACATTTATTTTGTCTGTTGCACTGGAGACATAGACAGATTTCCCCATAACTTTTTTACAGCCACAAACCCATATATTTAAATGTTTGCGTTAATACTTAATGTTACATACAGTAATAACTTACATTGATTCTATTCTATATTAATAATTGCATACTTTGCCATATATTTGTCGCCTTTTCTGCAAGAGAAACCAAGAAGTAAGGAAGAAATTTATCTTAGATAGAGGTACCTTTCCTGCCATTATAAAAATGGTCAGGATGATGATGCTACTGACACTTACAAGGGCAGAAGAGAGAGGAAAGATTTCAAAGTAAAGATTTTCAAAGAAAAAGTGTTTGGAGGGTTTTTTTTTTCTTTTTTGTTGGTTGGTTGTTAGTTTTGGGTTGTTTTGTTTGCTTGGTTGTGTTTTTTTTATTTTAGCATAGTTGATAAAGAGAATTTACTGTTAATACATAGTTGATAAAGAGGATAAATTTGAGTGTTAGCAAATCGCCTGCAAATATATTAATTTCTCTTTGGCTCATAAGCACAACAGCTAATTGAGAGGACAAACTTGTAGTTGACAAGCGCATACAATTCCCACTTAGCTGGGATTTATTTTGAGTTTTGCTTTCTATTTGGATTTCTATTGTTAGACAGCTTTGATTTCTAAGAATGGAATAGGGAAATCCATCCAGTGATGACACAACCCTTTTTTACTTCAGACTAAATTTAGTTGATATTTGTGAAGTTTCTTGCATTGCTAATCAAAAGAGAAGTTCTTTCTTCAGTGTATTCTTTGAAAATATATTTTTCCTTCTTTCAGAGAATTCACAAATTTTTATTTAACTCATTGTCACAATGAATTAAGTACAAATTCAGACCAGAAGCAAGAGTAATGTTGGTTTTAAATTCTCATTCGCCTGAACAAAGACACCAGCCCACTGTCAGGGAAATCTTAGGCTTTATTGTGTAATTGTCTTCACTCCAGCAACCAGCACCCTATTTAATTGTAGAGGTGTTGGCTAACAAGCTCTCATCTTCTAGTGGGAACTTTAACAAGCTTCCAACTCTCACAACAAAGTTCAGGCATGGAGTAAGAGGGAGAATGTGATAACCTCATTTGCCAGGATAAAGAGAAGAAGAGAGAATAAAGATGAAAAAGAGAGAGAGAGAAGAGAAAAGATCACCATTACTTAGATCCTTCCTGCCACTATGGATGGTCTGGATCTGGGATAAATAGAAAAGAGAGAGCACATGGGACCTAACAACTTCATTTTATAGCTTGCCAGGTACATACCTCTTACATAAAATACATTTTTCATGCCATTCACACCATATTGTTCTTGCAAGCAGTCAGCCTCTTGGAGTACTCCAGGAAATGAGTTTTTTGGAGTGGAGAGCCTGTGAACCCCTGAAGCCCCTTTTAGTGAGGTGTCCAGGACTCAATCCTTCTTGAAGCACAAGCACACAGAGCATAATTCTCAGGGCAGACTTGCAAGCCCAGGAACTGAAAAGGGAAGCTGGCTCAGAGCAACACTGCCCCATCTCCACAGGACCCTTTCTTCTACTCACAGCCTTTCTGTCACAATAGTCAGAATGTTTGAGACAAAACTTGCTTACGTGCTTATTCCTGGTCCTTTACATTCCTCCAATTTTCTCTTCCACAACAATTGTGCTGCACATCATCTCATTGCAGACTACTCTTGTACTTTGCCTCTAGCTGTAGTTAAGTGTTGATATTTAGAATTTATTCAATAGGTGCCTCCTTTTCCCTTAGTCTCTTTCTCCTCCCTCTTCTTCCTTTTGTGGCAAAACGTTTCATAACAAGTGAGGAAGTTTGCTATTAATTGCCTATGGCAACGAATTCTTTTTACCTTATTAATCTTTTTCTGTGCTCTACAGTAAGTCAGACAGTAAATAGAAATATGAATCCCCCTTTTTTTAAGCACGAGTATAGTTTTCAAATGAGCTGTGTAACTTAATTCCTGTAAGTCTTTTTATATAATAAATAGTTTTCTGGGATTTTTTTTGTATGATGGATATAGTATTCCCACTATACCAGTGATAGAAAAAATACCATCTAGTGAAATAAGGATTCCATAACCAGCCCGTGGCAAATCTAACAAATTATATTTTCTCTAATTCTAATCTTTATTCACTTGTCTGTTGCATTCAGTTTTGTTGAACAAAATGATAACATGTCATTGTCAAATACAATTTTAAATATTCTGATAAGTTTAATTTGAGCCTGATAATCAGCTTATTATCTTTAACATAAATCACACTTCCTTTGAGACAAATGCTTATATCCTGGAAAGGCTTTGTAGGTGCAAACCTTATTAATAAATGATTTAATAAACATTTCCCTACCCAGAAATTATTTCTATTTAGCCAGTCTGACTAGGAAAGTGCTGTATAAGCATCATGACTTGATAATAAACCAGTATTTAAAACAATGGCTTTCAAATATGCAGGAGTTCAGTTATTAGGTTCTTTCCTCATTTGAAAACAGTAGATGAATTCCCAGACATTTACTCTGAGAAGTGTAGGATACTTAATAGTTTCCTTCATTTCCTAAATTTACAGTATGGCAGTTTTGTAAGTGACAAGTTCACTTGACCAGACTGTCACTAGGAAGCTCTTTTAATTCAGAGTTCAAAATGTTCTAAATACAGAAGTTCTTTGAGATTTTGAAAAGATATATAATTTACATAGCATTCTGCATATTCAAAGCACTGTGTAGGCATCACGACTTAAGCATTTTATGTCCCAGAAACAGCAATGTGGAAATGTTATGCATATTTTACAGCAATAAAAACTTGAGGCAGAAGGGTGAAAAAAGCTCAGCCAAAACCATGAGATGAGTAACTTGTAGATGCAATTAGGAACTAGGCACAGCTAATTTTGCCTTTTAATTCACTTCTCCAAATTTTGGTGCTTTTCAAGGATACAGCTGCCTGACTAGGGTCCTAGATAACTTTGTGACTGTTTTCTTTTACCATGTTGAAAACAAAACAGAAGGCAGGAAAATAGAGCTGCAATTAGCTGTGAAAGACAGCCAATAGGGCTTTGTAAATCCCTTGAAGGCTCTGATAATTAAGGGATTGTCAACACTGATTCTTTACTGTCTGAATGAGGTGTCTATTATTCAGAATAATAAACCAAAAAGAAAAAAGTAACTCTGTATTGTCCTTAGATGTAGTCAGTCTAAAGAAAGCCTAAGAAAAAATTAAACTGGTAAAGCTTTGAAGAGCTGAGTCTAATTATGATTCATTAGTTTGCTGTTGAGTGAGGGATGATTTTAAAATGTCATTCTCCCTCCATAATTTCTTACAAAATATGGAAAGGCATTAGCTCTCTTTCTTAGTAGTTCGTTCACTAGCTATCATTTGCAATTTGGTAATTTGCAAATTACTAAAGGAAAACACAATTGTTTCATTTGTTCTGTAAAAGTGTGTATTTTCTGAATACTGGTGCTTTAGCAGTTTGACTGGAGAGCAAAGGAAACAGGTTTCTTAGCATGAAAGTATTTGAGAGTTGTAGAATCGGTTTTGCATAAACAATCATGGAGGAATCGATTTTTTTTCTGTTTTATTCTTGAAATAAGGCAAATGAATAAAAGTTTCCAAATACTTTTTATTTAAGTCCATTCTGCGATTTTTATTTAAAAAAAGAAAAAAAGAAAAGGACTAATAATTGTTTGTTACTGGTTTTCTTTCATTTGGTTCCAAAAGGCAATAAATACACTAATAGGGGCAGATTAAAACTGTGTTCCGTAACATTGGTACGTCCATGAGCAATCCCTTCCGAGTAAATAAGTACAAGGTATCACTACTGTTTGCACCCCAAGAAGATATTCTCCAGTGTAGTTCTCTCTGTGCTGTCAATCCTGCATTAAGTAGCTGGGATTCTTAATGCCCCTGCTCTTGTAGGCTGTGTTTTCCCACCTTATAAGGCTCTGCACAGCCTGCTCTGAAAGAACCTGCTTGAGCAGGAAGGTTAGACAGAAAGTCCTTCAGAGCTTCCTTCAACCTCAGCCACACTCTGAATATCTTCCTAGTGTCTGCAAAGGCACCATCTGGAACTTTCTAGAGCCAAGCAATGTTTTTGTGAACTTAAGTGAGCTGAACCAGCCCTTTGTTACTCATGAGATAGCTGCTATCATAAGTATCTCTTACCCCATTTAGATTAATTTTCCGAAGTATTTTTATAATCAGAACTCTGGATAGTGCCAAATGTCACAATGTCAACATACCATTAAATTCAATCATTTGGTGTTATAATAGTAAAATTAATATAATTTTGTTATAAACACAGAGGGATCCTGCTGACGACACTTTGGTCTGGAGTCAGAGACCTTCAATAGCTTTATCTTGAAAAATAGTGGAACCTTTAAGGTCTGTGACTCCAGACCAGATTTTGGGGGAGCAGGGTAGAGTACATTCCTGAGTAGGGCACCCTTCTCAGCTACATTAAAAAAAAAATTAGAGAAATGAGGGAACCAGGAATGGACTTTGAAGCTGAGATGGCAACTGTGAGCCAAGTAGTGCTTTGGTTATCTTGGGTTTTCCCTGTAAATTCAACTGAATTAAAACAAGATATGTTAGAACTGATTAACCACTTGTTACAATATAAGATTTGAGCTCATTATTTTCTAAAAGGTTCATTCACTTGGAAAACCTAGTTACATGCAATAAGGTTTCCAGTATCTTACTTTTTTGTGAAAAATCATCAACATCCTTCTCAGGTGTGAAGAACATTGCAGCTATTTTTTTTTTTAGAGTTGAAGGAAGATATCCAAAGATGATTTTTTGGGTGAGGTTTTTTTTTTTGATGGGGGAATACTTTTTAACATAGCAGTTCACTGTATATATTTTAGCTAAATATTTAAAATTCTGAGTCTAATTTCTATAACCTGTTCATTTCAAACAAATGGATTTTAAGTGAAACAGCAGGGGCCGGCTAATGCAAGAAACATGAGGTTGCTGGCCTTTGCTCAGTAGTAATAACAGAGAAATTGCAATCCAATTCCCAACTTTGTATTTTACTTGTGCCCCTGCGCAGATTAATTGGAGAAGAGATTTGGAACTGCACTGTAGTGTGTCATGAGAAAGTGAAAGGTCAGACAAGCAGTTTTGAAATGTGTAGAAGGAAGGAGCAAGCTATGAATTAAATATTTCTGCAAGAAATTATTAAGTAATTACATGGAAGGATGAGGAAGAAGAATTATATGGCATTTAATGAATGTAGAAAGAAAAAAAAGTCCAGAAGTATAAACCTAAGTTGTACTTTCCAAGTATTTTTATTATATTATTTATTATATTTATATTTATTATATTATCTATTACATTATTTATTTATAATATTATTTATCCAAATATTAGAATTTTCTTAGATTACTGAAGAAGCAGAGGACATCCTATTCAGACCAGCCTTTTGTGAAGCGTAGCTGACAGGACATATGACAACTTAGCCTGATTTCTTTCCACTCCTCTCTCTTTTTAAAAATCCTTAATAAAATGTGCATAATTATCATGAAATCGTTCTAACTAGGGTCACATGAGAACTGACAACAAAAAAGATAAAAATCTGGAAATTTCGACTGTATAACAATTGCAAATAACTGGTAAAAAAAGCATTAAAGAATCTGAGCCCAAAACAAATGTTCTCCATTTCCTAATTCTCAGGGCCCTTATCTTCAGCTGTTAGCCTGTAGTACAGCTAGGCTGATAGCTCTCCAGATCAACAAACTTGGAGATTTGAGGGATATATTCCTTCAGTGCAGATAAAAAAGTCAGGATTTTATTATTTAATGTCTTATTAGACAGAGATGGATAACTTCTTGCATTTATATTTTTTGCTCTTAAAACAAAATTGCATACAGTATTTGGACTAGGGAGGTAAGGGGAAATTAATTTGAAAGGAACAAATTTCTGCATTGTTTTGTAGGACGAGATCAGTTGAGATGATGGTCAGGAAATTTGAAAGTCAGTAACTCAGGTGTACCATTTGCAAAAGAATAGTGCAAGTTACATAATCTACAGATGTACTTGTTTTTTAAAAAATGTTTTATATATTCAATGTAAAATGAGACATGTCAGGTATGCTGAGTCACTCACTCATTTCATGTGGTGAAATACATAGTAGTGGTAGGCAAGCACTGTATGGAATTCCATGCACATATGGAACTTTCACAAAGAGCTCAGGCCCTGAAAGAGTCATAGAAGTATTGATAAGTTTCAGTTATATGTGTATAAGCATATTCAATGCCCATGTCACACACTGACATATCATCTGAATAAAGCAGCATTTATGATTTTATATATAGAGAGAGAAAATAGAGATTTCTCATTTACAATATCATGTACCATGGTACAAATAAGATTTAGAAGAGCTATCAGATTTCAGTATGATAAAACAAAGCAGGATTCAAGATTGTTGATGTTGCTCACCATTTTTCTGCACAATAAAAAAATATAAAATTTCAATTTGATTTTTCTTCTCCTTAAAGAAGAATATTAAAACACTTCTGAAGATTTTCTTTCTTAAAGCAAATCAAGGATTTTTACATTGATCCCTGATAGCAATAAAACAGGCTGGTAAAAAGAAGTCAAAATAAAACTATCGGGGAAAGAAAAATCACAACAAGAAAAGTAATTTGTTCGTATATATTTTCATTATAAATATATAAAGCAAAAATTATCCAGGTACATCTTAGGTAATTTTTTTTGTATCATAATGTTTATGAATAGCCCTAATTATATCTTCACATTCCACTTCCATGTGGAATTTTCACCAGTCTTCTTACAGATGGAGATCTCTTAGAGCAGCCTGGTCCCACCCTGCTAAATAAGCAAATTAAGTAGGTATCTAGAGTGATGCGAAATTCATCTGTGTCTTGGGCATCCTCTAAGGAATTGTGTTCTCTCCTGTTTTTTATTTCCTTAAATACAGAAATCTTTACTTCTCTGTAGGCTTTTTAATAATATCTGAACAGAAAGTTCACAGTACTTTATAACAAGAGAGGGAGCTGGGGAACAAGGCTATAAATTCCTGACCATCTGGGTATTTTGAAACATACTTAAGTTCCTTAAGCATTCTTGACACAATTTTAATATTTTCTGTGTAAAACGGTGTGTTTCATCACATTTTCTGTGTCTCTGTGCTTGGACTGAATACCATCAGGCACTTCAGCTGCCAATGGTAACTGCTTTGCAACAGTTTTAGAGCCCATATAAACTTGTGATAGACTGACTTTATTTTCCTCTTTTTGTTTCAGCTGTCATTGCCTCAAAAAATGTTCCCGCTTTGCAGCCGTATTTTTCCATGTTCATTTTTCTTGAACTTTCTCATTTCTGTTCAAAATCTGCATGTAATACAATGTCCTTTATTTTTTTTTTGTCTCTTCTCTACAGTATTCCTCACTACCTCCTTTTCCCTCTTTTTTCAATTTTTTGAATATTACAATTAAAACACATCACTTAGCTGTCATAACACACTTAAATCCTGTTGCAGCACAGTTTGATTTTTTTTGTTTTGTTTTGTTGTTTTGGTTTGGTTTTTTTTTTCCTTAAAATAAATTAAAAGGATCAAAGCAGTTTGGGGATGCAAATTCCTGGTGATTTTTTGTTCCTGTCATCTCGTCATATGATACTGCACAATGTAACTGTTCCAATAAAGAATCATTCTTCAATGTTCATCTACTTAAATTGACTTCCATAGCTTGCATTACTGCTGACTTAATAACAATGAAGCATTTTCATTCTTGAATATAAAGCATTCTGAAAGAAGAATTAGTGATATTTTCTTGTCCATTATAAAGGGATTGCTCACATGAGATATACTTCTCTTGAGGATGGCAGTGCTAAACGTAGCCTCTGCCCCCAGCTACTGAACCATACTGTCTGGAGTTATGTTGCTATTGAAGACAGGTATACTGATGTATTTCTCATCCCTCTCATTCCACAGTCTTCAATGAGATAATTTACAACTGATTTTCTGGTTTTCTTTCTCTCTCTAAATTACATGTATAATAGTTATTGGAGCATTTCACAAAGCCATAAACATTGCCTCGTGCAGCTTCTGTGGTTGTGATCCCAGCTGACATCATTGCCTCTCACATGTTCCACAAATGGGGAGGTTATAATTTAATTAACCCTGATAGCGTCAAAAGGAAATGCATAAATGCCAAGCTATTTCCAACCAATTTTTTTTTTAAATGGGTGAACATAGAAGAACTAGTAATATCTCACATTAAGATGGTAGAAGTTAAGAATAAAATAAAAACAAAAAACCATAAAAATCCTCCAAACCCTTTTAAATATAGGGTTTTACATTTATGTTTTTCATTAGCATAATCATTCATAAAAAGGTACATTTTATTTAACAATGCAATGGCTGTGGGCTTGGCAAATGTGGACACTGGAGAAGAAAAGTAGATATAAAAAATGTGCACTTAGAATTTGGTTTCACAGTTATAAAGTAAACTTGTATTTGATTATTTCAAGTTTGCTGAGTCAGTCCAGCTGAGTTTTTTTTTATTTTAATGTTGAACAGCTCAAATATTTCATTTGCAGGACATGCTATCATGCACTATTTGAATTTAGATCTAAATCTAAATTATGGGTATTATAAAAAATAATTTTCATTAAAAATATTTGTAAACAGAACATCCTTAATTTATGTACATCTATATACAACTCAGCTCATATAGACATAATATTT
>JAOTQZ010001283.1:72654345-72685211 GCA_026546895.1 Pogonocichla stellata | reverse complement strand
AAGGTCACAACACCTATATGTTAGATTTCACAGCACCCACTACAGCCACTATTCAGCTTAATGAAATGGTTTAATATCTAGCTATTAATGAGGGTGATAGAGTCAGCATTAATACCCAGAAAGAAACTAACACTCACCACTTCTTCAATGTTTCCTCAAAGCCCTTGCATTTTGTTGGATAGGTTGAGAACTCGTGTAGTGTCAGGATATAAACAAGACAATTTATTATATTCATATTACCAAGAGGCACATGCTGTGACATAAGACTGTCTTAGCTCCACACATTAACCATATTAAGGGTTTACTTTTTCATGCATTTAATTGCCATTAAAATGTACTAAAATATTATCTTAAACATAAAAAATTGTATTTTCTGAAATAAATTAATATTATATGTTCAAGTACTGTCTGATTCTCTGTAGGAGGATATTCTTGTAAGTATTCTTATTAAGAGCAGTTAAGTACATGGTAAGATTTTTAATATTCTCATGGAGATTTTCAGAGCAGTTAGCAAAATTAAATAGTCACCTCTGCACTAGGGAGAGTAAATTTAAATGCAGTGGAAAGCTGGTTTTACCCCTCTAAGAGAGAAATTTAAAAATCTGTTATGGAATTACTTTTTTCTGCCTGAGGCAAGCTGAAAAATCTTGATGCCCTACAAAATTAACGTTATCTAAGCAATTTTTATTCCCATAATACTCAGTAGCTCTAAGTGAAACCATATCTCTGTAGGATACCTTTCTTTTCCCACAGACATTGGTTTAGTCGGAATTGATGTCGATAAACAAAGGTTTTATTCCCTGCATAAGGGCAAACAACACAAGTAGCTTCAACATAAAGGTTTTTTGAAGTCAAGCATTCTGATTTCACTCAGTTTCAATTTCATAGAATTTTAAGATGTCAATGTGAACCCAAGGAAATATAAACTTTATTATTATTATTATTATTATTGTTGTTGTTATTATTATTACTACTACTATTATTATTGCAAGGGGTCTCTTTGTGATGGTAGCTCTTCTGAAATATTTGTTTGGAATAAAATGTTGTGTTATACTGTGTATAGATAATTTTCTGTTAAGTAGGAAAGCTAAAAAGAACCATTAGAACATTTCATTTTTCCACAAATCTTTTTCTGTATGAATATGTTAGCAAATCTGACTAAAAAGTTTCCAATGCTGAATTTCTGCATAGGAATTTTCCATGTACATCCCTGTGAAGAGTAGTGTCATGAATGCTGAAAGCAAAACTCCTAGCATAAAGTAAAATTAAGACAATTCTCATAATTTCAGACAGCATGATTCTGAAACTGTGATGAAAATTTTTCTAATCTACCTGGGACCTAGAAATATATCACAGGTAATAAATGTCTGATCAAAACAGTTTAACATCAATATATTTTGTAAGAAGTACCAAGTTACAAACCAATTAAAAGCACCAAAATATTCAGAAAGATGATGTAATGCAGAATTTGAGAAAGAAAAAGTGGAAAACTGGAAAAATAAAAGAAAAAGCATATTCTCATTTATTTGAGACACATGTATAAGTGTGTACTATGCTACTTAGAAGTGATATCCTGAGAAATCTTTTGTGCAAAATATCTAATTTAGACTGCAAAAGTTAAACCTTGTGTTCATTATGATCCCAAATCCCTCATTTAGAGCATGAATATCCCCTCCCAACCTCATAATATGCTCTTTACCTGAGCACTTTTTTCTTTACAGTAATAGTAATTCTTAATTGAAATACCATTCCTATAAAATATTGCTCTTCTGAAAGTATCAGTTTTTACTTAATGCCTAAAAATATCCCACATAAATCTAAAAATGTGGAAAATATTACTGTTCTTGTCTGCTTTCACTGTCCTCTTTTTGAAAAGCACACACTTTATTCCTGAAAATATTTCAGGCCTTTGTCTTGATTTGCAACATTGCTTTGATCTGAAAGAGGAATAAATATCAGGTTTAAACATCATCACTAGATCAAGGCATAATTCTGTTGCAGCTTCCTTTGTCTTGCTTCCTAACTCTAACACATAGTCTGGTGTTCATGCTTATACCTGTGCTCAAGTGTCACGGTGTCATTTGCATGCTCATAGCTGCCAGAGCAAAAAAGGTTAGAAGTTCAGCCTGTGTTTTGTTGCTTGGAAGCTATCAAAGAAAATGCTCTCACGAATATGCCTAAAATTAGGCACTGACCAGTTAATGTTGGCGCTGGCTCATTTCAGAGGAAGAGGCCAAATGTTCAGGACTGTCCAAGTTAGACCACTGCATTTACACCTGGCCTGCATGGTGGGGAGTTTTTGCTTGCTTTTATACAGCCCTGCCTCTGGACAGCCAATGGTTCTGTATATGCAGACCTGTTCATGTCCTCATTATGTGATTAAAGAGAAATATTTATCCGTGGTAAATCAATTGTCAGAGGGGTTGTCTCTGTGCTTTAAGGATGTTGTTTTTCCTATCTGCATATACTGTCATGAGAACAAAATATATCTGATATCTGTCCATCGAACATATATTTGGGAAAAATTCTGTATTTTGTTTCCAATTTATTGATTGAGTAACATTTAAAAATAAAATAAAAATTAGTGTCATAATCTCTAGTTTTTCAAAACAAATCAGAGAATAAAAAGTTAAGATTTGCAGTTAGAGGCTTAGAAGTTGAAGTAACCTTTATAATTCTTCATAAATGTCATAAGAAAAAGGTCCCTTCACACTGTAATATAAACTTAAATGTTTTAGTCTGCACAAGGCCCTCTAATTTTGAGGTACTATAGCCATTTTATTTGCACTGGGGGAAAAATTACACAATTTTTTAAGACTGATATATATAAAAATTATGTGCTATGTTTTAAAAGAGTTAAGCATACAATTGAGACAAACATAAACATTTTTACATAATAAAAATACTCCTTCATATTTATGACTGTAATCTGATGAAATAAGGACTGAAAAGCACATGTTAGGAGACCTGATTAAAATTTTCACTTGCAAATTATATAGCTCATTGTGAAAAAAATCACCACACCTATTGTAGTATGGGTAGTCTCATATTTCTTGAGCAATACACAAAGTTAGATGTTACAGACAGACAAAAGCGCATAATTAGATATGAAATAGTTGCAATGTTATTTTACAGGGAAGATCTGTCTCTGTGGTTTCATTTCTGGCAGTGTAATAATCAGCTGGATAACAGAAAGAGTCCAAATAGGACCAAGGCCAAGTTGGAATTAAGATATTATGAAGCAAGCAGTAAACCTGCATATATTTTTCCTGGCTGCCTATATATGAAATTTATTGTTATCTACTGCTTTGTTACAGTCCTATCTGAGTAAACACCTTCTCCTTACTGCTATGGTACTGTAAAATTCAACTAAAATTTGAAATATATTACCTCGTTCAGTTTTATTGCTTAATTCCCTAGTACAAAAAATTAGAGTATCCAGTAATTCTTGGGCATGCTGGGGTATCTCAGGAGCTGTTCTGTGGTAGTCAGAACTACAAACTGAAGTTGGCCTAGAGGTCAGGGTGATAAGACAGAACTGTTCTTTTGCCTTCTTGTTTTGTTCTTAACATCGCAAGACTGGATGAATAACTGTAGGGAAGTTCCATAAAGCCCATATATTTTTATAGCCTATGTGAAAATTATAATGTTTTTTCTATTTTTAACGTTTGTGGAGAAGTTTCTGCTACTGAATCAAGCAGGTCTATAAAAATTACTTTTTAAGGTGATATTTTCTTCCCTGTAGGTCGTAGCACCAGTCAGGTCAGGCTAGCCTTAGGTTATTTAGTTGTTATTTAAGTAGAAACCAGAATCGGACCTGACTCCTGTTCATTTAAAACTGCAACAACTTATCAGCTCTTATTGGCAAAAACACCAAAGATTTATGAATTTGCAAATATAATGGCACAGAGCCTAAAGTTTCACAAATGCCCAACAGTTTTGCTAATGCCTGGTTGCTTGAATGTTAGAAACTATTACTGTGCCAGAAAAGCCCGGGGAAGAAACAGAAGCCAACACCATGGCTTGTTTGCTCTTGCCAGGAAGAATTACTGTTATTATTAACTGATATAGCAATCATAAGACACTGAAAGTTTAGATTTTAAAGATTTGAAACAATTATTTCAAAATCAGCACCTAGGAATCTAGTTCCTGTTCTTCCTGCTTACAAAATAACATTTAAACTCTAAATTGTTAGATGGGAGGAGAGGAAGAATAGAACACTAAATAAAAAGCAGAATGAAGAAGCTGTGGGAACAAATATGGGAGTAAATTGCACACAAAAGCACAGATATCAGGGTGGCCATCCTTTGTTGGATTAGATTAGTAGTAACGTCTAGAATTTCTCTTAAAGGAGACTTTTACGTGTGTAAATTTTATTTGAAGGAGCAATTTACATTTAAAAGGAAAGTCTGAAATGTTAGCCAATCAACTAAAGGCATGAAAAGCAGCAAAGGAGAAGATGACACATTAAATCTAAAGATAAAGTGATGCAGGTGGTGTTTGCAGTTATAGAAGAAGTAACAAGAGTAAACAAGTAATGCTGAAGAAATAGGCCAAAACTATAAATTACTTAAAGATTGAAAACCACAAATTTAAGAGTCTGAACATGACATACTCTGTGGAAATGCTGGTGAGAGCTTGAGAAAAAGTCAAATCTAATCAAAATAGTAAAGAATACCTTTGCCAGTGGCATTTTTAACAGACTGAAAAAGGGAGTTCAGCTAGGAGGAGACTAAAACAATCATGACAAAAAAGCTAAAAAATGTTTTTGATTCTGGAGTGGACAAACAAGCAGCTTATGGGGATATGGAAGGAAAAAATACAAGGTCTAACAAATGGTGGTGAAATACGAGATAGAAAAGAAGATTAAAGTAATACAAAGGATTGCATGGCTGGAAAGCTTTGTGAGCCTGGGGGGTAATGACAGATAAGAAGTCAGGGAATGCATTAGGACAATTTTAGATGCAAAAAAAAAACTGATCACATAAAGTTTCTGCCAGGGTAGTGGAAAGACATTGTCTTTTAGGGATAATCTACAGAAATACCTAATATACTAGCACAAAGACCTTCTTTATGTTCATTGCCATTCTAATGCCCTAACCCCTGTTATTTTTTCTCCATATTTTGCACATCACTGCCTACTTTTTTTTTTAAAATTATGTAGCTTTTCTGCCCAACATTGGGAAATACAATATTTTACAAAGAACATATTATTAATTGTTTCATCTTATTATGTATGACTTAAAAAACAGGTCACATTATCTCAACATAATATCAAATAAAACTCATAGCAAGTATTTATATAATGTCAGTTTTCTAAATTAAACATATTGTTCTTAAGCATTCTTTGATGCATCAAAAATTTTTACCGGTAGCAATTTTAGAGTGGAATCATTATCTAAATTTTAAAAATAACCAGAAGTTTGATGCACAATGAATGTTTTATAAACTATAATGAAATTCAGAAAAAATCTGCTGTTCTCTCAGATTCCATTAAGCTGGAAAAGTGAGGAAACCAACAGCAAAGGGAAACTTAATACAAACTCACCAGAGCTAAAGTTTACAAGTGTTCTGCTGAACATGCTTTTTGATGAGCAGCACTTACATCTTCAACTGCTAATTATATTTGGGGATTGATCTATTGTACATGTCTGAGATCACATTAATACGTTATTAGCTGTATGTACTATTTATTCAATATATGTTTTGTAACACAGTACTTATATTCTTACTTATGACTTGCATGTCATAAAATTCAATTGAACAAGGGGATGATAAACACTAGAAGGAGTTTAAATATTTATAAATAGGCATATAAAAGTCATACTTTTAAGACTCAAAAGTCATAAAGAGTGTGTGTAAATCATACTGTAATGTTATAGGCCAAAAAGACAATTACTTTTCTGATTAATTTAAAATATAGGGAACCAGTTTCTTAAATAAGTAGAATAAATCAGTTCTAGAGAAGTATTTGTGTCAACAGTAGCAAAAATGTACACAAGATCAAACTATAATATGCACCTTGTTTTGTTGTGCTAGCCAAAGAGAATTGGGACTACTGCTTGTAGTTTGGTGCTTAATATTTGTAGGGATTGCCCAGACGGTATCTGAGATGAGGTTGTATCTACACAGGCATTAAAAACAACACAAAGTGTATCACCTGAGATAAATGCTGATGTTGTCATCTTTCTTCTTACACGGAAGGAAAAAAGAGGCAACACTTGTTTCTGCTGCAGCATGAGGAGACTTCATCAAAGAATGTTTATTGAAGCAGCATAGTAAAGCAGAAAATAGATGACACAGAAAATTATTTTTTGAGAAATGGTATGAACGGTGTAAGGGAGGATATAAGGAGTATTGCTATGAGACTAATATGAATGATGAAGACACCTAGATTGTGATCTTGGAAGCAAAGGCAGAAACAGGACCTCTTTAAGGATGCTCCTTTTGATAAGAATTTCTCTAAACGTGCAAGACAATGAAGCACACTGAAATAAAGTTAAAAAAATTTCTGGCACTTAGGGAAAAAATATAAAGTATTTCTCACAGTATAGAATACCCACATGGGTTAAACAGTGATGCTTTTAAATTGTACATTTGGGCACCAGGTAGCAATCTGTGCAAGCATTTAGTCCTCCCAAAACAGTAGTTAGTTAATTTTCTCATGGAATATTCACATACATTGTCTGTGTTCACATAACTAGAGATATCTATATATCTTTAAGGCAACACCAATTTTCAGCCACTTAATAGTGGCATTTGGTAGATTGTGCCAAAAACATACTTTTATAACTGTCATTAATCTGATATAACTTTCTTAAAGTATTTTTAGAAAATATACTTGTCCTTTCCTTTGCTTAGTCTGATGTTAAGAAAATACACCCTGTGTTAGCATAATAAAAACTGGTGGGGAAAAAGTTGGTGGCAACTGCAGATGAATACCTTCAGCTTTGCAAGGCCAGTTGGAGGCAGTTAGCAGGGCCTCTTCAGACTTCATAAATCAAGCCCTGGTGAAGGATTTAGTTGTTTCATTTCACAATGAAAGTAAAGAACAACAGGCACAACGTCTAAAAATACTGTACTCAAAAGTCAGACCATCCATTTTATTTCTAAAGGCTTAAATCATTGATGTTTGGAAACGTGATAGATTTTGGATTGACATGCCCTGGTTTTGGCTTTTTTCCTGAGGAAGTAGCTAAACATATCTACCAGCTTAAAAATGGGATAAAGCAAGCTCTTAATTTTTTCCAATTTTCTTTTGATATTTTGTCTGCTTATAGCCTTCCTGAATTCTGACTTCTCTCTTAGTGTTTTTAAGTTCAATAAAGTTATTTACAATGTGTGCTAGAAAATGCGAAAATCTTTCAAGTTAAGTTTTCATTTCTTCAAGAAATGAAGAAGTTTCTTTCAAGTCTGCCTCTCTCCCCTACACCGAAAAGCAAAATATTATTGTTAAAATTGTTATACTGACATACCAAATATATTTGACAATGGAGGTTTTTAGTATGTTAGAGATTTTTTCAAATTCTACCACAATATTAACCCTACTTTTCTTCATTTACATTAAAATTCTCATCTCAAGAAATTACTTTCCAAATTAAAAACAAAAACAGATATATGATCCTATTAGCAAAGCATTTCATAAATGCTTACATTTAGTCAGCAAGGCCCTTACATAGAAAAATTTAACTACACTTTTCTGACAGATATGGTTCTTCAGGTGAAAAAATGGACAATTGAAAAAAATAAAATGAGAAAAGGTAGGGATTTCATTTGTTATTGATACACATAGATTTTATTTTCAGTGACTCAAATTATATTTTTTTCTTGTAAATGAGAATTTACAATAACTTGTATTTACAGATCTTTCAAGGTTTTGCGTTCTTCTGGGATCTCCATGTTTTAGGGGCAGGAGGAAGTAAAAACAACAGGTCTCCATCAACTCTTTCCAAGTGGTTTACTAATGAGAAATATCAAAAAGATAGACAAATTCAAAAAGTGACTATCCTGTGCCTGTATGTTGATCAGCATTCATTACAAATTATAAGAATGAAAAATATTTACTAGGATTCTAAAGAGGAGAAACAGGGAGGAAAATACGTTCTAAAAGTAAAAAAATGTAATGCGGGAATGCAGTAAAGTAGGGCAAGAAATGAAAGAACTACTAAATGTACTTTTTATGCTATTCTTTTTTCCCAAACTAGCTATCAATGTCCAATAAATAATATATGTAGGAGTGGAATTGTTTTGCTTTTTAATACACCTTATAGAAATTTGTTTGATAGACATACTGTCTTCCTCTAGAGCATGGTCATTTTTAAGATTGATAGGTTGCATACTTTCAAGCAATAGCTCTTCTCCCCTAGGGCCATTTAATTTGTGTTGAGGGCTTTCAATTCTCCCTTTAAATATTTTATGTGCAAACACTTTAATTAATACGATTTAAATATGTGCTGTGTTTCATGCTGAACCAATGAATGCCAGAAATAAAACCACTCAGTCTTGCTGATCAATTACACTGTTGGCTTTAAAAAATCTCTCAGTGCATCCTAACAATATTTCTGTGGAAGTATGCAAACCATTAGACAAATTAAGACCTATGAAATAAAAGAAAGAAAAAAAATGCAAAACTCTATTGATTGAAAGGGACAATGAGTTTGTACAGATTCATCTTCTCATGTAATTGACAAAAGAAAGACAAAAGGTTATCCTTGGATAATGAAAATTCCTGGGTAAAATGATTGTACCAGCTCTAGTTTGGAACCCAGTGCATTATCATATTTAATTTTAAAAAAATAGAGGTGAAACATTCACAAAAGCAAAGGATCTGAAAAAGGTCTTTATGCAATTTAAGATCACCTGATAATAATGATTCATTGGTGAAGTCATTGGAACAACTGTGTGAGATGGTGGAAGGCTTTTCATAAACACCAAGGGCAGATTTGCTAATAACCCGTTTAATAAACTGAATATCATGCAGACTTGCCTGAGCTGGGCAAAGAAAAGCTGCATAAAAATTCTTCCTCTGATTAGCTCATTCAAATCAAAAGGTGAAGTTACATTAATATTCTAACAGAGTCACATTAAGAACAGAATGAAGTTTTTCATCCAAGCATTTGATTGGGCAAGCACCCATGTGCTGTGTTTGGGCAAATTTTTATAATCCTCTAAGAAATATTACAGAAGGTCTTGGATAAACTGACTGCAGGGAGAATTTAAATCCGTATGTAATACTTGCCACATTCAAGAATGCTGGGGACAAACCTTTTTATTTTTAAGTTCATAACAAGATTTTGTGTTACATGAGCCTATTAAGGATGGAAAATTTCTTTACCTGCAGAATAATTTCAATAAATATTAATTATGCCCCATCTTTTTTAGACTAAATAAAGCTTAACATTTTTATGCAATAGACTAATAACCTTTATTTTTTAACTCAAGATTTTCTGTCAGGCTTACCCACCGACATGCTTCTTCAAGTCCTTTGATTTATACAATTAATTAACAAAAATCTACAGAACTTGGGAAGTGGAACTAATCATGTGAGTATGTCTAACCATATCTCCATGTACTTGCATAGTTCAATTCTATGCCAGCACTGGCAATAATAATAATTTCAAATATTATAATGAATAATAGCCCATTCACATTATAATATAAACAGATGCCTAATATTCTCACTTCAAAATGCTAACCACTTACAAAGAAAGTGAATTTAATGATAATAGTAATGTACTTAAAAATAAACAACATACTTAACTATTTCTCTATTATGTAACATCTCAGATACATTATAAAGCAGTTTCTTGGTTCCAAGCGATAAAAAGCTAAGGAAGAAGAAGGAAACCACAGGGAGCATTCAGAGTGATGGTGTTTGTCTTCCCAAGCTACATGAACTCTGATTTCCTGGAGATGGCTGAATACCTGCCAATCCATGGGAAGCACTGAATGCATTCCTTGCTTTAATTTTCTTTTCTTATTAAACTGTCTTTATCTCAACCCATAAGCTTTCTCATTTTTACTCTTGTGATTTTCCCCACCTTCCCCATGTGGAAGAAGTGGGAGAACCTCTGTCGTGCTTGCTGGCTGCAGTTAAATCATTATAAGCAGTACATAAAATGGAAGAAAATTCATCTCTTATATTGATCTTCTCAGCTACAGGAAGCAGAGAACCTGAAATCTGAAAATCTTTATTTACAAGTGAATACAAAATATTTAGTGAGCGTTTCAAAAATAGAGTGGACAAGACAACATAAAAAAATCTATTAATAATATAATTGTGTACATGTGTTCAAAAATTTGAAACTGTTTATCGAATGACACATAAGTGCCTCGTGTAAAGGCTTACAGTCAATATTAGTGTCTTAGTAAAGTCATTCTCTTGCAAGTACTTTGCATTAGCTCTCTTTCCTTGGTGTATTCTAAAGCAGTGATGCAGTTAGTGACTCAACAGAAGGGGAATCTACCATTTTGCTCCTGTACAACATGTTTCAAAAGCCAAAGAAATTCTAAGATACAGTTAAAGTGTGGGTTAATTTTTCATAACAGTATTATATATATCTTGATTTTCTAAACTAACAGCTTAATGAATTAGCATGCTAGAAACACCCACATTGTTCAGGTAAAATAATCATTACTATCTGGACATAATTAGCAGCACAGTACTGACAGCTGTATCATTATAACTACTGCAGTAATATTTTACAAGTTCATTTTGGTCTATTATACTGTAGAATAATTGCCTTTGTAAAGATTGTAAGAATATTTGAAGAATCATATGCTTTAGCAGGATATATAACAGTGTCATAGCTGCATTTAACATAGGCTAACATGGTTTTGTTAACACTTCTTATGGATATCAGTTGAAGGATACAAACTTATGTTAAATAAGTATTTCTTTCAGTAAATGCAGTTGTTTTCCTAATGCATTTTAGTATGTATATATATTTGTTATAATATCCATATGCAACACCATGCTGAGTAGCTGATAACCTATCTAGAGCCTTGTCAGAGACTCGTAAATCAGTCCAATTTCTTAGTGAGCATCATCTTTTACCTTTATTAATTTCAATGCATATTTAATAAAGATAGACATTTTATTAAAAAACAACCTTATTGAATATATAATTTGACACCCTATATGAAATTTCCACTATAAATGCATGAACATTTGTTAAAATTGCTGTAGCATCTGTGAGTTGTCACATATTAGTTTTATTATAAAAATGAATTAGAAAATAAGAGATAGATGACTGGCAATGTTCCAGTGTGACCTATATTGCTGTAGTATTATAAATTAGAACAGTGGTTCAAGGTCATTAGTCTAGTCACTTGATTGTCATTTAAGACCAAACAATTAATATGGTTTTGAAAGAGGTTTCATAATTTTTTCCTTTATTGTTTTATTTAAGTATTTTCCATTTAAAGTATTTCCAATTTTTATTCCATTTTGGAAAAGACCTAGAGAAATTAATTCTTCTTAAATTTTCAGTAAAACTGACTTCAGTGTTCACAAGCAGAACAGAGGAAAACAGAAATAACAGTATTTGCAAGACTTACCTTTAAGGCCTTCATTACTCTTAGAAGAGATAGACAATATTGGAAAATAAATTTTCTTATTTTGGTCTACTGCTTCTAAATAATCTACGTATGATGATTTAATAAAATAGTAATGGTTATAAAGCTATCAAAATACTGATATAAAAACATGCACACAGCGATACTTCGAAAAGTTTTGGAAATATTGAAAATTGAGTCTTTGGAGACGTTTGTGAATTTCCTTATTTTCTTAAACACTGAAGACTTTCTGTGATCTTTTCTATTTCAGTTCATTGGCATACATGTGAAGAAAATATGTTTTACAAAGATTTTGTTCCTATCTTCCATGTATATTACAGGAAGATTGGGGAACAGCAAATAGATAGAGATAAATGCTTTAGGATGGTGCTTTTGCTATTGAGGAAGACATGGAAATTTGGTGTGCTTAAAAGACATATAGGTCTGGAAATGAAAATAATTAAATAGATAAAAAGACAGCTCTGTTTATATAGTTTGCAAAAGAAGAACCAACGCTACGTTATGCATGCTTCTTCATGAATGCCCGATTTTTAAATAATTAGGTAAGGGAGTTTTTGGATGTTTGCTCCCAAATGCAGAAATTTACATAATAGGCGTGTTGGAAACTTGGTGGAATACTATCAGTTGGTGCCATTCTGGAACATCAGAATGACAGATTTGGCCATAGCTGTGATGGAAGAATATTTATTAGGTGTCAAGAGATCTTAACATCAAATCACACTAATTAACTACATATCTTAACTAGTATCAAATGCTGTACATAGTGAAATTACAAGGCCTAAATAGAAAAAAAATATAGTATTTTGTCTATACTACTGATTATACACTTAGAATGTTGATGCTGCCTGGATATTTCCTAGGCTACAATGGAAGGTATAAAACAATAAGAAAGCTTGTTAAGGAGAAAATGGGAAAATGCAACTCTTTATGGTGTGGAGGCTGCTGCAGAATGCCATATTTGAAATACAAGACAAACAACACTGCCTGTACAGAAAATTTTTGGACAGGGGAGAGGAAATGGAACGAAAAGGGATGTTATTACATATAAGAACTGTTCCTTTGGAAATCTGAACTCAAGTCGAAATAAAAATGAAACATGAAATAAGACGCCAAGAAACACTGCCAGATTAAATGTAAAAACAATGCACTAAAGAAGGCCAAAAAGAGTTGGATGAACAGCTAACTGATGAAAAAACTCTGTCAATAAATCTTTGTTAAACAAGTCAGTAGCAGGAAGTCTTCCAGTAGTCTGTAGGACTTACAAATTACAATTTGTTTATTACAAATAAACAAATCCAAAACATTCAGAGAAGATAAAACACAGAAGAAAAATGAACCATTTTCATTAGCATTCACAAAGAAATGGAGAAGATTCTCATGGCTGAATTTTTCCTAGTGGGCAACTTCTCAAGGGAACTGACTGAAATATAAGTTACAGAAGAGATTGTAGTTCAAGCAGAGTGAACACTAGCACAAATCAGAATCAAATTGTATTTACAAAATTCCAATCTGAGTCATAGCACTGTGTGTCACTGCTTCCTTTAAAGTTCCTTAATGTAAGTGGAGAGTAGCATATGTGGTGTCACTGGCTTTAGAAAAAAATCAGGGAAGGCATGGTAACATTTGTACTTGGAAAATTAATAAAATTATAGTTAATGACACAATTAATGACACTCAGTTAAATGTGATTTGTTCACATAAAACTAACTTTTTTTATATAAAACTTCACAAAAAAATTGGGATTTTGAGAAAGCAAAGATAAATAGTTTTGCTAAGTTGAACTTCTTAAAGAGTTTCAGTGAAATTGGTCACAGAATCATAGAACAAAACTGAGCAACCAAAGTGTAAGAATTAAAGCTCACATGTGGACTTTGGAAGTTTGCTTCTACAGCAAAGATTTTTGGCAGTAGAGACGAAGGTCAGTTGTAATAAACAGCAGAACTTTGAGCCTGAGTGAAAGGGTAATAAAATGGCCAATGAAATTCAATACAAGTGGACATAACATGATACAATCGGACAACTTTTTGTTAGACATCCACAAAGGGTCATTAAATTCATGGGTATTATAATGTGACTGGAAATATTTTGGATAGGAAAACAACTTCTTCTGTTCCTTAGGCAATTCTTCTGTTCCTTAGGCATTTGTCTTAAGTACAGCAACATTTTGTGCATTCATTTTGGCCATTTGTATGTCCAAACTGCAGTAAATTACAATAGAACTGAAGTCCAAGGCTTGTTTTGAATAGTGCTTCCAGTAAAATAGCCACCTTGAAATGCTTACCAACCAATCTAGCAAATTGCACAAGTGTTCTAAAAGGCATATACAATAGGGGTCAAATATTCCCCCATTCCTAACAAGTAAGTAGTCATTTTGTATTCTAGCATTTAATTATTAAAATTACAGTTAAAGGACAGAAAAAATCAAATCCTTGTACAATTTAACATCAGGGTTAGACTTATGGGTTCTAAACTATCTGAAATGGCCAGGAGATCATTGAAAACACAGGGGGAAAAATTTCAGTTACTGTAGTTCAGTTTACACTGACTAAGATAAATGGAAGGTGTTTCCGAGATTTATATCAGAAGTGACAGTTCTTTAGAGGCTGTTGACAATTCTTGCCAGCTTGGTGAAAGGAATTCTGTGTCAACCAGAAACAGACAACTATGGGGATGAGGTATGTAAAAGTGGAAGAAAATATCTGAAAGAGCAGGGAAAACCCCAGATGTCTGAGTTATAGAAAGCAGCACAGTAATTGAATGAACTACCCACACGTGGAAAGGACTAAATTAATTTTACCCGTGTGAAAGTGGATAATCTGTAGCAGGATGGTAGCAACCAAAATTGTGGTTATTTATTGTACCATAAGTGTGGGGAAGACCCTTAATTAAGGGCAGGAAGACTGGACACCCTGAAGGTGTGCAGAATCCTAGAAGCTGAAACTACTCACTGTCTTAGTGCTCAGGCCATGGCACATCAGCATTCTTACGACACACTGTTTATGTGTGGGATGGGAAAGAATAACCACTGCATCACTGAAAACATTAGTCTGAATGTGCCTCTGTAGGACTAAATAAACATGCCCAGCAAAAGTTCAGCCTTTTTATCTCCAAGAGAGCTCATGGTATTTCTGTGCCAGATTTGTCTCCATATGTGGAGCACAAACCTGCATCTCCTACAACAGTCTTTGCACTTTCCTTTAGATTTCCTTGACATCAAACAGATAGCTTGCCTAAGATTTCCAGTGTTTACCTGAAATACTACATGGGTAGAGAAGAGTAAATGAAAGCAAAATTTAAATTTAAGGAAGGCTTAATGTTAAGGGAGAAAATTTTCCGAAAAAAAATTCATTTCTTTCAGCAGGTTTCCCTAAGTTACCAATGCACCCAAACAAATATAAGAAATTGTTTCTTTCTCATAAAAAAGCAGCAGCTTTGCAGGGTGGATCCAGGGCTCATAATATTAAATCCACAAGGACGGTTTTATATATATATTTTTTCATATTAACTACAATACATTTAAGAAAATACAAAAGAATACTCTTTCATTTAAAATTAAATTTTAAGGTCAGACTTGGAAAACTGTGTAAAAGAAGTATGGAAGTATAGCTTTAAGAATGAGATTATATAATGAAAACTTTCAACAGATTTTGCATTACTACTTATCCCAAAACTATAGCTTCTAAATGTGCTTTTATGTGAAAGAGTCTTTTCTGGTCTTTAAGACTATTTTAATAATTGAATGAAGTCTATAGAAATTACATGACTTTTGAGTCTGTTATAATCTTATTTCCTTTTTTTTAACCTTTTTTTTGTGGTGTTGTTGTTTCATATTTTCTATATAAATGGCTTTATTTAACCATAAAAATCTGGTTCCGAAATGAAATATTATGAAAATGTTTGACTTTTAATGTGTAACTGTATAAAGGTCTGGATATCTGTCATTATTCATTTAATGAAAAATATAATATAATAAGATAGTAAAGTGGAAAAAATTAAAATATGAATATCCAAAACATATGTATTACACCTATAATAATTCTGTAATGATCTTCACTAGAGAAATTAACATAAATAACTTAATTAAAAAGTTTTGGCAGCATAAAAAATTGTCATCATCCCTGAACAGAGGAATATTCAAAGACATAAGTCAGGAGCTCCACTGGCCGAACTGAGTTGTGAATTATTCCTCTTAGGAGTCCTCTGAGCACATCTTACTTTTCTCCCTGAAAATCTTGACAGAGACTGTTCATTCACAAGGCAACAAGCAGCAGCAAAACTAATTGAAGAGTGCTAACGTCTAATAGAATTAAGCAAATTTCTGGTGCTTTATTTTAAAAGTGTATGTGTGTGTAAATATATATATATATAGATAGATAGATAGGTATAGAGATATATATATATATAAAGACTTTCTGTTATAATATTAAATATTTTTTCCAATGTTTGCTTTCCTTTTCCTTGAACAACTTGTAATGAAAACATTTTCTTCCCCTAGAGTAGTTAATATATTGTTAAAGTATTGTCTCTTCCTATATGATAGACCATTCCTGACTGACACTCTGATGTTACATATTTTAAGTTCAACCTTTCTGAACTATAATGGCGGAGGATGAAGTTTTTTATCAGAGTAAAATTAAGGACAAAAAAGACAGTAATACCACTGATGTAATGCATCTTTACTGTTTTCTCCACTATCAGCTTTGAATATTTAGGAATCATGATATGTTGAAGGAAATCAGAGCGGAGCTATGTAATGGAAGATCTGCTAAGGAGGTTAAAAACACCAAGGTAGCTACTCAGTTCTTAAAAGGTCTCTTTTTTTCTTTCTTCTGAATTTCTATGTAATCTTCTATTTTAAATTGTTACAGATTTTCTTCTTAGTTTGTATTTTTTATAATTTAATCCTTAAAGGACACATATAAAAATTAATAATTTTGTCTTATTGCAAATAAATGCACACTACATTTGAGTATGCACTTAGACTTCATCAGAGAGCTAAGCATGTGTTTCAGCTTTGTTCTGAATGAAGATTTTTTTCTACCTTGGAGCTCTATCCTAGTACTTGCCATTTCATCCAGATTCCTTTAAGCTTCCCATAAGAGATTAAGTTGCCTTTAATGGAAATAGGATAAGGTCCTAACTAAACTGGAATTATTATAAAGCTGTATACCATGAAAATCAGGTTGTCACTTAGTTTAAAAAGTCATAGATAATAATAACATGCTCTTTCCTGAGGCAATAGTATCTGATTTAATATGGTAATACTCTTACATCAAATACTGAGGCAGACTTTCATGCATGTATTTCCATTTTATAAAAAGATTGCTTTAAGGTTATCTTGAATTGCCATTACATTTTAAAACAGAAACATCAATATTGTTCTTAGGCAGAAGTTCATTACTATTCCTAATATTCATTATAAATTTGCTTTCAGTGGACATTGAGGAGCTTTTAGTATATAAAGGTTTTTTTGTGTTAAAAGATTTTCATCATTAATTTACAATAAAGTGTTAAAATTGCCATTTTCACCCTCACTAACCCATGAAATCAGTTGTCTGTCTGATTTATTGGGAGCTTAACATATTTTAACAAATGAGATAGAGGAATAGATGTCTTGTGAGAAATAAGTTTCCATTTTACAGATACAAAAAGTCTCATAACAAATCAGTTCTGCCATGAAAATTATAAGCACAAGGCATACTGTGGAACGTAAGACTTTTTCCTGAATGTTTGTAGGCTGAATACTTTGCTTTAATTACACCTTAGATGAGCAGAAAAGGTCATTTTTATTTGTTGATATTTTTGGTCACATGAGAGCAATATGGTTACTGTCAAAATTCCAAGGCAGTATGAGATGAACTTCTGGCATCTCACAAAGAATATTAAAATATTATGCCAAGCGTATTACAGATGGGGAATGCCTCCTGTGTTAGCAACTGATGATGAAACGGTAGGGAATAGAAAACCTACAGTAAAAGAATATAAAGGACAGACTATACGACTGACCATATACAGTCTTTGAGACATAAAATAACATCAGAGAAACCTATCGAAAATATGTCAGCGTGAAGACTCTTCAGATTCACTCGAACTTTAATATTTTTTGGCAACAGAAAAATATTTTCGGCATTTTTAAGGTATAATTGTTTTAATGGATAAACATAGCATCAATGTTATAAGTAGTTGAAACTTTCCTTAGGAAAAAGTTCACTTAAAAACCATAATAAGCGCTTGAAGAAACTCTGAGCAAACAACACAGACATATAGGATATTTTCAATAATAAAGATAATATAAGGTATACAAAATATTTACCAAAAATTCATAGAACGTATTCTAGTTCAACAGTTGGTGTAAAATGCATCAGGTTTTTTTTTATATAAAATAAATATATTTTCTAGTCCCTTTCTAAATTATCTCAGTCCCATTGAGCCCTTTGGATTTCAGAGCAGGAGTTACTTATCTCTTAGCGTACAGCTGAGTTTCACTGAAAAACCATGCACAGATTGCCATCCCCTGCACCTCAAATAAAATTTCGGAGACTACCATCTTCCTGCTTTCTTGGTTTTTAAAAAGCGGAACATGCATCTTCAGCAGTTTTTATGATCTCCCTATAAGGCACATACCTCAGCTCCTCAGCTTCCCAAAGCACGGAGAGCACTGTCCAACCTAATGAGTCTGACGCCTCACCTATCTGTTCTTTTTGAAGGACAAACATAGCTTTAAAAATCTATAAAGAACATTTTTCCCTCTTCCTTTCCAGGTCTAAGATACCACTTGCCTTGTTTTTCAAGGGCTAGCAAACGCAGTATGCACTTCACCATTGAGTAATGCCTAATCTTATATTTTGGATATTTCCTAAACAAATAGAATGACACAATCCTTCTTAATCTATCAGCTTAATGCATCTATAGCATTTGGCTGAAAGTCATACATGTAGAAATAAAAGGCTCCCATATCACCGATTGAATTCTGAGATCATCAGGGCCAAGGCACATAAACATCAACAACAGAGTTATACATTGCATGCTTCAGCCAGCCAAATGCCATTTCTTCATGGAATTATACAGTACTTAAATTGAAAATTATTTCTAAGTGTTAGGGCATTTATTAGTGAACATTCTGTCTACAAAAGCTTTAAACACCATTTTGCTGTGTCCCAGTAATAGGAAATGACTGTGCCCTAAGAAGTAGTCAAACATTGTGAGTTACTCATCAATAATGCAGTAAAGAACTGAAAATTAAAACACCCAAGTAAGTCACTGTTTGCACTGCCTAGAAGTGAATAGCTAACAAAACTAAGAATACTTCTTAACTTTGCATAACTGTGAGATAAAAAAATATAAATAAATGAATAAAAACTAGATGTATAAGTTTCTAGAATTTTCCTACCCCCAAAATTGAAAATAGACTTATTGAAATTTATCCTACATGTCAGATTATTTTATGCCCTAGAACATAAAATCTTACTACTTTCCGAAGGCCTGACGTATATTATTCAGATGAATAACAACACTGAAGTTCACTCAATAGACGAAGAAAAAAACAAAAATTAAATTAAAACCAGGGAAGATAAGGCTTTATGACCATTTCTATAGTGTTTATTCAGGGTGTTTGAAATGAAATTGGGAGATTAAATTGGCTCTAGACACTATCTGATCTGGATTAAAAAGCTCAGAACATTGCTTGCTCTTCTTCCATTTCTTTTTATTAGATGTGGCGCACAGAATTCAGTGCATCAGATTTCCTGACAACAACCAGGATTTGGCACTGCAGAGCCTATAGGGATGCTTTGAGGGGCCAGTGCCAAACCAAGGGAGTGTGAGATAGCCACAGACATCCTACTATGCTCGTGAGTAAATTTCCAATAAATCAGTATTTGTACAGTCCTGACAAAAAAACAGCATTCTTGTTGTTGTTTTTTTTAAGTGCTTACAAGTACTGCCAAGGTTGATAGCTTAATGGAGAATACACTGTTGGGGTATAAAACTTTCTGTCAGTGTATTTTCCTCAGACTTTTAGTTTATTTAAAGCACATTTTTAATTTTTGAAGAAATAATCAAAATCAATCTCAAGGAAAAAAGAAAAACAAAAATAAAAACAGAAATGTGTAACAGCCAAAAGTGTTCAAAAATTGGAAAAGAGAGTTTAGTTTAATACTTCTCTGCATAAGTCATCATGGAGATAAAATTGTGGTTGACTGGGACTCAAACACACTGCTTTAAAAAATCCTGATGATGCCAGACTTCCTCTGGTGCAGAAGCAAGAAGAGTTTCTGCATCCATGTAATACATGCTGTTTGTTTTTTTTTCACAGTCAGTTTCTTAACATGATGGGCACTGTGATAGATACTGTTTTTAGTGGCAAGTGTATTTATGTGTTGAAGTGTGTTATATTTTGACTTTCATTTGAGGAACATAACGTCTTTCTTTTTTTGCTGAGAACAAATGTCAAGCTAGTATTTGTATATGATTTTGTTGCTCCTATGTTTTCTTAAAATTCATCTCTCCCCTAATCAATGAGTTCTACTATGATGAAAGAATCTGTCACTTTAAACTTTACAGCATCAAACTTTCAGAAAAATTGTGTCTCACTACTGATATAGTATTTTAAAAGCTGACTTTTTTATTAGTAGAACTATGCCTTACTTTTTATGGGTCAAAGATTTTTCACAAAAGAAATAAAGGTATACTGGTACATACTGACAAAAAGACTAAAAAGTTAGGGAAAACCTACTTTTAACAAGAGGTTCATTGACCTCCATATGTTGAAAAAAATATTCCCCTGGTCAGTCCCAGAGCACTGTTTCTTGCCTATCTCAGCAGTTCCTAATATTTTGCTGAAAGTATCTATTGAGATGTATATTGATACAAAGACAGAAGATACAGAAGGGAAATAACAGTTTGCAAATTACACTGTAAGAATTTTTTTTAATTAACCATTGCAGCATAGACTTCTGAGGGTTTTCTGAAAACTGTTTCATAAAGATTATCTATATGTTTCTAAATTGCAGTAATAGCATAGTAATTTCTCTATTAATTAATCAGGACTGGAAAGTGTAATCACAGCCTCCCTTTTAATACTGTTCAGATTTGGCTAAATTTGACCTAGATCCGAATGAGTGTTTGTTTTTTTGGGTTTTTTTTTTTTTTTTAGATTTTGAAATTAGTTTAAGATTCCACAGCTGCATAAACACATATAGTTTATGTCTGCTAGTCTGTTAGATGAAGAACAAAGCACGAAAAGTAATTATTCCTTACAGAATTTTTCCAAAGTGTACCTCTAAGGTTGTATGTTTAAGTGGATTGTCTGGCACTTTCAAGTCAAAATTTCTCTTAATAATACACTAAAATGCTGCTTAGTATTCTAGGTGCATAGCCCCTCCAAACTTAATGAACACAGTTAATATCAATTGAAAATATGTTTCCAGATAATCAAATCATACCTTGCTGCCAGTATAGTTATATATCTTGAAGGGACTGTTATATGTATTTACTGATTCCAAAATCATTGTTTCAGTCTCTACGAGATGAAGAGTTTTTATATTGGTGTTAATTGTGCTTTTACAGTAGTTACAGTTTTCCCAGCATGATTAAATTAAAATACAACATTGACAATTTTGAGGCACAGCAAGACTTTTGTGAGGCAGTAATCATGTTAACTAGTGATGAAAGTTGTTTTAAAATATCTGAGACACAAAAAAATCAAGATGTGAGAAGATATCAATACAGTATGTTCTTTTTCTTCTCTTCAAATTGTGCTCTCTTGTATTATATATTGCATATTGATAGGTGATACTAGTTTAGTAACCAAGTCATTTGGGCATGGCTGAAAATCAGATAGTTTAAAAAATTGTTTTCTTTGAGAATAAGTTGAAAGCATGTCTTCCGGTGTTGTAAATCAAATTATTAGTCACAATATAAAGCTAATTTTTTTTATTGCTACAGTTCAGGTTCAGTCTACAATAGAGCTCAAAATTCACTACAGGTTCATCGCACATGGGATCTCCTAAATCAGGATGTTTAGAAGTGTGCACAGTAATCAATTTAACTCAGTTCAGCAGTTTGATGGAAGCTGAAATTCTTAAGAGTTAAATTTATGTATGGGGAAAAAGAGCTATACCGTGTATACCCAAGAGCAGAATAGTCTGGACTGGATTTAGCAAAGGTGCTGTCTCTCCTGTTCAATTCTTCCTGTTGGAAGAAACTTCTTATCATTATACCAAGCACTGTTTATGTTCTGTAAGTGTAAATCTAAAACAAATTCACTTTGACAAAAGTACTGTATTTTTACACGGAGGTAACTAGGGGTAATATTTCGCAAAACTTCCCACATTGTCATGATTGTGTCCGGTTAATTCTAATAACAGACTGTTTTTCTGAAGGAATGTAGAGAGGTTTCAAATCTCATACAAAATTGTAATATCCATAAAATGATATATCCGTTATTAAATGGAAGCATTTTCTTCATCGTTTACCAGGAAGCAGCTGAAGATGCAGTTATTCTAATAGCTGTGAAATGTTACACTCGTTAGAGATGATCTCCAAGCTGTAACACAGCTAAGACTTCAAGGATTTGCAGAATGAAAGGAACAGAATACATTCCTAATTTGTGTAGGATTAGATAATAAAGAATTCTGAATTTTTGTCGAATTCTATTGGTGCTCTGACTAGCAATATTTTTTTTAGAAATCTGGAATTAAAATAAAGATTTTAGTGATCAGACAGTTATATAAAACTTATTAATACAATGTATGTTCAATGAGACAAATATTTCCCTTTCATGAAATTCAAGTAAAAAAAAAAAATCAGATGTTTCAATGTATGAAAATGACAATATAAAAATTATCTCTTTAGCTTTATTTAAGACTAAAATTTCTTAGGAAACTCATCTGGTTATTTAAGCTTTTACCACTAGTTTATATGGTTCATTTTTACCTACAGTGAATATAAATATATCTTCTTCTAGCAAGGTTGTTCAGATTGTTAAATGCCACATATTTTCTTGACCTGAGTTAGTTAGACAAATAATTCTTTCTGTCATCCCATTCAGAAAGTTCTTTATTTGCTGGATTGTATACCTGCTCTGCTAAATGTGTTTGTTTCATTCCTCAGATATCTAAAATATTTCCAGTGTATATTCTCAGTAATTTGAAAAGTAAAAAATTGGTCAGCATCCAAATGAAAATCAAGATTTCTGAAATATCAACTTTGTATTATTTGCAAATAAAAATCAATATTCAGGCACCTCCTTTTTACATTTTTTTAGATATCTCCATGGAGTGCTAGTAGCATCTAGCTTTTGTGTGCACATGGTTAGAAGGCAGCAAGACTTCTTTTACGTTCAGTTCTTGGTCTTCAATTTACTAGTTTTTTATGACTACAGTAATTTGAAGAAATAAATATAACAGCCTTGTGACATCTCCATCAGCTTGCACATTACTACTAAAATATACAAATCAGATCTAAGATTTTTGTTATGTTTTTGCTTAGGTTTGAAAGAAATTATTCAGCTAGGGATTCATGGTTGGTTTGTTGTTTTTGTTGATATTAATTTCATATTCCTCCCCTCACTGAGACTGACTTTAATTTTTGCCCATATTTTAGCTCACTGCAATTAGTTTAATATGCTGTTGTATCACTAGAATTTAAACTGCTTAATATTTCGTCTCTGAGTTTTTACTTGCCTAAATTGTATCACTTTATCTTTCTTTTTAGCAAATGTAGTTTTAGTGCTAAATAGTAGAAGTAAGAGAATGAGCCCTATGACATAATTTTTGATACAGTCAGTAAGCATGCACTTTTTAAATTATGCCTGCTGCAGTTTTCTATAAATCCTAATTATTCTTTTTGGCATGTGACAATATAAATTTTGGAGTGTATAGTGATGGAAGCAGTGAAATACCTGTTAGTCTCATTACATATTTCCAATACAAGTGGATTTTTATGCGGAAAAGTCCATATTTGTAAACAAGCATTACACTGAAAGAAAACTTCACTATATAAAAATGTCTTACCAGGGTCTGCAAAGTTCCCTACAAATGTTATTTTTAGTTGATTCTACCTTTAACTTAGGTTCCTGGCAGCTGCAGAGTTTTATAGGGAGGTTTTTTTGTGTTTGAGCAAAGTCAATGTTAATAATTTCCTTCTACATGCATATGAGACTTGTCTGAAATAATTTTAGATGGGCTGTACGTAGATAACTCAGGTAACAGAAAACATATACTGCACTTTAACATTAGCTTCTCCTTTCATGTTTAGTTGGTGGACAGCATTTCTTTCACCAAACTAATGAAAAACATTGCATTGACTTGTTCATGTTGCTGTTGTTCTTGCGAACGTGAACATTTTGTTGTTTGAAACATGAAAACAACTACATTATTCTTATATACATGTATATATGAATATCTCATGTTAACAGCAGTATCTGCTAAAGACTGATGACTGTTTCGATTTCAAATTCATATCATAAAGAACATACAACTGGAAAATACCTCAAGTCTAGACTATATTTTGTGTTCACTTGCACAGAGTCACAGAACTCTGAACAGCACCCCAGAGCTCAGCTTACTTTCCCCATTATGGTTGTTGTCAGGATTCTCAGCGAGCAATAAACATGCAGCTTTAAGGAAAAAAATGTTATTATATGCTTTATGATGCTGATTTATTTGGTGTTATAAACTAGGCTAGATGGTGTGGTCTTTTTTTTGCCATTTAGCTTGTCACCATTAGCATCACAGATGTTCAGGTGCGAAATCTGACATCAAATGTTTTAGATTTCCCAGAATCTGAAGACTTCTCTGATTCTATTAAAGCAGGGAAAGAATGTGAAAATGTATCAGTATGAGTGGTTTTACTGTGGTGAACAAACACATCATTGAAATAATAGGACTTTGATGTGAAACAGTCCCACAGCAATCATAATCTGAAGACATACTAATCACTAATTTAGCAATCACACAAATTTCACAAAATGTTCAAAGCATTTTGGTAAATAAGTGTCCTCCTTCAGGAGGGAAAAAAGCACAAAAAAATTCCCAACAAACATTTTTTAAAGCATGAGCAGAGGAGGGCAAGATGATAAGAGGGAAAATAAATTGTTATGTCCTCACAAAGCTTTCCCTTTAACTCCTTTGTAAATGCGAATAAAAAAGCCTAGCTTGTACTGTGTGTACTAAACACTACACTGCCTGACGTTAAATGAAGCAGTGGAGGTCAGGAAACTTATGAGGCATAAAAGGAGTAAGATTAGAAAGAGCATAGTAAAGAGAAAATCAAAAAAAGGGGTTCTAATATGGTGTAGAATATTTTGGAAAGCCAAACCTCTTTCAGAGTACAAATTGATTCAATAAATTTCAAACAAGATTTAGTACCTTTGATGCAGTAAGCCATGATACTTTTCAGTGAATATAATTCCAAGGGAAAAACGTTTTGAGTTGGAATGAATGCCAGTAGGGAACAAATGCAGCAGGACAGAATACGCTTTGTCCAGAAATTCAGTGGCTTAATTAGAATGAGAGAACTGATTCAAGCATTTAAGAAAATACAACAATAAATGCTCTTTTCATTCTCCCTTCATTTGGCCATTTAAAGAAGAAGAAATTGTTTAACATTGCCCTAGATCTTTCCTGTATTGTCAGTCCTTGTATGAGGGACATTAAACAACAGTCATTCCTATGTTTGTGGGGAGAGCTGAGAAACAGATGATTTTCAGAAAACAAGCACCACTTTGGGTGATAAATGATTTCGTCTACTAGTTTGTCCTGACTTTACATATCTGCTGAACAATACTACAGTGGTTTAAAGGTAGTAAGGATCCAGAGATCTTTAAGTGAATGAAGCTCCTGTATTATCACCTGGTATTTCATGAATGTCTTTTGAGTTCTTTGTATATTGCATCCAAAAAGGAATTTGAAACAGGGTGTGTACATAAATACACACATGTTTTTATAGAGACGTTAAACATACACATATGCAACACGTATAACAAATTCTGTAAAAATCTCTACAATAATTTTTTTTTTCCCCAAAAGATATATGCCTTCCTAATATAGTATTGAAATGCAATAAATCAGAGAAGAAACAGTCTAAGACAGTCCTGGAGTGTGTGGAAAATAAGTTCTTAACACAGGTGGAGAGTGAGACAACCAAAGAACCCTGTTGGACTTGTTCTTTGTGAACAAGAAGGAGTGGTGGGTCATACTTGGAGGCCATCCTAAGCATAACAAGCATGTATATAGTTTTTGATTCTCGCAGAACTAAGGTGGGGATCAGCAGAACTGCTACTGCTAATGGACTTCCAGAAGGCAGTCTTTGGACTGTTTAGGTGTCCAGTTGAGAAACTCTCTTGGGAGGCAGTCCTGAAGGGCAAAGGACTCCAGGAAGGCTAGAAACTTCCCAGGAAGGAAATCTTAAAGGTGCAGGAACAGACCATCCCCATGTGCCAAAGGACAAGCTAGTGGGACCGACAGGTGTAGTTTAATGGAGACCTTTCACTGGAACTCAGGAAAAAAAAGAGAGTTTCTGCATAAAAAACCGACTGGCTGGCCAGGCCAAAAGAGTTGTGGTGAATGAAGGAAATCCAGTTGCAGCTGGTCACAAGTGGTGTTCATCAGGGCTTGGCGCTGGGGCTAGTTCTGCTTGATATCTTTATCAGTGACCTGGTCCAAGGAGGTCGGATGTGCCTTTGGTCAATTTGCAGATTGCACCGCGCTGGGCAGAGTGCTGACCAGCTGGAGGGTAGGAAGGCTCTGCAGAGAACTATGGACAGATGGACCAGTGGGCCTCAGCCAAGCGTGTGTGTACTCTTTTGGGACTTCACTATAGGAAATACACTGAGGTGCCATGTCCAGAGAAGGGCAACAAACCTCTAAAAAACAACTCCTATGAGGAGTGGCTGAAGAAACTTATATAGTTCAGCCTGGAGAAAAGGCAGCTCAGGTTTTACTCAGTGAACAGTGTACCTGTCCAAACCATGGATGTCTCCATGGAACCACTGTGGGTGACAATGTCAAAGGCCTTGACAAGATAGACAAGATAGGCAGCATCCATGATCTTTCCCTCATAATTTAAGTAAAAGTGAAGTTAGCATAAGAAAACACAATCATATTCTTAGTTCAAACTGTAAGGCTGGAAACCCTGAACTGCAACAGAAATAAAGTGTTAATTAACATCAAGAGGTAAGCAGTCAACGTGTGTATTGAAGGACATATCTGAACAATTTTCACACAAAATAAGAATAATAAATGAGAATTCTGTCTCTGTTTTGAGGCTGGCTATATTAAACACTTACAAATAGCAGTGAACCAGCGAAAATCCCAGACTTCTTCACTATGCTTTCTGCCCCAATGTAGAAGAATCTTTTTGGTGAGGGAGCAGAGTTCTTGAGAAGATGTCTTGTATCTTTTGTATATATGAGGGAGGTTTTATATACTTTTTGAAAAAGATTTAGCTGCAGAAAACAATGGCAGTGCACTGGACTTGAAATTAATGAACACAGAATATCCTCTGTATTTTCCTCTGAGCAGACATTTTAATTTTCCTGATCCTTGTAACTAGTGGTCTTACTAGTAGTATGAACTACACACTCAGGGTTTTCTAATTGCTTTTATCTTCCATTTCTTTTGCTACTAATGTCATCACAAAAAAAAAAAAAATTCTCTCAGTTTCCTTTCATTCTCTCTTTCTCTTTCTCTTTCTTTCTCTTTCTCTTTCTCTTTCTCTTTCTCTTCTCTTTCTCTTTCTCTTTCTCTTTCTCTTTCTCTTTCTCTTTCTCTTTCTCTTTCTCTTTCTCTTTCTCTTCTCTTTTTCTCTCTTTCTCTCTCTTCTCTTTTCACTATTCTGTCCCTTTCCAACTACAAAAAACACATAGACATGCAACTATTCTCCTAGATTCTTTATTTTATCATTTTGTCCTCTTTATTAATCTGAGTCTTGAAAACAGACTAAAGATGCATTCACTACCTGTATTTTCAACCAGAATAGACACTCCTTAGTTCATACATAATTTAAATCATTCTGGCTGTGGTTCAAATATATTATGCTGGCTTGAACCAGGTTAAAATTGAATTAACACTGTTGTGTTCTAACCCTGTTGAACTCAGGTGGTTTGAAGCCACACCTTTTCTCTCACCTGCAGAGAAATCAAATGCGGACAGTACTTAATTTTGTGTCTTAGGCATCGGCCAGGCACATAATTTGAGTTTCCAACTGTCAAAAATCTGAGAAGTGAGAAAAACAGTAGTGACAGATAAGAGGAAGCAGGAACAAAATTCTGAAATTCCATTATTAGAACACAGGGTTTATTGTGTCACTAGGGCACCTATGTTAACATTTATTAACAAGAAGAAATGTAGTGCAGAAATCACAATGGACAACCAGATTTGGGAGTTATCTGTAAAGATTTTTCTTTTTCAAAGAAGATGATCTGAATTATCTTTGAGCAATTGGCATAAAAAACAACTTGGCTTATGAGAAGCAGAATTGGTGAGGAATTGTGAATTTGTTTTTTTCCTATATTTTAATGAGGAGAGTTGGTTTTAAGTCCATAGTTCACCAGCCAAGAAAAAGTAGTTGAATTTGTCAGGCTTGCTAGCATTATAAGTACCATTGAAATAATTGCTCCATTTCCAGTAGAGATTTCACATTATAATTAACCAGTAGTGATTTGTATTGAAAATTAATCATATTATGGCTACCGTAATCTGGTCTCCTACAGCTATTGAGACAGATGGTTCATTTTTTAAAGTTATAAATATAAATGAGAATATTAATACCATTAGGAATAAACATTAGTAATATCTAGTATATTTATGACATCTTTTTCTGGAATATGTATTTTAAGTCTGTTTCTGGGTATAAGAAATAATACATTTTGATGGTTACCTTATAGTTTGAAGGCCTTCTTTCTAGAACAAAAATAGATCCCTAGGATCCATCTTCTGATTCAAACTGTTCTCTTGCAAAGTATTACTATACAAAAGTGTTTGTACTTTTCATGAAGACTGAAAAGAAAGCAAAAAGTGTGAGAAAAAAAATCCATATAATAGATTATGACGTTTGAAAAAAAATTAAGTCACTCTTGGAAGACTGTAGCAAAAATCACTTTTTGTACTCAGGCAAAATTTTGCATTTCCAAGCAAATAAAGTGATATTGAACCCGATCATTATATACTACAAAATAAAAGAGGTGATTGTTCATGTTTATTGCTGAGAATTTTGAGGACTCATAGTATAGTCTAGATTCTTTCCTCTTGGCTGATGAGAACTGTTTTCTACATGTTTATGCAATTCACTGCTATGCCAAACAGAGGTATTTGTACTGAGCACATCTGTGGAGTCAATTTTCTTTGAAGCAGCCTATATTCTGATGTGTTTTAGACGGGTGAACAAAAGAATGTTGATAACACACTAATATCTTGGCTATTGCTGAATAGAGCTTGCACAGCATCAATGCTTTCTCTGTTTCTCCCCCTGTACCCTCAGTTAGTAGGATGCTGGTGGGCAAGAGATTTGGAGAGATAGAACTGGGACAAGTGATCTGAACTGACTAAGAGGTGCTCCATGCTACACAACATCATGTTCAACAACTAAAATAGGAGGAAGGTCTTAGAAAATAGCCATTGCTCGGAGACTTGTTGGGTATCCGTTTGTTGCTAGTGATTTTTGCACCACTTGTGTTTTCCACAGCTAAGCCAAAGGTTTTACCATGTCAGTTGAAGCTGGACTCAAGGCAACTCTGAAAAACAAATCCAAGTTACCTCTGCAAAGATCACATAACCTATATTCTAAATATTCCCTTCCCTCTTTCAATAATCAAACACTAGCTGATACAAGGACTTATGCCATTAATGAAGGACAAATTCAGCCCATATTGACTCATTAACAAAGAAAAATAATTAGTTTAGGGCCTTCAAATTGGGGTCAAAGGTGTAAAGCAACTTTGCATCGTAAAAAGACAATCATACACTGCAAGCAAAGGTAGGATTTATAATTGAAACGTCTGTCCTGGTTAATTAGATAATTAGTGTATACTATCATCATTGTACACTGTGGTAATATATGTATAAAATAATGCGGAAGGACATTTAGAAGTTTAACAATACTAGTTCAAATGTTTATGCTGTTCAAATAATATATAGAATACTGAAACTGGGGTGAAGATTAAGGTTTGTGACACTGGATGTTGGATAATGAGATAGCCTTCATAAGGTTGTATTTATGGCTTAGCAAATTCTCAGTGGCATCAAACTTCATTAAAAGGGTTCTCGGGATACATCTACCAAGGATAGCCCTTAGAAGTAGGAGAGAAAATTCTGGTCAAGTACTCTAATATGCTGAAATCTACTGATGTCTTGGGCATAAAGGAACAGTAACAGACTTTTAGGAAACAGTAAACAAGCGGCAAACTTTCTCATAATTTAACTTGAACCAAAATGGCAATTTTAAACACGGTGTTTAAAAAACAAAACCAGAAACTGTCTATATAAAAGATCCTAATCTGTGTTGTACCTTTATGCTATTTGTTTTATCTTGATGAACTAGATATCATACTGTATTGCAAAGTGTTCACAGTTTCAAGTAAAATTACTATTATGAATGAATGGAGAGAGACATATTGGGAAGTTGGTAGAAAGACCAACCTGAACATAAGTTAACTATTAAAGAAGCAGAACAGAAAGCAACTGGGAAAAACAGGCTATGTTATGCCAGTGATGGAGTTATGCTGTATGTTAAATAAAGTTTTATTTGAATCACTTTAGTGAAGCAATGCTATCAATGACAAACATGAAATCTACATTAAACAAATGGCACTTAAAGGAAAAATATTACAGAATTAATTTTATATCAGATAGGAGAGTTATATATTTTAGTTGGCATGGAAATTATTTATAAACTCCATAATAGAAGACTACATAAAATGAGTGCTACCTCTCAAAAATATTTAACAAAGGTCAAAATGAATCATAATTTTGCAAGAATAGGGTAGCCCAGTTATTTTAAAATAAGAAGCCATTCTTCAAAAAGAAAAAGGCATTTCTAAGTGAAGAAAAAAGGATCATGATATCTTTGGTATTGAACTATAAATATAATGGAAAATAACCAAATTGATTCTGACATACAGTTTTACAAAATGCATGAAAACTATTATTACCATTTCAGGACCAAGAAATGAGCCAGAGAGGTTCTAGACTCAGTAGATTATCAAAGCAGCAAATGACAAAACATGTACATAATTAATTTAGCAAGCAGAAGCCAAATGTTCCTCCTCTCCTCTCCTCTCCTCTCCTCTC
>JAOTQZ010001283.1:72633628-72654069 GCA_026546895.1 Pogonocichla stellata | reverse complement strand
GAAGTATTTACAAAGAGATTATGAAACAAGTTGACCCACTGCAAGAGGTGGACCACATATGCTATATTCATCCAAGCACTTTACAGGAGATCTAGATTAAGTGCTAGGTGTGCTATGAAATTTCATATTAAAAAAACCCAAACAACAAAGCTACAACAAACACAACATTGGTTCTAAGGGCTGAAATATGACAAATATCAAACCTGCTTTAAAGAAAGGATGACGTACATTTGAAGAATAGTTTACTTAGTAAACCTCACAAATGTACACGGTAAATTAATCAAAAGCTGCAATAAAGAATGTTGATAGTGGACATTTAGTAGCAGGATAAATGGTATAAGTCTTAACAGGATGTTTATTTAAAAGTCATGCCTTACACATTTTTGGGTTTCTTTGAAGACATCAATAAACAAGGATAAATTGAATCTTTTCAGAAGAGTATCTGTGAGGTCTGTCTAACAAAACTTCAGGAAATTTTTCAGGAATATATGATGTGATACAATTTGATATTATTATGTGGAGACATATATAATTACTTGAGTAGATCAATTGACTAGGTAATTGACTAGAAGCTTCGACTCAGAGGTGAGGAGTGAAAATATATTTTTCAAAATGAAAGAAGGTCTTTTCAACAGATTTGGAAATAATCTTAAAATTGGTGTGAATAATGAGGTGATAAAATTTGTTGGTCATTCAACAGAGTAAGAAGGAAATCCCACTGTGAAAGATTACTGCATAATCATGTGATGTATAAAATCCAGATCAGATTTACTGTGAAATGATACAGTTGGGAAAACTTCACATAAAGCAAATGGGTACTGACCTAACCTTTGTCCTCAGGAGTGAAATCTTTATGTTATAACACACTGTTCCACAAAAACACCACCTCTGTGCTCAGTAGTGGGCAAAGTACAAATGAAGCGCTAAGTACTAATCGCTAAAGGGAAAAAAACCAAACCAGAATACATTGTTATCACACGTTATAAATAAATATATATTTGTTAATATCTAAAGAATCACAAGTGTCACAATGTTCTGGCTTTGGCTTGGGTAGAGGCAATTTTCTTTACAGTAGATAATAGGAGGCTGTGTCTTGGATTTGTGCTGGAAACCGTTGATAGCACAGGGATGTTTTAGTTCTTGCTGAGCAGTGCTTGTAGTGTGTCAAGGCCTTTTCTGCTCCTCACAGCACCTCCAGTGAGCAGGCTGAGGTTGCACAAGAAGTTGGTAGGAGACACAGTCAGGGCAGCTGTCCCCAGCTGACTAAATGGATATTCCAGACTATATGTATCATGCTAATCATGGAAAGATGAGGAAAAGAGAAGGAAGAGAGGGATGCTTGAAGCAATGTCATTTGTCTTTCCAAGTCACCATTATGTGTGATGGAGCCCTGTGATGCTTTCCTGTCCATTTTCCTGTCCATATCTGAACATATGACTGTCCATGGGAAGTGTTGAAGGAATTCCTAGTTTTGTTTTTCTTGTGTGCACAGCTTTTTGTTTCCATAATAAACTTCCTTTATCTCAACTCATGATTTTTTTCTCACTTTTCCTGTTCTCTCCCCCACTCCAGTGTATGGAAGGATAGATTGTGGGAGATTAGGAATGGGGCTGAGGCCAAGCCTCATCCCTAATGGGGTGCAGTTGTATAAGACAGGTGAACAGCATTGAAGGAGAAGAAGCGTGGAATGCTGATGTGTATTGATCAATCACAAAAGAGTAAAAGGTCATGCAGCTGTTATGCATGTGAGAAAAAATGTATAAAAAGTTGTACTGGGGAATAATAAGATGCTGATGCTTGCCCCCACCCTCAGTGTCAGTCATTTGAGCCCTCCATCAATCAGGGGAAAGGCATGCAGGTTTTTTTACCATAGGATAATAAACTGACAGTGATAGTCAGTTTGACACCACTGTCCAGAGGTGCCAAGCACCAACACCAACAGTTGGTGGCCTGTACAGAGAGCTACCAACAACAACAAGGTGAAGGGAATGAGAGATCAGCTCTGGGGAGCTGAGTTGCTAGCTGAGGTCCAATCATGGCACATGAATATCAGGAAACCTGATCTAGTCTGCATCTAGTATTTCTTCCACATTACAACATGGAAAATTCTAATTAAAATAGTAGGAGGCAGGCTAGAAACTGAAGGGCATTCCTCCATGAAGTTAGGTTGTACAACTCTCTGCTATGGCATATTGTTAATTAAAATAACTTACAGAGACTGAAGAGGAGGCTGAATAGTTTCATGGAACAGTCATCCATCAAAGGTTACAAAAGTTGCCCATGGCTCTGGATTGCCCTAATATGAAAATTGTTAAAGGATAGGAGTAAATTCAGAAAGTGCTTTCCCTAGTTATCAGCTGTAGCTTTTACTGGAGGAATATGATCCTGTTCATCGAGTATAGCTGTTCTTAAGGAGTTTTTTGTGGGTTTTTACATTCCTTCATCAACCATGGGGAACATTTCTTTTTCTGTGCTTAGATGTAAATAAGTCAGATGTGGCACAAGGCTTCTACATATTCTGCATAATTCTTGTGAGCAGAAGAATGCAAATTTACAAGGCTCTGAAGTGACCAGAAGCTATGCTTCCATGGTAACATAGCAATGAGGTGAAATTCTGTACCAAATCTTTCAGTAGCAAAGTTTTAAAAAATATTCAAATGGACCTTTTATATTCCAAAAAAATACCATCTAGACATACATTCTATGATTCATAATTAGTACAGTTGTGTCTATGCCACTATCACCTATGGTAGGCAATGATCTTCCTCATAAATGCAAGAGTTAGTGAATTTGTGAGATAGCGAATTCATGACTCAATGTAGTAATGAGTTAGAAACTTAGCAAATTAGACCAGTCTGTTAAAAAGAAATTGCCTCTTGGCATTATTATACTCAATACACACTTTATGCAAAGAGGGACCTGGGAGTCTTGGTGGATGGCAAGTTGACCAGCACAGTGCCCTTGTGCCCAGGAGGACTAATGATATCCTGGGGTGCATCGGGAACAGTGTGGCCAGCAGGTCAAGGGAAGTGATTCTGCCCCTCTACTCAGCCCTAGTGACACCACATCTAGAATGCTGTGTTCATTTCAAGTCCCCACAATTCAAGAAAGAGAAGGACCTACTATAGAATGTAGATGATTGGGGTCTGGAGCATTTCTCTTAAGAGGAGAGACTGAGGGAGCTGAGTATATTTAACCTAGAGAAGAGCAGACTGAGAGGGCACCTCACCAATACATATAAATATCTCAAAGACATCCCTTAAGGGGAGAGTGCCAGACTCTTTTCAGTGGTGCCCAGAGACAGGACAAGGAGCAACGGCCATAAACTAAACCACAAGAAGCTTCACCATAACATCAGGAAGAACTTCTTTCATTGCAGGTGGTAGAGCACTGGAACAGTCTGATCTGGGAGGTCATGGACTCTCCCTCTCTGGAGAGATTCAAACCTGGAGTTCCTGCTCCAGGAACCTCCTGACCCTGCCTTGGTGGAGGAGTCAAACTCACTGCTCTCCAAAGGTCCCTTCTAACCTTAACCATTCTATGATTCTGTGATTCTGTGTCTTTTTTTCCACTTTCTATTGATAAGTAAAAATCTAAGGCAGAAATTAAAGTAGAAATAGGTGTCAGTTAAAGGGGAAAACACCTCATAGTTTCTGAAAGAGTACTGAGGAAATAAAAATTAGTGAAAGCCTGGGATGTTATTTTTTTCACTTATCATATAAGTGAAAGCAAATAAATTCAAAACCAGCTTAAAAATGGCTAACACATCTGTTGCCACTATCTTCTGGGGAGATACTAGTTTAAGAAAAGATTGCAAAAGATACAGACAAAAACGACGTAGAGAGAGATTTGTACTGTAACAGCTGAAGCAGTGGAGTTCATGTTAGTAAAGCTATGTTTTGTATGCTATGAGGTGAATTAAAATATATTTTTCAGAGAGCCTGTGTGTGGGCAGAGGACAAGCTGACTGTTCTTACAGAGCTATTTAATCTTTAAATTCTTCCATTTTATGATTAATGGTCATTGATCTGACTGCATACACACTGTTCTTTTCATGTCAGTGTTATAAACTACAACAGCTGGATTGCTGTCAACTGCTGAAATTCTGTTCAGTGGATCACTTTTCCTTACATTTTTCTTGCTTCTTGCTTGTATATTGCACAATTTTTTCTTTTTTTTTCTTTTTTTTTTTTTTTTTTACTTGTTGATAAATGCCTAAGTGACATTTTTTTTCTGCTAGGGCCAATGTGTTTAAGGTAATGCTTGTTTGGAAATTGTAATAGACCTTCTTTATGTCCCTGTGTTCAGAGTATAATCACCATAAAGTACACGAACCTACGCAAACATATATTTCATGTGGGACCTATTTCTCTGATAACACTTTATTTTAGAAGTGTTCTCATTATGTACTATGCTACAAGGATGGCTGAAAGGCCTGAAATAAAATTCTGTCAAAATCCTGTCAGCACAAATCACTGCATTTAGGTTCCTCATTCAAAGGACACATGCAAACAGTACAAGATATATGATGGTCATAAGGGGACAAGATAAGAAACCTGCTTTGGTCTTTGGAGTTACATAAGAGGATTTGCAATGACACTCATAGTCCTCAGCTAATATAAAATGTCAGATTATTGGTATCAATTAGCAATTAACCTGGACAGTTCTTGAAAGGAGTAATTCTAAAGACACTAATACTGAGAAAAATGAACATTTATCTTTAGCAGTGGTCTTCCTATGCAGTGTTTTGGGACTGAGAAATAGAGACAACTGATGTCAATTGATGTCAACGTTTTTGTTTTCCTATTTTAGCAAATAGATGGTAGGTGCATTCTTCCATTTCTCTATATCAGCCCTTTTCTGCATATCACATTTCCACTTATGTTAATATCTTCAAGTATCATACTGGTGTTACTGAAGACATAGCCCTGAGTTTATCTGAGAATGATGCTTGTCAAGTCAAAATAATAGCAATCACAGTGGATGAGCTTAAAATAAACACCTCTTGAAAACCTGTGAAGTTCTCCTATAGAAACACAACAATCATGGGACAGAATTAAGAGTGACTACTCCTAAAAACAGTGACTGTTAAGAGGAACAGATTTTTTTAATTGTAGACATTTTAAAAATAATTTTCTAGAGAAGACAGGGCTTTCAGATGTCAAAACAATTCCACACTATATTGTCTGTGGACTTCTGGACAGAATTACCAGGATGCAACACTATTCATCACCAGTATTACTGGAAGATTTATTGCATCCTAATGCTTTTCTAGGATCTGGAAGAAAAAAAACAACAAAATGTGTGTACACCTTTTAGGAAGTTATGTTTCCTTTTATTGTGTAAATGCACCTGTTGTTTTGTAAACATACTTCCAAGTAGTCTGAAAATGTGTTCCAAAAAAATCTTATAATGATCCAAGCATCTAAAAATACCTGTATCCAAGATCAGCCAGAAATATCTATACTTGGATTTGTATAAGCATTTAGGTATGTATCTATATATTCTAATTTTTTCAAGGTTGTCAATATGAGTACTTTTTAACTGGTTCCTTTTTACTACCACTACTACCTCCAAACCTTTGTATCACTAGAGATTTATGTTCGGTAGAGTAACTGAGGCAGTTGGCTGCTCTCCCTAAATGAAGTCATGTACTTATTACAGCAATATTCTGTTTCCTGGCCTTTATGCTCTTGGCACACATTCTTTCTGTCATAAGAAATTGTTTAAGTCTTCCATGGAGGCACAAAACTCTCTTTGAAAAAACAAAGATCCTCTTCTATTGCATGAGGAAATTTTGTCAGTTATTTCTTTAATGTCCATGATCAATTTGGGAAAAGTAACACCAGACTCATTTAATTGTATCCTAGCTTACACAACCATTTCCTCTTCTGTGCCCGGATACGAATAGTCTTCTTCTTTTTACTCAGTAGCTTTCTTTATTGTTTCACTCTCCCATTTGCAAAGAGAAATCTTTATGAAAATTGACTACTATCATGAATTTTATTGGCTTATTGTTTGCTGAAAAGTTTTTTGAGGTGGTCAGGGTTTTCTTTATATGAATAAATTCACTCATTTCTGGTGTTAAGGACTTGGTGAATTGTTTCTTTGAAGCGTTCAAAACAGTATCAAATAGGCTTTCAAGAATATTTTGATGCTATATTTCATGAAAGCAATAATGTGTCAAAAGGCCTATATCTTTGCTTAAATAATGTTACATTTTTCACCTTTTAGAAATAAGCAAATTATAAAGAAAGTTATTCTTATCAGTGCCTGAAGAAAGCGAGAAGAAAGATTTGATAGCAGTTAAAGACAAAATGGCTAAAAGAAAGTGAAAAGAAACTGTGAGGTGGAGGAAATAATGCTATTTTAACTGAAAGTGACAAAGAAGGAAAGAGATACTGAACAGCATCAAAATTTAGACAGGAAATCTTAAAACTCTAATCCTGTTCTGGGAGGTGTCACGTACTGGTGCAAATCAGAGCTAAGACGTGAAATTAGCATCTTGACCAGCAACAATAATTCAGGGAGACCTAACATCTAAGTCTCTAGAAGCAAAACTCTCTACTTTCTCCTTTCCCATCCAGCAATCTCGAAGTGGCAGAGGGGGAAGGACAAGGTAGTATTAGTGTTGGAGAAAGAGAATTCTGTGTCAGGTGCTTACAGGTAGATCCTATTGACCTATCTGTCCTTTGTGCTATTGGGCAAGGCAGTCATACATTCTCTGAGGATTCCTTTATGACAGTTATTGCCTTAAGGCAAGATAAAGTCTTTTTTTCCCACTGCAGTAGCACTAAAGGGAATTACAAAAACTCAAGAAAAGGGCCTTTTGGTTTCAGTAATAACAGACAGTTTTGTCATGTTCTTAGATTGGGATTTCAAATACACTGAAATTCAATCCTCATGACAGGTAAAAATAACAATTTTTATAGGTTGTATATGCCCCTCCTACTTGTTAATGAAGTTCTGCTTTCTTATTCAGTGCTCAATTTTGTTCTACAACTTCATAAGAACAAATATAAGTGTTATTTGTGTCAGTTACCATTAAATGTCATTTTCCTCAGGGTCTTAGGAGAGTGGTTTAATACAAACAATGTTTGACTGTCTCATTTAAAAATTTTTCTATGTATTCCCTCTCTAAAAACCTATAAGTGGTTTTCTTCTATTTTTTTTTTTTTGTTTAGAGTGTAAATGATGAGTAGAAAATTGACAAATACTTGTTTTTTATAAATTTGCCTACTGCATTTAGTTAGAGACAATAGCTGTAGAAATCAATGGATTTTAGTTTTGTTCTTAGATGGATTACATTAAGTGTGCAATAATGGGACAGCAACTATATCTGACCTTTATTTGGTGACTGATAGTACTAAATATCCACAATCTGAATTTATGGAAAATGGGCATTTAAGTTGAAACTTTCTGAGTGTCTCTCATCAATGGTCAATGAAACTCATTCCATTTATCTTCATGAAGCAAATGGGTGTTCTCAAGTCAAGCATTTCATGTGCTTCAAGAACTTGACAGGAAATGACAGTTCTCTTGCATTAAGTTGTTCTCTTACATGTTTGTGTTCTGAAGTGTCTTAAATGAAATTGGAATGACATATCTCTAAAGCAAAGATGGAATTACTTTTATTAAAAAAAAAAAAAAAAGTCCAAAAGAATAAACTTCCAGAAAGTTTATGCTTTTTTCATAAGACTTTCGTATAAAATGAAACTCTACCAAAAAAGTCTAATATAGATTTCAGAGACATTGAGTGGGAAGACTAAGTCCTGAAGTGAACAATGAAAGAAAGATTATATGGTGGAGGGTATTTTAAATTCCTGAATGACAAAATATGTTAGAAAAAAACTAGAATTGGTACGTAACTCAGAGATGTAATACACTGTTCTAACAGCAAAAGTCCAGGAGTTCAGTACTACAATCGAATCTGATCTGACCGAAATCATCATTTTCTCTTTCTGTAAAGCTAACCCTTTTAATGGTATAGCTTCAGGTTTTCAAAATATTTTCTGCCCAAATCAGTTGGTACAGTCATCATAAAAGGCCCTATCAAATCAGGAATAGTAGTATTATTGTGACAGCTTATCATTTGAATAAAAATTAGTGCAACATTTTTATTGATCTGCTATTACCAAGATGGGAAAAAAAAATTGTATGTTCATTAACCCACATCTCATCAATTCTTCAGATGTGTTTTCCCTACCCTCCCTTTCTTTTCATGTAGGCCAAACAACTTCAGATTTCATTGTTTGATTGAGAAACAATTTCACCAAAAGAAGTGGGATTTAGCTTTTGAAAAAATGTAAAGCCAAATGTATAATATTCATTTCCAACTCGTCAAAGGCAAAGAAAAATATGGGGAGAGAAAAAAATCCACCGTTGGGAACTGATCCTCCATGCCAAAAGAATGAAACTGAAAATCTATGGGGTATTTTAACTCAGATTGTGGGCATTGACAAAACTATTCTGATGTAAATAAGCATAAGAAAAAATTAAACAGCCATGCTATTCTCAGAGGATTGATTCAAAACCAAAAATGTTTTTCCTTTTCAGAGAGTGCAAACACATACCTGAAAAATAATAAAAACCTAACAATAAATTCCACAAAACATAACCAGTATTTATTAGTCATTATGATTGTTAAATTGTTCATTAAATAAGATTCCAATTTTTATATTTTGTACTCATTCTGCTGTTTTAAAAGCATTTAAACTCAAATCTTTCCATATTTAAAGGAATTTAAAGCATGAGAGCATTTTTATTCTGAAGTGAGCTTGAATATGCAAACCACCCAGATAAACATGAATGCTTTTATACATTTTATTTTGATGCTTTAAATTTTATTTTTCAAAGAAAAGAAATTTTGAAAAGATGTCTGTATTGACTTTGTCAGAAATGTCTCATAAATCGTCTGTTTGAAGTTTCAGTGAAGCATTTTTTTAAAGGAAAATTATGATTAAAGTGATTTCTGCCAAGGTTACCATATTCCTGATGATCAAAAAGAAAGCAGATGTCACAACATACAGCGGGGGTGAGTGGAGGAGAAAAAGGGGATGCAGAGCAACGTGGCTGCTTGTCAGTGAGCAGTGAAAAGCTCAAGACATCTGTGGCTAGGGATCACACCTTGGCCATTCATGGCCAGGCACAGGGATGGCTGTGAGCGAGAGAGGAGAATGAGCTGCTGGAGCTGTGGCATCCAGGCTCAGCTCTGCATCTGCTGACTGCAAACCCTGATATTTCTATACTCTCATGCTTTCCAGTTCTCTCTGTGTTTGGCTGGAGGAGATGTAATGCTCTAAGTATGCAGGTGGAACATGTTTGCCTAAAGCCCCCCAAAGTCCTGGGCAAGAGTTCAGACAGCAAAAAGTGTTCCCCAAGCAAATATCAGCTTACAAAGCTGCAGTATCTGGAAGCCTAAATTCCAGAACAGATATAATCCAGTTTTTGACCCTCCAAGAAGAAAAATAATTTTATATCTCGAGGTGTTTTGCAAAATCCCTTGTATAGCCTTCAACTGTTTTCAAAAGTAGCTTTCAGTCCTCGCCTGCTCATTTGTACAGAAGAGATTGGTGTGGTGGCACAGCTAACAATGTAGGACACTGCCTTTGCTTCAAGGCAGAGCTGCACAGTGCCCAGCAATGGTCTGCCCCATAAAAGAAGACTGATGTTCTGATGGGTTTAGAAGCTGAGAGCAGCTTACAGAGTGTGTAGGGGGAAACTTTGATTTTTGTTTCTAAATCATTAAACAATTTATGTTTATCTTGAAGCTATAGCACTTCTATTTTAGCAAATTCCAGGGATCTTAGGCTTTGCAATAGAAAGAAGCTTGAGCTTTCAGTTTGATGATAAGAGTTTAAAGTTGTGATCAATGAGTAAGATTAAAAAAAAAATCTTTTACACAAACTGTTTAAAAGCCGGGAGCTCTTTACATTGGTGTTTGTAGTGAAAGAGTTCGTCTCTCTAAGTGAAACTTAGTTTACACTTGCTAGCACTCAGATAGTATAGCAAAATGTTTATTAGAGATACTAAAAGCAGATGGAGCTAAATGAAACCAACAGTTTACTTTTTAAAATAAAGTATCATTTTTTTTTCTATGTTATCTTTACTCTTATGAGAAAGTACAGGAGTAAAGGCTTACAAGTCTGTGCTCCTCAGCCTGCTTGAACCAAATACACGTAATGTCTGCGTGAGACACCTGTAATATAAACACCACAGATGAAGCAGGCACAAGGAACAAAACAGATGAGTGTCAGAAAGCCAGCTAAAAAATGTTCTGACAGAAAAAAAATAATCTGCTCCATGCTGTTAAACTTTAAATTCTGAAGCTTTCTTTAACTTTTCCACTCCACAGGTGCTGAAAATGCATAGTGCTTAGAGAGTGCATAGAGGAGGGATGCCTCCCGAAGGTCGCTCCCCTCAATGTTACATCCCATGTGTGCTGAGCGCTGCTGGCAGGGAGACTCACCCTATTGGGTGGAATTCAGCCAGCAAGAACAACCCTGTGGAAGCCTTTCCCAATGTCTTCAGCTAAACTTAATGATGTGCAGGGCTGCTGCTCCTCCTGTGCCTCCAGGCAGGTGATGGCAGTTCAAGGGGGCAGAGGAAGGGGTAGGTCTGGGTCAAAGCCTCTGGGACTGATGGGATTCCTGATGTTGACTGCTGTGAATTTGAGATCAGGACTTTTATACCATGCTAGCAAAACTTTCCCATAGCTTGCCCCTTATGTAAAAACAACAAAAAGGTCTTCTGCCTCTTTCTGTGGCTTGTGATAAATGATTAGGTGTATGGGAAACAGTGAATACTTCTTTCCTGGCTCAGGTACCTGGTTGATGGTGGCCCTGAGACTTCCCACTCCTGAGTGGAGTTTAGTTCAGTACTCCTGAGGCTGCAGCCACAGCATCATGTTTAATAAACGGGAATTTCTTCAATTAATTTGCTTAATAATTTTTGAACTTTTCACATTTACTTCCTGTAACAATGAATTCCAAACCAATTATACATATGTGCAAAACAGTTTCACATACGTTCTTTTTGTTGATTCTACAGCAGCTGTATTATCAACTCTGATGAAAAATAGAGAATAAACTTTGTTTATTCGTTTTTTTGCAAGACATTCAGCTGCCTATATGTTCTGTATATGTTGCATTCTTCATAGTTTATCTGAATTAAAGATAACTAAACCAGGGAATATTTAATTTTTATCAAGTAGAAACTCTCCGTATATCGGATCTGTTCTGCTAGTTTACAACTTCTGGATCTTCTACGTGATTTTGAAAGGAAAATGGCTAAAGCTACAGCCAATATACAAGAATCAGATCCAACAAAGACTGAAATTACAACATAAAAAATAATTTATTTGCTTTTTTTTTTAATTTCCAAGTAATCCAAAATATCCTACTTGAGTTTTTGACTACTTCTGAATAACGAGCTGATATTTTCATAGATCCATCCATAATGAGACAAAGACTTCTTTCCTGAATATATATGTTAGTAGTTCTTTCAAGCTTATCACTGTATATCTGTAATTGTGACTGTTTTTCCCTTCATGAGCATTACTTTGCATTTGGTCCTTGTTCTGGGTCTTGACTGCCGTTTTTATCACTCAGTCATTCACTCTGATTCTTCTGAGCATCCTTGTAGTCAATTCTAATTACGTACTCTAAATATGCTGTTTCAACCTCCCTATTTCCCCTTTTCCACATTATTTATTAGTAGTTTGAGTAGTATTGTGCACAGCATACCTGAAGAGCTCTGTGGGAAATCTCTACTGTAAAATACTTATATTTCTTTGTATGTTTGATTTTCTATTTTTCTCTCTTTCTCCCTGAAAACTTTGTGCTACAAATCTACTATCCTCTGGCACTGATGATCTATTCTCTTTAAGAACTTAAGATAACTTATAAAAGTTTATTGGAAACCTAAGCATCAGTCCCATAAATCTTGTCCAAAAGATGTCATAACACTTCAAGAGATTTTGATTCAAGACTTTCTGCAGTGAAGTCACTGTTGAATCCTCTTCACAATGTCCTATATCAAGGTACATGGAGAATGATGTAGCCATTCCTACATGGCTTCTACCAGCTTCTTCAGTACAGAAATCAATATTTTTGGTCTATAGACCTTTTTATTATCATATGTAATCTAGCTCCCTTCAAATAATATCTGATAATTCTTTATTTGAGTTTTTTTAGACTTTGGGGATTAATAGTATTTTATTACTGGTTGTTTTGGAATGGCTTTTTTGGTTGGCTTTTGGCTTGTGGGTTTTTTTTTTCTGTTACATGTCTGTTCATTTCAATGTTTTGTCCTGAAATCATTCCATTAACAGCTGTGTATAAGATATTTTATCAAAATTCTGGCTTGTAAATTAAGATAAGTAATGAAGATCTTCAACTCTTCTGCTGTGAATCTTAGTACGAAAAAATTGTGTTGCTTTCCTGACCTACACCTCCATGAATTGATATGAATCATCCCACAATTTCAGAATACCACACTGTAGACATAATCATAGAATATTTGGCTTTAAACTTTAAAAGTAAAAATTCATTGACAATGCATTTCAAATCAACAACAACAAAAAAAAGTTTTAATTAAATATATTAGCACATTTTGTTTGCTATTTGCTTGTAAGATGTCTCAGGCTAGAAAATTTGCAGGGCTCCTTTGGTATCCTGGAAGTAGGGCTGGGGCATGAGACCTCTTTTGCATTCCTACAACAGTTTGAAAGATATCCAGGCAATGCTGTTCATAAATACAGGGCAGCTTTAGCGTATGATTTGCAGAAGTCTCCAGTCTACCTCTTGCATAATAAATACTTGTGACACTAAATTCCTCTTGCCTCTCTTTGTTTCCTTCTGTCAACACATCTGTCTATCCTCTGCTTCTTAGAAGTTAGCTTATCAAAAATTTTATTTCATATTTAAATGACCTGCATGCTAGTTCTCTAGAAGAAAAATATATAATCAACAACTAATGGTGTCTCAAATATTTGATTTCTATATCTGCCTTGACAAGACCAAGTATTACCATTCCTTTTGAAACAGAAATTCAAAATCTGATCAAAGTACTATTACTAATGCTATTCCTGACCCACATAACAACCCTTCAACCTTTATATAAGAATAAAATCAGAGAAATTATTTCTTCTTAGAGAGAGCAACAAAGACAATCCAGATCCAGTTTGTGCTGCATGCTCCATTACTCTCTTCGTGGATTTCAGCTTTGCTTTTTGCTCAATTGCAACATTATTTTGTATTTCTAATGGCTCTAAACTGTCTGTGACTTTTACCTAGCAGAAACAACACTAGTCCATTGAGACTCATTCTCTTATATTCCCTTGTGGCCCAAGCCAGTGTTTAAACAAAACTACAGAATTTAACATCTCCTATACTTACCTGATTGACCTGATCTGAAAACAAAACTAAAAAAATGCAAACAAATAGACAAATAAAAAACTCCAACACTCCTCCTCCCAAACAAACAAACAGACAAACAAACCAAATAAACCTCCAAAGGTACCAAAGAGCATAATATGTGTGGTTGCACAACAAATGTCTGGCACAGCCCAAATTTTCTAATCCTGCTTGTTGTTAATACTCAGCTTTTCTCTGGAGCGTGGGCTGTGGGGGTTTTTCTTGCCTTCTTCCACTGCATTTTAAGTCAAAGAAAGAGTCACTGCAGGTGAAAGAATATAATCTGTAAAATATACGTCTAACTTTCATAGCTGTAATATTTTTTTTCTCTGAGTAATTCAAATAATAACTTTTCCTTAGGGAATAACTACTTTTTTGTGAACAAAATTATGACATATTTGAGGTCTTGGCTTTGCATTCGGGAGATTTTAAATTAAATCCTTGTTTTGATACATATTTTGTTATAATTCTGAAATGATGTGTTATCTCCTGATATGACTCAGATTTATACATTTTCATATCTAGTTATTCTTGCTGCTACTCAGAGCATTATGAGTAGATAATTTTAATACTCTGTATTTTGCCAGCAGCACAGCCAGGTCCTTCTGTTCTCTAAGTACTTAACAATAGCATATTTTTGACAGTTGTTGCAACATCATTATTCATAGCCAGAAACATAAAAAAATCACCGCCAAAGAAGAATATGTTATTATGTGATTCATAAAAAGCAGTGAAATTATTCTGAAGAAAACACTATCAAAATGGTGACATTTAGTATTGCTTAAGAGGAAAAAAAGTCCTAGTGTTGTACTTTTTTCTTCTGTTTTCTCAGAAAAAAAATGTTTTCTATATTAAATGAAAATTAGCAATCACTTGTTAGTTTTAAACAAATTTTTCATACCATAGTCATCCTTTTTTCCTTTAAAAGGCGATGTTATTTTCGTTCTACTACCCTGATGCACTTCACTGTTAGCATATATGTCCCAGAGGAGCTTGTAACCTACACCCTTGCTTTGGCCTTCTAGTGCAAATTCCACTTGCTATATGCTGCATTCTCCATAATTTAGCCTGATTTACGCTACTATGGGCAAAAAGCCCAAATATTTCTATTTAAAATAAGAGGAAGAGTAAGCTTCAATGATTAAAGATCTAAAATATGCACAATATCCCTTCTGTGGCAGCGGAATAATGGCACATTGCCTGTCTTTAATTTCTGGGTTTTTTTTAATTGGAATTTTATCAGCAAATGATAACTACTTCATTGATGCTGTCTTGTCGACTTATTTTTTTTTTAATGACATATTTCATTCACAGAGAGGAAGATGAGGACAAGCTATTGTTATTAACTGCATACACAATGCTGCTATTTCCCATCTCCTAATGGTTCCTGATCTACTACAGGTAGTCTGGAACATGCTAAGAGAAAAGCAATACAAACAAGTGGAAATGAAAGAAAGATAATGCAACTATTTTGAAGCAAAATACTTTGCATTGCCTCTGTCCTCTGCTGTTCCTCTTAGTCACATGGTTTCAGTAAAGTCTTTGAAATTAGCTGTTCTCTAAGTGACATCCGTTTAGGGATTAGTTAGTCATGTAAGGATCAGTGTTTAAGTATGGGCTTGTTCCCTCTTCAACCCATCTGTCATTTTTCTGAGATAATACATTAATTTCCATAGCAACAGCCTGTAATGTTACCAATAGGATTATTATGACTTTGCTGCATGATCAAGCAAAGGAAGCTGGACTGGTCTGGAATAAACTGTTATCCAAGCCCAGGAAGCCTGAATAATAGGAAAGCTGTTATAAAAGCCATGGTTAAGCCTCCTTTGCTATCTGTCACATTAAAATAACTAGGAAAAATAAGTTAAATGTGGTGTGAATTGTCACCATTTGTAAACGTTAGTTATGTCCACTTGATTTGGCTTATTCCAGGTTTTGCTAAAGTCCAAGAGATGCAGAGTCCTGGCCTAAATCCATTGCTGCTTTTTAAATAATTAAAAAATACAATCTGGATTCCTAACACTAGCACGTTGTGCAACATCCTAAATCCATTATTTTTTACAGCATACCAGAAAAATAAGAGGAAATTAATTTCAACACTATATGAGGTGAAGCACATGCATTAACAATATATTTAAACTTGCTGATATTTTAACAGAATTAGAATTCCATGTTAACAGAGACTTTGACAGATTTGACAGAGGCATTCCAATCAAAAACTGATGCATTTTGCAGAATCACTGTTCTTACTGTGCTCTGCATCATGGTTTTTTGTGACCAATTTCTAGATTGAGAATATGGGCCAAGCCAGTCACTAATGATTTAAAAAAGAAAAACAAATAGAAAATGAATTAGAACACTGTTGTCACGTTATTTAATGAATAACACTTATATGGACTTCAAAGAATTCTATCTCCTACCAGTTCAAGACTTCTGTATGTCCACAAGTTATTTAGAGTGAAAAAAAAAATCCTTCTATTTGACTGATAAAGGCAAATTTAACAATTATGGCAGTGAAATTATCTATTTATGTGAGTTTTAGTGTAAAAACTACACATGAGAAAAAATTATGAAACTATTTTTTTTGCCATTTTTTAAGCTAATGTTTTAAGGCACATTAAAATTTACTACTGGAAAAGTTACCTAGGGAAATCTAGAAAGCACTCTGCATCCTGTACTTCAGTAAAGTACTGTGGTGACCCAGATTTGCCAGGAAAAAATGAGATATTGGGACCCTCTTAGAATTCAAGAGGATCGTCTAGAAGTCTTAAGTGAAAAAAGGGGAAATGCTTTTTACCAACAGGATTTGGATGAAGTACTTTGGTCTAGTAAATTGCATATACTGGCTTAATTGCTGAGTTCCAAAAAGGATTTAATGTTGCCATCCTAACTCATTTATTGAGGTCAACCCATTAGTGGCAAGGTATTTAGTGAGCTTATAATCATTCTAGGAATTACTGGGTTTGGCTCCAAAATAAACAAATTTCACAAATAAACTTCAGATTAAATCAATAAGTCAGCGTCTCAGTTTTACTTTTTTTTTTTTTTTTTTTTTAAATCACAACTGTAGAGGGATTATTTATGTTTTCTTATAGGATGAAATCTATTTTTTAATGTATAACCACATTTCACTGTACATAGGATTTTTTTCGGGTAGTGTGCAAGAATCTAATCAGTTTAGTTTTTCCATGAGTACATGCATGGGTATATCCATTTCAATATCCTCATCTGAAGAAGAATAACCTAGGCACTGGTAAACACTGGGGGATAACCAGCTGGAAATCAGCTGGGCAGAGAGAGACCTGGGGGTCCTATTGGATTCCAGATTAGCATCAACAAGAAATGCATGCTTGTAGCAAAGAAAACCAACCACATCCCAGTCTACAGAGGGAGGAGTGCTATCAGCAGGCCAAGGGAGGTGTTCCTTCCCCTCTGCTCATCCCTGGTGATACACATATGGAATACTAGGCTTTGCCTCCCCAGTAAAAGAGAGATACAAACTTACTGGGGATTCTCTTTGGCGTTCAGCCAAGCAGTAGATGGACAGGCAGAACTTATTAGACTGTTTTTTTCCAAAGAGGGCTCATATTCCTGCACTAGAGATTGATGCTAGTTTTCTATTCAACTGTTCAAACACGATAATAGGATTGCTAAAATTGTATATAAAAAAGTTTTTTATTCCACCATGTTTGGAAGTCTGGAAGTTTGCTGCATATGATTGACTTGAGTAGTTTTTATTTCTGCTATACTTGTAATTTTCTCTCTCAGGCTCTCACCTCTTCTGTATACCAAATGCTAGCTAAATTTTTGTGTGCTCAGGCTATAGGTGATGAGGCATAAATCTCTAGGAAGAGATAAGTGGGTGAAAACACCATGTTGTAAGATCTCATTAAATTATTAAAAATAAACAAATTTTATTTTATAAACGTAACAGTTCTTAAACTGTTTGTGATTTATCCATTTTATAAAGCACTTTCCTTGATTATTTAATTTTTTTAAATATTTTTTTAGTTTTTGTCTGTATCTAAAGAGATGCTTAGTTCCTGTTTCTAGTAGAATCAATATTCCAACATTTGTCTTAAGTAGGAAACAATTTACCACTTAAATTTACACCTAAAATTAGTATAAGTAAAAGTTCTGTTTTCCTCTACTGAGCTCAAATGGCAACAAGACAGGCACTGGCAGTATCTAACATTCGCTTTAAACACAGGTACACTCTATGTTGGATACTATGAATGAGAAAGAGTAGAGCTACCATTACTGTTGTTGATTTTCATACGTAAATGCAGAATTCTGAGCTACAGAGACCAAAGCTCAAGATATGGGTCCATTAAGATTCTATATAATGGCAAAAAAAGCCTTCTCTCCTGTCCTCAGTGCCTGCTATGATGAAGACCAACATTTTGTTGGCAAAACTCTTAGAAACACATTGAAAGACTGTGTCTATTCTGAAGTTGTATGTACCAATAATACCCCTGATTCAGCGGATTTCAGGAGAATGGCACCTGCACCAACTTCCTTATGCTGTCTGTAATGGTGTTACCCAATGGGGACCTGCAAAATGAAAAAACCATCCAAAACTAGAAGACCATCAGCTTACTTGCACTGACTACTGTCCCTTTTGCTGCACCTAACATGAACTGCTGCTAGAAAAGGGTTTCATCTGGATCACAGCCCTGTCTGTTCTCAAGCTGTCAGATACTCTTCTGAGAGATAAGATCTTCCATGCAAATCATACCTGCATCCCAATTAACATTTATGTTATGTAAAATTCCATACCCATGTGAACATTGCCTTGAAATCATTGATGATAGGATGTATAGTCTGGCAAAAACCAAAATCAAAACCAACCAACCAACCAACCAAAATTAGTTGTATGGTTAATTAAGCTTTTTCTGTAGTAATTAGACAGTTTAAGTTCTTAGATTGACAAAACCCAAACCAGAATAAGATGGTCCTAGATACAAGAAATATTTCCCTTTTGTCCTTAAAAAAATTGTATTTCACAGGGAATCAATTTTCTTGAAGCACTCTTCCTGAAATCCAGATTCCTTGTCTGCTCTGCCAGCCTCGTCTTGTACATAGACAGCACTACAGCACAAAGTGAGATTTGAATGTATTTACTAACTTACAGTTTGGTGAGATTCTCTTTGTTAATTTCCTGCCTGTTGCCCATGTATTGTATATAATGCCAGTAGCTACTGAATTAATCCAAATACCAATTTCTCCCAAGGAATTTGCAGCCTTTATAAAGTTCATGTTTGTAAGTACCTATGGATAGCTCCTGTAACTTTTAACTCCTTATTTTTTGCAAGAATTCTGAGTACCTGTCTGTAAATTTATTCCGCACCTCCTAATCTTCTTGCATATGTGTCTGATTGCCCCTGGTACCCTGCTCCCCATTGAGATCTGTTATTCCTCCACTTTAGTTTCTAAGATAAAAGTCCCATACAGTTTCTTAGAAAGCTTAACTTCTATATATGTGTATTTCTTTGTAAAACCTCAATTTCCTCCTCTCTTAAAAGGATTTTTTGCCACTTCCCCACCTGTTACTTCCATTCTTAGGTAAGAGGTTATTTCACTTTGTCAGTCCTCTATTCTATAGCAAACAAGAATTCAAAGAAATAGTACATTGCTATCTGTGTCATGGCCTATACTGGCATGGTACATTGCCTAATTCTTGCTAAAGAATTGCTCTCTGTGGGAATTAAATCCTTCTATATTAAAATCAAACATTTCCCTAGTAACATATGAATGTAGATTTAATGTCATAATTTGCAAGCAAAATCACAGACATATTTAGTGTGAAGAATGTGAGTGGGAAGAAAGGTAAGACAAAAAGCTTTCATGCAAGAATTTTTCTTCAGGTATTTGTTCTCTAGTTTATCAGCATCAGAGGGAAGATTCTCAGCTTCTTATTTGTTTATTGCTGAAATTACTTTGCAGTCTCAAACACTCCCACCTTCCTGCTGAATTCAGGTTTCTTACAGAAGCATACTGTAAGTGCTTTTGCTCATACAGTCTGAAATATCTAGAAATTATTTATCAGATATACTTTTTTTCCTTAATGTTTGATGATGGCTACAAGTCACTCACATTGGATCTGCTTTATATTCACCCCAACATTCAAACATCCTTAATCATTAATAAGTGGAAAATTGTCTTTTTGAAACCATTCAACAGTGAGCAAGTTTTGCAACTGTGTCAGATCCACAGTCAAGCTGTTGCTGTTGCCACTGAAATGGGTGCTAAGAAGTGAAGCATAACTGAATTTTCTGTGTACTCAGTGCTCCATTCCTCAAACATGGTATATGTCAAACCTTTGGCAGCTGTCAGAGCTCTACCTTGGGTCCTGCTCCCGTGTTGGTGCAGATGTTTCCTTGGCTCACACGTGTATTTCCATGGCACTTCCCGCAGGTAACCCCAAGGCTGCAGCCCCTGCAGCTCGGACAAGGGTATTGCCATCACCAATCAAAATACCACTGCCATGATTTCCCTGGGCTCCATATTGCCATCTGGGAGTTATGGCTTTAACAGCTGCAGCAGTCATTCCCAGCAGAGTGGTCTGCTCCTAGAATGCCTGATGTGCTGCTGTCTGAATATACAGATTCCAGGCTGCTCTGCCTCACTGTCCCTGAGGAGAAACCTGCATCAGGTTCTGGCCAGTACTTGGGCTGAAGTTGTGGCCCATTTCTGATGGTACAGCAACTAGGAAAAACTTGGCAATTGCTACTGATGGCTTTTGCCCATAACCCTTCTTATTTTCTTAATACATTCTCACCTTCTTGCTCAGTTAACAAAATTAATAATTTTGAGAGCAGATCTGTTGACATCTTGTGGATAGACCATGTATTCCTTGGAACATTGGCTCAAGGTTCTTTGAAATTGCAGAAGTTTGAAAAATGTAAGACAAAAACCTCTATCAAAATACTGGCAATTAAGACTTCAGTAATACAAGGTAACATCTTAACTCATTGTGAAACAAAAAACCAACCCACATTGCCCTAAAATAGATGGCTGCTACAT